>OW569411.2:9577989-10047989 GCA_937662695.2 Halyzia sedecimguttata | reverse complement strand
GAGCGTATATCCTGGTAGGATCCCTGAAGCCGAAAACGTCAAATTTATGTCTCTGCGGGCTTTACTTTTTTCTGATAAATTCATTCTGACAAGAACAAAGAATTGGAGATGACAGATTGGTTGAGAAGCACCGGCATTTTGTCTGCAACGAATGTCGGTCTCAATTTGAAGAAAATGGAGATTTATTACGAGAGAAATTGTCCCTTTTGCCCAATTTAATTTTTCATCCATAAGAAAGCTGATATTGAATAGGGATTTGAATTTATATGAGCCCAGATGTGTTACCAATGAAGAAGTTTGCATAGAGGTTGGATATTTCATATTCAAGATATATAAGTGTCTTCAGGGTGTGTCATAAAACGAACGATCATCGTATAATTTCAAGAAAAATACTTCATATGAACAAAGGTCCGCAACAGCTTGGTTTCTGGGATTCTGGTTGATGAAATTTATCAGGAAAAATTCTAAAGTTTTCACGTGACATAAGAAACTTTTGCTCGCTCGTTTTTCCTAGTATCAAATCAATGGATATATCACAAAATTTTGAATGGGCATTTCCTTGAAGTTGTTTGAAATATCCATTCGAAAAAATACGCAAAGCCCTTGCACATTCGGAGAACTCCATTTTTGATGCAACTCTACAGATTTTCAGTCAAAGTCATACAATTTCAAGAAAAAGTATATATTCGGTTATGACGAAACACTATATCTATAACTTATTTCTCTTATTGCTATTTATTAGGCAATCTTTTAGGCACATATGGTCTAGTTAACAAGTCCCTTTCAGGTCAAAACTTTTTAGAGTTCTTATTGTTCAAAAAATTTTTATAATTAAATGAGATGTTAATAAGATAATTAATTTTTTTTTTGGAAACATAATCTTTGATGTAAATTATAATTTAGGTAAAAAAAAACCGTTTCAAAGAAAAATTGTTATTGTTCAAAAATGGATTTGTTAATTAACAATTTTTTTCTACTTCTTGTAATTAAGAATAAGGAATCATTTTTCTTAAAATCTTTATTTTTCTTGGTCTTTGATATTAAAATAAAATATTGATTATTATTCAAATTTTCTAGGTTTAGTTAATAAACAATTTGTTATAAACAAATGAATTGTCTCTTTGTTTTTTTCATCTATTTCTACTTGAAAAAACATGTATTATCCTTTTAAAATATTTTTTTTCAATATTTTTTATTGAACTTATAATTTTCTGTTCTCTTTAATTTCATTATTCCCACCTGGTTTTTTATGTTTAATTTTACTATTAATTTTAAACTTTGGAGATACAATTCCATTAGTTAAAAATTTATAGTAAAATTAAACATAAAAAAACCAGGTGAGAATGAGGAAAACAATCATTTCAAAGACAATTCATTTATTCATAACAAATTGTTTATTAAAGCAACAATAAAAATTTTAATAATAATCTTTTTTTCATATCAAAGACCAAGATAAATAATAATTAAAAAAATTACTTAATAATAATTACAAGTGGTAGAAAAAAATTGTTAAAAATAAGTCCATTTTTAAGCAATAAAAACATTTTTTTAAGAAACTGTTTTTTTTTAACCATTATTTTTATCAAAGTTAAACAACGTATTTGTTTATAAGAATTTTTTGAACAATAAGAGATAAAAATCATGAAAAATCATTTTTAAGTAGCTTCTGATCATGAGAAAACGGAAAAAAATGTTTAATTAAGCTTTATGATTTTCGACCTAAGTGAATTCGCCAGAGCGAAAATTAACAATTTTTTAATTTTTCCAACTGGAATCTATTCAAAGGCGTTTGAAAATAGCTCCACGGAAGGAAAACATTCTCAGATTAATAGTTATTATTCATTGATCTATCCTGTAAGCGTCTGAATATTTTCAGTTCTCAATTTTCATATTTAATAAGTTTAAATAATATTTATTCATTAAAGGTCCGATGTGGGTGTGGCTTGTTTTGAGGCGTATTTTCAACTTTGGGAAAATTATAAATGTTTGTCCTCCGGTTCCTGGAGTTGGTGCTTTTTTTTGGGAAAGAGTGTTTCAGAATAAGATCATTAAGGGTGTGAATCCTTATGTGATTTTTAAAAGAAAATTTTCAATAAACCTATGTCTCTAAAATTATTGAGTTACAGTGTTCAAATTTAAAGAAAAAGTAAGTTTGTTCATAACTCTAATAACTTCATAAGATATATTTATGAAAGTAGGCACACGCCATATATAAGATAAGTAAGTACAAGGGCCTTTTGTGTAGAGAATTTATTGATTATTCATCCTGGCTATCAAAAAATGGCCATTTGTGCTATATAGGACGTATGCCAAATTTCATAAAAGTATCTATGAAGGTTACGATTGATAATAGCAAAAACTTTCCCCCATTATCAATAGGTATCATTATTTTTTTTGCATGTTGCATTATATCAATCTTTGAAAGTTTCCTACCGCTGGTGCTCTCTTAACTTGAGCATTAGTATGAATATATTATTGTCTTGTTGTCCTAAAACTTAATAAATATTTTCTTTTTTCAGCGATTTCGAAGGAAGAATCGGAAGAACATAATCATGCCAAACTTCCTTATAATGGCTATAGCGAAGAGTTCCTAGATCGCCTAGAACCAAATGGCAATATTCCTGTTGGAAAAGGTGATATTAGATACGGTAAGATAATGTGTTTATATATTCTGATGCTCTGAAACCATTATTTATTTTATTAGTATGTTGGCAATTTAAGTAAATAGTTGACGTAAGGGAGTGGTATCGATACGCTAAGAAGATTGACCTAAATATAACGAAAATTTTACCTTTTTGCGCGCATGTTCTAGGGAGCCGCGTGCTATCATTTTGCCCAAATGTCGGAAATGAACGAAAAGAGATAGCGAATATAATTAATGGACATAATCGACTAAACGGTTTCAGAGTTATACCCGTCTGAAATTTTGTTCTTATTTCCTCAATAACTAAAAAAATAAAGATACGATCGAATTGAAACTTGGTAACTAGTTGTAGATGGCCAAGGTGCAAATTTCTGCAGAATTTCATGTGGACACTAGAAAAAAAAATTGGTTCAATCCCTGTGGACAGGAGCTTCCTGGTGCTCTGTATTAACTTTTGATACCAAACATTAGATCGTCATAAAATGTTGTCACGTTTCGAAAGTTAGTACTTACTACAGATAACATGAATACATTATTTGTGGCGCCATCTGTATGTCAGATTAGGAATTTATCAGCCGATGCAATCATTCAAACGGGACGGCGATGTTCAAATGTTGACTTTTATGGATGGTCGAAGAAATTAATTCAATTCATCGTTCATCAGTTTTCTATGACTACTTTTGTATGGAATCATGGATTTGATTCATTTTAGCGTAGGTTTTAATATTCTACAGATGAAAAGTTTGGATTTTTTTCACAAGCAGGAAAAACAATTCGATTACGAAAATAAATATTCATCGAATATTTAATTTCATTGCGGTTCGCCTTCGTGCATTTCAAATAAAACATTATTTTCAACGTCGTAAAAGAGCAGGGAAAAAGAAAGAAATTTCGCAGCAGAATATATTAGGGAAGTAGTTTTTCCCCCGAAAATAAGGGTGTATGTATTCCTTGAACAGAACAGAGGCAGGTTGGCTGAAATGTTATTCACGAAATAATTAGGTTAGTGCTCGACTACTCTACCTAACAATATTATTCTGGATGTAATTAATCACTTAAGAAAACCAGGGAGAGCTGAAATGCACCGCACCATAATGAATGAGGACGTCCCTATTTAGACTCTCAATTCATTCTGTTAGATGTTTTGGGAAATTTATACGTCAATCGATGAGATCGAATGTTCGAAGGCACTCATCAGACTCAGCAGACGAACTGCAAATTGTTCGCAGAAGGTTTATCATTTTCACTTCAGAATCTGTGCACGTTCCAACATTCACACTTCTCAGATCGGAATTGTATCTCCATTAGTTTAAAAGTAACAGTAAAATCCAACATAAAAAATCAGGTGAGAATAATGAAATGAAAGAGAACAAAAAATTTAAAGTTCAATAAAAATTAAAAAAATTGCTTTTAAATAATACAGGATTGTATTTGTTTTTTCAAGTATAAATAGAAAAAAAATACAAAGAGACAATTCATTTGTTATTAACAAATTGTTTATTAAATAAATAATGAATATTTAAATAATAATCTTTTTGCGCGTATGTTCTAGGGAACATCGCGTTATCATTTTGCCCAAATGTCTGTAATTTTCGAATTTTTCGCCGAAAATGATCTCAAACGATTGGGTTCGACTCCCTGATGAAGAATTCGAGGTCAAATTTGATTCTGTCCGTCCGGCCGGCCGGACGTTGCCACGATAACTTGAGAACGGAAAGAGCTAAAGACTTGAAATTTTCAGGGTAGGTGACGCGTCCCAATACGACGTACAAGTTCGGTAATGGGCATAATCGGCCCAACGGTTTCGGAGTAATAATCTTGTTTTTGCCAATATAAATCCGATCGAATTGAAACTTGATGAATAGTTGTAGAATATAAACCTAAGCACGTCTGTGGAATTTTGTGAGAAATCTCTAGAAAATTTTTTAAAAATTATTAAAAAATATTTTTTATGTCACGATAACATGAGAATGAAAAGAGACAGCGACTTGAAATTTTCAGATTAGGTTGTGCATCTGAATGCGACATTTGAGTTTGTTTATAAGCATAATCGGCCAAACAGTTTTGGAGTTATACCTATCTGAAATTTGGTTATTATTTCCTCAATAACTCGGAAAATACAAAACAGATCCAATTTAAATATGGTTATTAGTTGAAGAATGCCAACGCGAAAATTCTTGCGAAATTTTGTGAGGAACGTAACGCTAGAAATTTTTTTTTAAATAATTGAATAAAATTCTATCTATCAGAAACTATTCATCCGACATGGCTGAAATTTTGCGAGAGCCTTCAGAACCTATCTCTTCTATCAAGTTCCAAGTTTGAACACGATCGGATTTATATTGTTGGAGATCTGAGCAGCCTTGTGTGAGTTCAGTAGCTGGATGGGTGACCGTTGCCTCGATAACTCCCGAACGAAAAGAGATACGGACTTGCAATTTTCAGGGTAGATTGCGCATCTAAATGGCAGAGCTAGGTTTGCTATTGGCCATAATCGGCCCAACGGTTTCGGAGTTGTACCCGTCTGGAATATTATTTACTCGATGACTCAAAAAATATAGAACCGATCGAATTGAAGTTTGCTAACTAATTGTAGAATATCGACATAAAGACGTGTGTAGAATTTTGTGAGAACCGTACCCCTAGAAAATTTTAAAAAAAATTACAAAAAAAAAATTGGCTCAAGCACTGACGCACTTTTGCGCGTGTGTTTCTTGTCCATCCTCCTGTATTGGACACTCTTAATCGAATTTACCATGGTAAATTCTATTGTCCGTTCTCCTGTATTGGACAATCTTAATCGAATTTACCATGGTGAATTCGATTAAGAGAGTTGTCCAATAAAGGAGAACGGACAATAGAATTCACCATGGTAAATTCGATTAAAAGTGTCCAGTACAGGAGAATGGACAACAGAACATACGCGCAAAAGCTCCTGACTTCACGTCAGTGCTTGCACCAATTTTTTTATATCAAAGACCAAGATAAATAATGATTTAGAAAAAATGATACCTTAATATTAATAGCAATAAGTGGTAGAAAATAATTGATTGTTATTTAAAAAATCCATTTTTAACCAATACAACATTTTGTTTTAAATCCTAATGTGCATGAATGATTATGTTTCCAAAAAAATATTAAAATATATATAATAAAAATTATTTTTAAGCTTCTGATCATGAGAAAACGTATCAACAGTAATATTATAATAATATAATTTTTCAAAGTTTAATTAAGCTTTATAATTATTAACTTAAGTAAATTGTTAATAACACTGCGAAAATTAACAATTTTCTAAGGTCTTGAAAAATAGCTCCCCGAAAGAAAAAAATTCTCAGATTAATAGTTAAACAATTATGGCACTTGCAATGTTAATGTTCGTGCTACAAAAAATCGTTAATTAACTAATGGAGAACAAATTGAAGAATCGCCATAAAAATTTTTGGACCACGGATTATTGTTTATTGATCTATCCTGTGGGCGCCTGAATTTTTTCAGTTCTTAAGTTTCATATTTAATAAGTTTGAATAATATCACTCATTAAAGGTCCCAAGTACCCCGTTTTCGGGCGTATTTTCAATCTATTCTCTGGAAAAATTATAAATATTGGACAATTTAAAATTTGAATTTGACGTGTTTCGGGATTTTCCATAAATATGTTTGGTAACGAAGATAATGAATTTATTCCATTTGCTCTTTCCTCGCCGTATAGGTAACTACCTCATTTATGATTGGGTCCACTGCTAATCACGTTCACACACGGAAGTCCGCTAGTATACGTGGAATATCGAAGTAGGTCTATTTCCTCCGACATCCCGAGTACAATCTCCATTAATCACATAGCGAAAATTTACTTCCACCCTTCCCATCCAGCTGCTCAAATATGACCCAATTAAGATGGGATAGGTTTGATCAAATTCCTCCTCAAGTTACAAGGACAACAAACATAGCTTATCTGGATGATATCGCGTGGCACACTCGGATCCAGGTATGAGGGCAGCACGATAATTAAACAAGATGTAGGCGCTAAAAATAACGTCCCTTATGATTAATGAGGCGACGTAGGTATTTATGTCTTAGTGAAATATCAGAGAATTTATTGCTGCCGGGGAATTTATGAGCTTAGATCTAATGCTTCATTTATGAGTGTGAGTTTATCGCCCCCTGTAGATTGGATATTGCACTCGCCATACGAAAGATGATGTTTACGGGTTCTAGGCGTTGCAAGTCTTACACCCTCTTCGCAATAACTCAAATCTTAATATTTTACAAGGTTGTCATAAGGAGTGAAATTTCCGAGTACTGCAGTGGGAAACTTTGGAAATCGATCAGAGAAAATGTTCAACCATCGTTTAAAATTTGCAGCCTCGTACTAGGTCTCTATCATTTTGCCTCAATTAGACCTATTCTGTTTGCTATTCAAGTCATATTGCTATCCTCCTAAGTTTTAACAATATGGCTCCGATATTAAGTATCCCGTTCGGTTATAGCATTGTTGGTTATCAATTTAGTCCCAGAATTTTTCCAAAAAATTAAAAAATCATTGATTTGAGAGCTGACAACACTGTATTTTATTACTTTTATGTGAAATAGAAAAATAATTTAATCTTACTTGATGAACATTTCGTTCGTTTTTCGATGGTTATTCGTAATTTCTAACCAAATATACAGGGTGATTCACGAAGACCGTTCGTTAGAATATTTCAAAGAAAGACTCGAGATAAATACTTGAAATTTTATAGTTCAGCTTTGTTAGGAGAGATGAATTCTTGGAAAAAAATTCAGATTCGACTTCCGGTTTCACTGGAAATGATACCAACTTTTTTTTTAATGTAATAATTTTTTAATTACATTACAGATTCGACTTCCGGTTTCACTGGAAATGATACCAACTTTTTTTTTAATGTAATAATTTTTTAATTACATTAAAAAAAAAGTTGGTATCATTTCCAGTGAAACCGGAAGTCGAATCTGAATTTTTTTCCAAGAATTCATCTCTCCTAAAAATGCTGAACTATAAAATTTCAAGTATTTGTTATAATGTGTCACTTGCATATTATTCTCAAAAAATTCGTGTGAAATTTAAAAGAACCCTTTACATGTTCTCAAATGGGGCTTCATTCCAATGTTAATAACTTGTAGATTTTTGCATGAAAATTCTTAATTTTCTAGCTTACCAATGCTTCTCCTTCGTTGATTAAAAATTCAATTGAACATACAGACATCTATTCAATGTCAAAGTCAATCATGAAAAAAACTTCAAATCTCATTTTTTTTTTCAAATGAGAACCCATTTTTTTATTGGTCTGCTGGAATCTACGTAAAAAATTGTGAATTCTTTCCCAATCAGCTTCTTCCCAATGGATATGCTCTCTCGCAAAATCCAAACGCGCCCTTCGATGGGCTGGGGTAAGAGCTGGGCCTCTTGCCGCGACACGAAGCCTTAAATCATATTCTCTGAGGCAATTTCTTATTGTCTGAGTACTAATTTGCACCCCATGAGTTTGCTCAAGCTGGTTTTGAAGGAGGCGAGCGGTTGCAAACCGTTGTCTCAACGAAGAAACTCTCAAGTAACGTTCTTGAATGGCAGTTGTTACCCGTGGTCTACCCTGTCCTGGTCTTCGGACATTCATACCTGTCTCCCTGAATCGCTGCAACATTCTGGACACACTTGAATGGGAAACTCCAAACCTTTCTGCAATTCTTGTGTATGTCCACCCTTCTTCAAGAAAAACTACCGCTTGGGCACATTCCTCTTGGGTCAAATTGTGCGCGTGTTTCGCGTTGCATAGCGATCGAGTGTAGAAAATCAAACGAAAGAAAAACTATTGATCACTAGAATTGATCGAGAACAACTGATTTCAGAATGGAGCCAATACATTCAAAATCTGATGATAATCTCATCTTTTTTTATTCCTGCTGGGAAAAAACATCTGTATTGAAGAAAAACGTTGAAAATGGATAACATATGCATGCATAATTCTGATATAAATAATTATCATTGAGAACACCTCCAGTAGTAGAATAAATTTGAGATTTCCATAATGTGCGTTAATTTTTTTGCGCAGTGTATTTCCAGTTACAACAGAGGAAAAATTTTCTTCTTCTGTAGCCTGTGAACTGTGGAATTATTGAATTTACATAATATCTTCTTAAATGAATTATTTGTCCTAATTAAATTCACATTGTGAAAATACGTAATTACTACGACTTTTATGAAGAGAGGACAACGTTGAGTAGTTATCTGACAGCAAAATGACTATAACCTAACATTTTCAAAATATACACAGTGAAATGTGTCAAATTTTCATGGCCAACGGGGAGACTTCATAAACGTGAATGGAGTATACGTTGTCATTCATTCTGCAATTATTATACATATTTGTATTATGAGTACAGCTTGATATTCATTATCCCCTTCAACAATTCAAAACATTCGAATCGCTGAACTGCAAAATAGGTGTCGACGGAAACTTCTTTAGTATATCCTGACGTGGATCGACCCCAATGTTTGGAGGATTTTCTCAGGGTAATACTCGACTTTGAAGATGGTTTAATGAATTATAAATGAACTATTATTTCAAATAAACCTGAAAGATTAATAAATGAATAAAAAAGAGCAGATGGTATTCAGTCAGTTTCATACGATTTTAATTCACTTGTTCCTAAATAATTATAGATAATATTAGATGTTTGATCAAAAAATGAACTAGGTACGAACATAGAATCGATCATGTAGATCAATCAGAAGTTTTGTGAAACCCATGGAAAATCCACCACATATATAGAAATTATTTTAATATTGTTTGGTATCATTGCACATCAATAGAAGCGAAAATAGTTTAGTCTCGGGAGAAATGGCAAAAAACAGTTAAATTATCTTTTCTTTCCAATGAGGTCTCGTGTATCGACAATGAAACTACAACGTGAAGCAATACATAGCGGAGCAATTGAACTCTTGAATTACGGTGCAAAATTACACATGAAACCAAGCTGGCGTGAAAGGTGATAAGGAAGGAACAATAGAAGAGTGCCGGTAATTCAATACACCTTACGGCCTCTCATACTTTCATTTGTCTGTGACATAATGTGAGTTCTAGAAGCTACTTAGATGGATGCGGGGATCAAACATATTTTCTATTTTCAGGTCGCGTATATAGAGAGATTAAGATAGATATTGGGTACTTAATTTTATCGAGGACATTCTGCCTCTACCATTGTGATCGACGTTCCCTTGTATACAGACGTCCACATGAAAAATATGCTCAGTGCAATTTCCTGAATACTACTGGTTTCGGGGGAGGATCGATTATGGTATGTGGTGGAATATCTTTGACTGCTCGCACAGACCTAGTGGTCGTTGATAATGGAGCTATGAATGCTGATAGGTATATAAGGAACATTCTTGAAGAACATGTAGTGCCATTTGCCCCATACATTGGTGAAAATTTTATTTTTATGGACGATAATGCCAGACCCCATCGTGCGCGCATCGTTCAGGAGTACCTTGAAGAGGTTGAAGTCTCTCGAATAGAATGGCCAGCAAGAAGTCCAGATCTCAATCCGATTGAGCAGGTTTGGGACAACCTCAATAGAAGGCTGAGAAGTTCGGAAAATCATCCAGCTACTCTTAATGACTTAGGTATCCAACTCAGAGAAATCTGGGAAGGATTAGATCAGAACATTTTAAGATCACTCATTTTGAGTATGAACCGTCGTTGCCGAGCTGTAATTAACGCAAGGGGTGGAAATACTGGAAATACCAAGTATTAAATCACTTATCAGCAAAAAGAATAAAAGTACCTGAATAACCCGACAGGAAAACTTCTAAACGAACAGAATTACCTATGGAATTCCCCACTTTTCTCAATAAAACATTTAATTAACTTGTTGCACAACTTGAAATACACCATTCTCAAAATGTAGTAGTACTACAAAACCCGAGTCATTCTTATACCAATTAAATATAATGATACGAAACTAAGTAATTTCATTCGAGAGATCACCATGTCAGAATGAAGTTTTCGTAGTGCAGATTTCGGTTCTGTTTAGCACTTCCAGATACCTTGTCTATGCTTCTTCAAATCTACTTTCGGCATTTTCAATTTCAAAGGAACAGTTCTTTATTATTCGAAGATAGTGGTCTGTGATGATATCTGTCTAAGATTGAAGATTATGGTATGATTATGTTGAGAGTAGAAATTGGCAACGTCTCGGCGAATTGTTTTGACCTTGACGATATTTCAGCAGTTCCAAACTGCCTCTGTTCTAGTTACAAAAACGTGATAGACCTAAATCTTGGCCAACCAAAAAAAGTGAATGGAGTACATAGTTTATGCTAGGAAATTGTTCTATGATGTTTGTCAGTATTCTCCATTAGATCTTGACATTATGTTAGGTCTATGCCCAATTGTGAATTTTCCATAGACAAAACATTATTCATGAGTAAATTATTGTGCACCTCTTATTTACAGTGCTTAAATTCTGACTATGATGAAGAGTCAACTCTTCTGATGGTCCACACTTCTTCTAATATAGGAATTATTAGTAATTTGTCTGATTTAATACATCGAAAAATATAGGTGCACAGAAAAAGGTGCAAGGGGAAAGTTTGGAAAGCAACAGTAACTATATGAACTGAATTCCTTACATATTTCCCGTGTACTTGACATTATCATGCAGGCAAGTTGAATATGCAGTTTCCATACTTCTTCAGTAAACAATCTATCTCCAAGGATAAGACTCTATCCGTATTATGGTCCGCTTCAAATCAATTGCTGAATCGTATGTGCAGCTGGCGTTATCGCCCATTGTTTTGGAGAAATGTCAATATCGTGTTTGAAAAGTTACATTCCGAACACTTTGACAAATCTCAGGTTGACTTTTAGATTTCAGTTCTGTAGATATTCTTTCAGTTGGAACGAATCTGAAGTTTTCCATAATAACATTGCTGTGCTCTTTTCGATAGATTTATTGTTCGGTAAGTCGCACCTTCTGAATTTTCTAATAGATATCATTTTAATGGTATATTATTTTCTCAAATGCTAACGTTTGGAATCGTGCGTACAGTGGAGTATTAATTCGTAACCCCTCCCTGAAGCGTGTGTCAAAATACTTGCTATATATAATTCAAAATTCGAATACAAAATTATTTGAGAAAATATAAACCAAAAAGTATTTCTCTACAACGAAACAATATGTTGACATTTTGAATATATATAATAAAATATCGATTTAAATACAGCTAATCCAAAAAAAATTCTCTAAAATTATATGAAAATTGTGGAAAAATAAAAAATTAGTTCATGCACTGACGTGAAGTCAGAAGCTTTTGCGCGTATTTTCTTTTGTCCATTCTCCTGTATTGGACACTCTTAATCGAATTTACCATGGTAAATTATATTGTCAATTCTCCTGTATTGGACACTCTTAATTCGAATTTACCATGGTAAATTCAACCTCCTGTATTGGACACTTAATTCGAATTTACCATGGTAAATTCGAATTAAGAGTGTCCAATACAGGAGAATGGACAATATAATTTACCATGGTAAATTCGATTAAGAGTGTCCAATACAGGAAAATGGACAATAGAACATACGCGCAAAAGCCTCTGACTTCACGTCAGTGCTTGAACCAAATTTTTTTTCATGATTTTTTTATTTTTCTAGGGGTACCGTATTCATAAAATTTTGACAACGTCTTTATGTCGATATTCTACAACTAGATACCAAGCTTCAATTCGATCGAGTCTATATTTTTTTAGTTATCGAGGAAATAATATTCCAGGTGGGTATAACTCTGAAACCGTTAGACCGATTATGCCCGTAATTAAACACTCCCATTCGGATTCGCAACATACCCTGAAAATTGCAAGTCCCTATCTCCTTTCTTTCGAAAGTTATCGAGGAAAAGGTCACCCATCCATCTACGAAACTCACAGGCTGCTGAAACACTTTTTTCATTTAACATTTTTCCAAATTCAGAAGATACAGGCTGTTGAAACACTTTTTTCATTTAACATTTTTCCAAATTCAGAAGATACAGGCTGTTGAAATTTTGAAAAAAAATCAGTTTTTATTTTGTAGCTTTGACATCCTTTTTTCGAATAAAATGAATGTTGGCGTAAAGTTTCCTATAACTATTATACATATTTTCCAAATATTAGTTATTTTCTACTTCTACTGGTTTTCTAGTTATGGACTCGTGGATTCATAAAACTAAACGAAATTAGCATAAAGAAAGCATATAAAGTTTTTCTTGAGTCATTTCAAGAATATTCCATCGTTTTAGAACATTATATTATTCTTCATCATTTCTCCTTAAACGCATCGTTTTCGAGATATTCTTCATTGAATGTTTTAAAATGGAAAACTCCAGAAATTTCACTACTTTTATGGATCCGTCCCTGAGCGTTGGAATCCCGAATCAAGCTGTAAACCACGTTACCATGCCTTATTCTCGTCCGCCAACAATGTCATAGATAATTTATATGCGGGAGTGTATTAGCACATTGTGAAATCTTTAAACGCTTGTATCTTTTTACCTGAGCGGAATCTGGAAAAATGGTAAATGAAAAAAGTGTTTCATTTGATGGGAGGAATCTTTGGTTAAAATTAATGCAGTGGTCAAAGACTCACCCTGTATATCCGATGGTGTTCAAACTTGGAACTTGGCAGTAGAGATAGGTTTTGAAGGCTCTCGCAAAATTTTAGCGATGTCGAAAAGTTACTGACAGAATTTTCTTCAATAATTTTCAATGATTTTTTAAAAATTTTCTACTAATACGATCCTCGAAATTTTCGCGTTGACATTATACAACTAATAACCATGTTTGAATTCAATCTGTTTTGTATTTTTCGAGTTATTGAGGAAATAACAACCAAATTTCAGATAATTATCTCCGAAACCGTTTGGCCGATTATGTCTATAAATAAACTCAAATGTTGCATTCAGATGCACAACCTAACCTGAAAACTTCAAGTCGCTATCTCTTTCCGTTCTCAGGTTATCGTGACGTAAAAAATATTTTTTAATAATTTTGTTTTAATTTTCTAGTGTTGCGATTCTCACAAAATTTCACAAACGTTCTTAGGTTCATATTCTATAACTATTCACCAAATTTCAATTCGATCGCAATTATATGGGTTAAAAATAATATTATTACTCGGAAACCATTCGGCCGATTATGCCCATTAACGAACTTGTCCGTGGTATTGGGATGCGCCACCTACCATGAAAATTTCAAGTCCCTATTTCATGCTAACTAATGAGTTGAAGTAAGTAGTACATAAAAGGTTTCTCAATTAAAGAGTTTATTTTGATTTATACGAAAAATGCGTTATTTTGTGTTCAATAATAAAATTGTTGAATGTATGTACGAGTATGTATGTTCTCTGAAAATCATCACTGAAACAGTGGTTGGAGAATTATAATAAATTGTGGTGGGAATGTTATAACTTTGTAGAAGTTGATATAGCATACAGCTATATAGCATATTGGTGCTCTGTGTAAAATCTATTACATCTTTAATTCGTTTTCTTATAGTCTTCGTACTTATGAATATGGAATGAGAAAGTTTTAAAAGATTTAGAAAAATCAACCATCTCGGGGAATTGCATCGAGTCCTATTGAAGTTTTGATAATTTGTAATCTATTGTATTCGTATTTCAGAATGGAATAGCGTGAATCATGACAGGGTGAAAAGACAGCTATCTGTATCGTCCGATAGTAAACTACTAGATGATGACATTAGGGAAGAAACCAAAGTGATACTCCGACCGAAAAAACCGCCCAGGCCCAAGTCCGAAGTGCTGCTCAATGAACAGGGTTCAGAGCATCGGAGGACGAAACGGTTTTCTGCCTTTGGGGTAAGCATCAAATTTTGCTAGTAAACTTCTATTCATATGTAATGAGGTGAACTGTGGCTAATTGCCAATAATACCTAACAAGACACACGGTGAAATATTTATTGATTTTAGCCATTGACAAATATTCCGCGTGGCCAGGCTGATCACCTCATCGCTTAGTGTTCCCCAAAGAGGACAGTATCATTCAAGAGCAGACACAGACCCCAGGGTTTCATGGTTCTTTCTAATCATCAGTGTGACTTAGCCAGACACTGAATGAAACTTGAACGGCGTCCTAGGAAACTTATTTCCATCGGTCGAGAACCGGTAGGGGAGGAACCCCACCAGCGCCACCTATGGAGAATCCTTACGAACTCCGACCCTCTGCGATGAAGAAACCTTGAGCGATGTTCAGCGACGTTCATTCTTTTGCTGTAAGAGGGTCAGGGATGGCAACGCCATCTACCGTGAAGAGACCTTTAAGGACTGAAAACGCCCGGTTCATTTTGGTTTAGATCACCAAAAATCTGTGAACATGTGAGGTGAACTGTGGTTAATTGCCAATAATACCTATGACACACGGTGAAATAATTATTTATTTTAACCATCAACAAATATTGCGCGTGGCCGGGCTGATCACCTCATCGCTCAGTGTTCTCCAAAGAGGACAGTATCATTCAAGAGTAGACAGTTTTTTTTTTTTTTTTTTTGGTTGATCTAAACCAAAATGAACCGGGTGTTTTCAGTCCCTAAAGGTCTCTTCACGGTAGATGGCGTTGCCATCCCTAACCCTCTTACGGCAAGAGAATGAACTTCGCTGAACATCGCTCAAGGTTACTTCATCGCGGAGGGTCGGAGTTCGTAAGCATTCTCCATAGGTGGCGCTGGTGGGGTTCTTCTTCTACCGGTTCTCGACCGGTGGAAATAAGTTTCCTAGAACGCCGTTCAAGTTTCATTCAGTGTCTGGCTAAGTCACACTGATGATTGGTAAGAACCATGAAACCGTGAGGTCGCAGTCTGCTCTTGAATGATACTGTCCTCTTTGGGGAACACTGAGTGATGAGGTGATCAGTCCGGCCACGCGGAATATTTGTTGATGGTTAAAATCAATGAATATTTCACCGTGTGTCTTGTTAGGTTCTATTCATATCATTGTGAAATTCCAAAAATTCGTATACCATCATATTTGTCAACAGCTAACGTGATCTTTATGTATTCTTGACCTTTCTGCATGTTTTAATCTGTGTTCTTCTCAGTAGCTGAAAGATTAAAATATTTGATATTATTTTCAGGGGGATTCGCCTTTCGGTAAAACAGAAGCCTATATAAAATTAGAACAATTAGGAGAAGGATCTTATGCAACAGTGTACAAAGGATTTAGCAAGTAAGTCAGACATACAATTGAAATTTTGGCAGTTTGATTTGAACCAATCGACCATTTAGCGAGTTTGTGTCGTCATAGTACATGTCAACAAAGACTCTGCGAAGTGAACATACTTGATTCTATGTAGAATCACGTGAATATTTCAATGTAACGCTACTTGAAATGATGGGAAAGTATTCGTAAAAACTGCATGATGCAGGCTAGAATTATTTCTAAATGAAATTGATTTCATTTGACGCACCTGAACTCTGTGAAAATAGTTAGCATAATCGTGACAATAATGATATAAGTATATAGAGGGTGTGAAATTCAATTTGAAGAATAATAATAATACACCAATTTGTACGCCCACGCTTAAATTCAGTAAACCAGTTTCCTGATGCAGAGTTCGGATAACACTTATCACTCCAATATTTCGCTTCAACAGTGATATTTTCCATAAAAAGCAACGTTTTATTGATTCAAAAAATTCTTTATTGAAAGATGTTTCAGTAAAACCATTGTAACTTTTGAACCAAACGTCAGATTGGCATAATTTAATTTGAAGGTTGGTTCTTATTATAGAAAACAATAAATCAGTATTTGTGGCGCCATCTGTGGGCCAAACTGGGAACTTAACAGCTTATCAGCAAAGTTACCTTTGTTTTATCAAAAATTTAATGCTTGTGGCTTTTACTTGATGCAAATCCATATTAACGCGATGAAAAATTATACACGATTTACACTAATTTATTTAATATTGTAACGCGTTTCGTCTACACAGCGAATTCATCATACTAAATTCTTATCAAGTAATGATCTCCCTATACCTGGATGACATGGACACATAATTTTATTAAGATACAATTACATGATAAACTTATTTAAAACTAATTACATTATATTACACTGCTAGTTTTTTGTACACATTTACTATACTTCATTCCTAACGCTTTTATAAATTTATTCTCTATTTGAACAGACCGACAACTGAAAATATTTGTAGATTTTATTAATAGCATTCATCGAAATGTCAAATTCACAATAGAAATCGAAAATAATGGTGCAATCAATTATTTGGGTTTAACTATAACGCGGAAAAACAATAAACATGATTTTTCAATATTTAGGAAACCATCCCATAAGGATACAATCATTCATCGATCCTCGCGTCATCCATTCGAACATAAAGTCGCGGCAATTCATGGTATGTTACACCGGCTAATTAATATACCTTTATCCGAAGAAAAATATTGTACATAATTAGAAACTATCGAACAAATAGCGGCGAACAATGGATATAATACAGAGTTAATCAGAAAAATGTTGAAGAAAAAACAATTAGTTTAATATTTCCAGAAAGTAAGGATAAAAATAAAATATTCGATAGCTTAACATATTTTGGTACACCGAGTCAACCACTTAAAAGGTTTCTTCAAAACTAACAGGTGAATATCTCATTCCAGACAAACAATAACCTCGCAAAACTCACAAAGAACAATAAATTAAAAAGGAATAAAGAAGATGAATCCGGTGTTTATCAATTAAATTGCGGGAGTTGTGATAAATCATATATAGTAAAAACTGGTGGAAATTTTGGCATTAGAGTAAAGGAACATCATCACAGCTACAAAAACAACAAAATAAATTCAAATTATTCGAATCATTTATTAGCAGAAGGACATAAATTTAACCCGGATTACAAAATTCTACTAATAAAGGTGCGCAACTCAATTATTGGGAAATGGCGGAAATAAATAGAGAAAAACATACGGGTTATT
Source organism: Halyzia sedecimguttata (assembly GCA_937662695.2). NCBI lineage: Eukaryota > Metazoa > Arthropoda > Insecta > Coleoptera > Coccinellidae > Halyzia > Halyzia sedecimguttata. The sequence goes on along the minus strand of OW569411.2, from coordinate 10,030,352 downwards.
TAGTTAATAAACAATTAGATCTGAATTTTTCTCCGTTACTCAATCCATTCAAATAGAGAATCAATTTATAAAAGCGTTAGGAATGAAGTATTGTAAATGTGTACAAAGAGAACTAGCAGTGTAATATTATGGGATTAGTTTTAAATTAGTCTATCATGTAATTTGTTTTAAATAAGTCTTTCATGTAATTAGTTTCAATTAAGATTCTTTGTCCATGTCATCTAGGTATAGGGAGATCATTACTTGTTAAGAATTTAGGATGGTGAAGTCAATGAAACGAGTCAGAATATTAAATAAATTAGTGTAAATCTTATATAATTTTTCATTTTGTTTTATCGACAGAATACGTTGACGAAGGTATGTACCGTAATCTGTAGTCTGTATATCTACAATATATTACACTCAAAAAGTATAATAACAACAAATAGTTCCTAACCTAATACAATCAGAATATGTACAAAAACTCTCTTAAACCGAGGTCATCATGAAGAGCTGAGGTTACGCCTTTGACGCTCAAACTCAATATTAAGAAAACAAAGACAAACATTTAGATGCATATTCATACTCACGATTAGGCAACGTTTGGGGGAAATCTGAAGATAAGTATGTTTTCGAAGCTGGTCACACTGGTTGCACCAATCATATCAGCAGATAAACCGTTCCTGATGGCAGAAATTCTTTTGGACAGAAAATGTTTTCTTTGGTTGGTCTTGAAATTCTATAGAATATGTGCTGTCACAAGTTGTTAGTGAATATAAAGACAGATACATTCTGGGAAAAAAATGCCAATTCAGCTTTGACAAACCCTGTTTACCTAATTTATTTCAGTTAGATTCCGGAGCGTCCACGATAACAGTAAAATATAATCGTGAAACCATTGATATAATATCGCCAGTGACCATTTTGTTGACATAGACTTTGACGTCATAATGAGGTCCACCCACATTGATGTCAGGATAACGTTAGTTATATTCGAGCGATTAAATTGTTTTTTTTTTTTTTCAGTTTACAGAACCAAGTAGTAGCTCTTAAAGAAATTAGACTGCAAGAAGAAGAGGGCGCGCCCTTCACAGCGATACGAGAAGCATCGCTGTTGAAAGAACTGAAACATGCCAATATAGTTACTTTACACGATATTGTTCACACTCGGACCACACTCACCTTCGTGTTCGAATATGTCGTAAGTAAAATTAAATAGCTAAATAGGAATTGATATCATCATTATTTGTCACAGTTTGACCACATAAACTAATGGTGGGTTTCACGGAGCCTGATCATAGCTTGAACTTGATGCATTATACAGGGTGAGTCTTTGACCACTCCATTAATTTTAACCAAAGATTCCTCTCATCAAATGAAACACTTTTTTCATTTAACATTTTTCCAAATTCAGCTCAGGTAAACAGATACAGGCTGTGAAATTTAAAAAAAAATCAGTTTTCATTTTGTAGCCTTGACATCCTTTTTTCGAATAAAATGAATGTTGGCGTAAAGTTTCCTATAACTATGATACATATTTTCCAAATATGTATTAGTTATTTTCTACTTCTACTGGTTTTCTAGTTATGGACTCGTGGATTCATAAAACTAGACGAAATTAGCATAAAGAAAGCATATAAAGTTTTTCTTGAGTCATTCAAGAATATTCCATCGTTTTAGAACATTATATTATTCTTCATCATTTCTCCTTAAACGCACCGTTTTCGAGATATTCTTCATTGAATGTTTTAAAATGGAAAACTCCAGAAATTTCACTACTTTTATGGATCCGTCCCTGAGCGTTGGAATCCCGAATCAAGCTGTAAACCACGTTACCATGCCTTATTCTCGTCCGCCAACAATGTCATAGATAATTTATATGCGGGAGTGTATTAGCATATTGTGAAATCTTTAAACGCTTGTAACTTTTTACCTGAGCCGAATCTGGAAAAATGGTAAATGAAAAAAGTGTTTCATTTGATGAGAGGAATCTTTGGTTAAAATTAATGCAGTGGCCAAAGACTCACCCTGTATATGTAGTGGAAATCAACATGATTTCAATATTCTACACAATTTGAATAAAGGTGCGCAACTAAATTATTAGTTGATGGTGGAAATAAATATGCGGGTAATTTAGTTAATGAACATTTAAATTTAAATTTATCTCTGCGTTATTTAATCTATTTAAATAAAGGTAAATTTACAACAACGAACTTGTCCGTCGCTTTTGGACAAGCCACCTACTCAATTCAATTTCAAGTCGCTATGTCTTTCCGTTCTCAAGTTATCGTGGCCGGCCGTACAGAATCAAATTTGACCTCGAATTCTTCATCAGTGAGTCAAAATTTGAAAATTACAGAAATTTGCACAAAATGATATCGCGATGTTCCCCAGAGCATGCGCGCAAAAACGGTAGGAATTAATTCTTTTTATTTTTTTTATGGAATGTAAGATTATGTAATTAGTTTTAAATTGAAGAAAATACAGAAAAAAGTTCATCCATTATAATGTATGAGATCATTAATTGTTTAGAATTTAGTATGACCTAGTCTGAATCAGTCACTGTACCGACGAAACAACGAGTTTAAAGCATAAATATATAATTTTTCATTTGAGTCAATATAATTTGGCTTTTGTCTCCAATGGAAGTCGGTTCGCTATAACATTATTCGCAGTTTATATGTTTATTACTTTATTACGTTTCACCGCTCTTGAAGATTATGCCGATTTTGGTAGACCTACACCTACCATATAGCATATATATTTCTCCATCTCTAATTACGGGCATATTATCATAATGATAGCCCTGTAAAACAAACGCGCAAAACTAATAATAAATTGGAGATAGGAAGTTCTGTAATAAAACCATACGGGCTTTGATCGATTAACACCATGGCACTCGTCACTAGTATTTCTAAGGCAATTCCGAAAGAACTTTGAGTCCGTGCTCTCTGCACGAAGAGGGAGCCTTATGTTAAAATGTTTCTTAGGTGGTCGGGAAAGGAGAGGAAAACTCAATAAAACACAAGATTAATACAGAAAATCAAAAACTATATCCAAGAAACTTCGGTACAAGTCGATCATTTCTCGGAGGGGCCGAAATGTAAAAAAATTCCATCTAATCAAAAACAAACTCTTCAATTATAAAAAGACTATATGTTAACAGAAAACACTAAATACACGGTCAAATATGACGTATTCCCATTATTCGGAATAAACTCCCGAAATATAACAATATTTCAATTACTCAGAATAAAACTCCGATATATAACAATATTTCAATTGTCGAGATATGTCAGTAATTTTCTGGGAATACCATGCAACACGTCAAACTCTTCAAAAAGGGTTAAACTCTTTATAAAAGTCTCTCCTACCTTCTGGAGACCGCTAATCCTAGAATTTATCTACTTCAATTTTCACCCACGCACTCACATCTGCTTTTCTCTTAATTTACTTTACGCTCGCCACTAACCAGTTTTCCCGGGCCCTTTCCTCTAATCCGTGTTCCAGTTTTACCTAACCTAACCTAACCTAATACCTCGGCGTTATCTACCCCAAGACGTTACGACCGAATTAAAGGAGATTCCAACGAAACTCTAGTTACGACAATTATCTTAATCTTACATCGAACTCTACTACAAGCTTTTCTACTTATCCCTAACTCCGGACCTCAACAAAAATTGTACCCGGTACCCTTTTACTCGGTACCGCGAGCTACTTCCCCTGTAACCCCCTTGAGTTCCCGACTGTAACTCTCTCAAGCTCCCGACTGTACCTGCCTCGTTTCTTCTCTCCCAACAACGAATGTGGAGCCTTTCCCTTAGTCCCTTTTTTTCTTAATGCTTTTGAGCCCCTCTACTTACACCGGATTGGCCGTCACCCACGCAAATGTGCTCACCTTAGCAAGCCAAAATACTTCCCAAGCATAGAAAGCACTATGATCTGCACTTTTTGACTCTTATCATTGCCGGAATGCGCTGTGTCAGAGTCCCGCAGGAAGTCCAAACCCATTAATTTTCGGTTATCGACGGCTTCCTAATTTTACACAAAGCCACATAGGAATTTTAATCGCGTCTCCGACCGATATCTAGTCACAATGTATTCTGACCGAGAGTAATATCTCATAAGTTTTTTTTAAATTGAACAATTATCCGGCGGCGGCTCATACGATGTATACTCCCAGCTTGGGTTTAACCTTTCACATTCTAAATAATCCCAATGTATTTTCTTCTTTGAAAATTAAGCGTTCGTATATCAATTATTTCAATAAAAGGTATATTCTCACTTGAAATATAAGTTTTAAGGCCGATTCATATTATACGTCCCGCTCCGCTCAGTTCAGTCATTCTCAGTCATACTTCAATGGGTTTTTAGATAAATTGATAGTCGGATGATGTGAATTAGTACATTTAAATCCCATTGAAAGATATTTTGGCGTGCCTGAGCTGAGCGGAGCGGCACGTATAATATGAATTTACAGTTCCGTCGAAACATTCCAAACCAAATCGAACCAGAGTGAACACGCTGGGAGTTTGCCGATCGTAGTTTATGCAAATCTATTTATCATTTAATGATACAGCGCGCTTAATCACAGTTCCATTAAAATTTCCAATATCGTATATATATTTTTCAGCACACCGACCTCTCTCAATACCTGGAAAGGCATAGCGGTGGTCTGGATTCCCGGAACGTCAGACTCTTCCTCTTCCAGCTCCTCCGAGGCCTTTCGTTCTGCCACAAGCGGAGGGTCCTGCATAGGGACGTCAAACCGCAGAACCTGCTCATCAGCGAGATCGGCGAGTTGAAGCTGGCCGATTTCGGTTTGGCGCGGGCGAAATCCGTGCCGAGTCACACGTACTCCCACGAGGTCGTCACGTTGTGGTACAGGCCGCCGGACGTGCTGCTCGGCAGCACGGAGTACTCGACGTCCCTGGACATGTGGGGTGTGGGATGCATCTTCGTGGAGATGATCACCGGAGTGGCCATATTTCCAGGAGTTAGGGATACGTACGATCAGCTCCATAAAATATTTAAGGTGATTATATCTGATCAAATAAAACATTGTATACTAGACCAGTAACTACACTCTTGTCCACTATAGATGTTGTCGTTTGACATATGTTTCGTAGTGAAAACAACAACTCATTGTTTTCACTAATCGGTTTATTACGACTAGGGTATAATCTCAACCCATACTTGAGTGTAGTAATTGGTAACCTTCGTAAAGTTAGCAGAGCCACTTGCGAAAATTTCAATGAAACCTATTGCATTAATTGTCGATTATTTGTCGAGAATTTGTCGTGAAAGAAAAAAATTTTTCGCGCGTTTAGTTTTTTTTATATGGGGTGGCTCTTCTAACTTAATATTAAGTTAGCAGAGCAACCCCATATAAAAAAACATTTATTTCTTATCTTTCAAAATTAGGTATTGGGCACACCAACAGAAGAAGACTGGGATGGAGTTACGCGGCTTCCGGGCTATAAAGTTCAAAAATTGACTCAATACAAACCCAAAAAATTAGGACTTGTATGGCCGAGACTTCACGATGTCCTCCATGGAGAAGCCATGGCTACTTCTTTGTTACAGTTGAATCCAGTGAACAGATTGGGTGCGGATGATGCCATGGAGCATCCTTATTTTGCTGGATTACCAAAAAAATTGTTAGAATTACCAGATGGTAAGTGTATCTTTAAATACTCCATGAAGTTCTCTATTTTTGGCGTGCTTGTTGCTCTGAACAGAGTACCTATATTATTATTATATATTGTGTCGGGTAGACGAAACCCGCCGGCTATTGTGGCACATACAAATCTATACTTCACCCACAAGGTGCATTTTGATAGGGTGAGAACTTATCCAGTTCCCTCAGCCTCAGTTTGTAGACTCCTAGTCTCACAAATCTGATCCTGTACACAGCGGGGCAGACATGATGTGTTCGATAGACTCGTCGTCCTCCAGGCATAGTCGGCACTCAGAGTCCTCAGTCAATCCCAGCGTACTAAGGTGTTTCCTGGGGACACAGTGAACAGTATATGCAGTTGTTAAGATTCTCAGATCTAACCTAGAGAATCTGAGCCATTGGCTCTTTCAGCTGATGGGCCAATAATTGTTGAGCGAGCATGTCCGTGTCCAGGTGTGCTGCTCCATATTTCCGGGACCTTTTGGTTCAACCATTGGTTGTTCTCCCACCCTACTGCCTTGACAGAGATGCCACATGCCATCGAAAATTCCTGCTTGAAAGACAGTACCGAATTTACCCAGGCTTATGGATTCACCAAAAGCAATTTTGCAACCGCTGACATCTGTCCCCGATTGGTGCATCTGTGGTGCCCCACTGTGTCAGGATCCCTGTTGAAACCAAAAGGGATCCTCGAGCAGTGGGGTCCCAGAGATGCTCCAATCGTCTCTGCTGGGAAAGACAACTTGGTAGGGCCATTCTATGTAGGTATAGATACGTCAGACCACATGCTCATCATCTCGTTGGCCCCACTTCAGCCTGCAGATAAGCAGGCACGTAACCGATCTCATCAGGCTCATAGAGAGCCATGCGCAGAAATCGCCACCCGCACCCCGCTCCTGATCACTAGATGAAGAGGTGCGAGGTCTAGAAGGCGTTCTGTGGCTGCGGTGGGGTGGAGTGAAAAGCCCCAGTCACCAGCAAGCACTCAGATCTCTGAATTTTTTCAAGCTTTAGCTTAGACTGCACCCTTACAGTGCTCTCCCACTAAGCAATGCTGCCCTAAGTGTTTTATGGTCTCACCACCATCAGGTACAACCAGTGGAGCTGTTTCGGAGGTGGTAGTTTTCCCTCCTGCATTGATCGGACAGCTGGCGGATCACGACAAGTGGGCATTCTAACAAATCCCCCGGAAAGTAGGCTGAGCAGACCGTGATCCCTAGGCTGCCACAAGTCGGTTAATTAACTCACATACAAAATGTGTATGTGCTCTAGCGAATAGTTCCGGAGATGCTAATTTTTGAAATTTAAGGGTTCAAAAAACTACCCCGCAGCCACTCGGGAAGTCGATCACATACAAAATCTGTATGTGCTCCGGCGAATAGTTCCCGAGACATTAAATTTTGAAATTAAGGGGTAAAAACCCCTCAGCTCTTCGGGAAGTCGATAAATTTTTCAGGTGGTAATACGTATATGAAATCTGTATGTGCTCCGCGGAATAGTTCTGGAGATCTTAAATTTTATTTTGAAATTTAAGGGTTGAAAAAAATACTCCGCAGCTCCTCGGGAAGTCGATGAATTTTTCAGGTGATATAGGTATTGGTATAACTAATACGTGTATGAAATCTGTATGTGCTCCGACGAATAGTTCCGGAGATATTAAATTTTCAATTTTAAGGGTTGAAAAAACTACCCTGCAGCCCATCGGGAAGTCAATCATTTTCTCAGGGGACATTCTCATTGCTATACGAAACCCACATCCAAAACATGTAAGTGCTCTGGCGAACAGACGAAAATATGAATGAGAAATTAGAATCAGCCTGCACGCCACTGGCTAGGAGCGTTCGGGTGTTTCTGCCAAACAGTCTGCTAGGTTCACCCCGGTGATTTCTCTCCCGATTCGCGTTTCGTTAACTACGGGAAAACGGTAAGAGATATCGAAATATGGATCATGCGGAGTAATATCAATAAGCGAAATTTCGTCTTCGGATTTAGATTTTTACGGTCCCGACGTTTCGATTTCTCACCGCCACCATCCTCGAACGGTCCCGCAGATTTTTAAAAAAATTGCCAAAATTCGCCATTTATTTATAAAAAATCTGTCGATTTCGCGAATTTTTTTTTAAATATTCAGATTTCTCCGAAAAAACTCGATCGTCCGTTGAGACGTAGCGATGAGTTCCCCCCTTTCCCGGCAGTCCCGATATTTCGCCTTATTCTATTGTCTAAAAATAAATCCTGGAGCTATCAGATCCTATCGAACTCCAAAACCGTTTGGCCGATTATGCCAGGCTAGCACGCTGTCACCTTGAACATGTGCGCCACAAATAGATGACTTTCTAATTATTTCGATATTTTCGAATAGATGCCTTTAACTCAATGTGTTTTTTTTTCAGACGCCTCAATATTCACGGTGGAGGGTATCCGCCTCTACCCAGAACCATATGCTACGTTAAAATGAGATTCTGAGTTGTGTTTGGAGAATTCACCTTAGGAAAGTCAATCAATCTACCAGTCAGTTATTCAACAATCAATTTCGCAAATTACCGCAATCCAAACTGTGTTTGACATAAATTTATTATTTTTATATTTGTTACATTTATGTGATTTAAACAATTGAATCTTATTGTGACTCAATTTCTGCCAATATTCCCGATAACTTTCAATTTTGTGGAAGTGAATAGATTCAAAATATAATTTGCTGATTGTGCATTATTTCAAAATGTCAACATCTGTGTGTTGTTCTACAATGGTGGCATCTGGAGTACATTAGCAGCTGACAATCAACTATAGTTTTATATAGTTGATTATCAAAAATTCAACACAGCATAGAGTAAATCAGAAAAGATATTAGAATTTGTTATTATCGTTCTAAGACCAAATAAGTTTTTGTATGTTGAGCGCTAGAAATCTTTATGAAATAACTTGAATCATCTAGACCTCAACATATGTTCAGATATACATGGACTTCATCAATAGCTAGCTGGCCCTAAAATTTTCTCTAGAACTGTACAATCCTGAAATATTTTTGCGTATAATGAATGCATGAAAAAATATTTCAAGAATTTCTGAGAAACAGTTTCACCACTTCTTTCATTTTCCATCAATAATAATTATTTATCTTCAATGAATTTTGATTGATGAACGATATTCAACAACACGATGAAAATAAGTCAAATAATAGGTGTAAAATGAGATTACTCACTTGTATGATCATCTGTATCACCTGTATGGATATTCATATAACTGTCAACTTTAAATTTTAACTTCTTCATAGTTGAAATTATTTCTATTTATAGGCTGAAAATAAAAAATGAATTATGAAAAAATTGCCACCAAAAATGATGCAGTATACATTCAAAATATTTTTAATTGAATCACCATCAGGGAGAAGATATAAAATTTCGAAATTTTAAATGAGTTCTGGGGAAAAATGTGGGGTAAGCTTTCAAGTAAATTCCTCGTAAACGGCTAAAAAACTGAGCATCTCATATGAAGTTGATCTCATCAGGAATTTTGTTATCGATTGGTTTCCAAAGACGGGAAACATAAACGGATATTGAGAAATTGAGAGTTCATTCAGATATATATGGTATATACTGTCGGTAATCACCGGTGTTTAATATAAATTTGAAATTGATTATATTCAAAGGCAAAATTCTTTTTCAATTCGTTTTCTGTGATATAAAGAATTTTTTTAAATATTTTAAATTGAACACTGATGTATTCTGTAGAGTATATCTCATAAAATGTAAGTTACCTTATGTAATATACTAATTATTTTAAGTGAATATTTTGTTAATGTACAGTGCATGTTATTTCGATTTTGTAAATGCACATAGGACATTTTTACGATATGCGACTTTGGTGTACTACTTTTTTTTGAGCAAGTGATAACAATCGATTTGTCACAGAACCATTCCTTCCATGGTGCTCAATTACTATTTATAGGAATATTTCAAAGTCACGTTTTTGACTGAAACAGCTTGTACAGCAAGACAATGAGCTTCAATTTACCTCGATACTTTTCTTGAGAAAAAGAATTGGATTGATCATTAACATTATATTATGCAGTGGAGTATTTATTGCATTCAACATGAAATGTATATTATTATACAAGGGTTGCAGAGAATTGAAGCCTAACGGTAAAATTTAGATGATTTTCAGATAATTATCACCTTAAGAAATTTTGTCTGGAATGTAATAAGGGAAAAAGTTGAAGCCGTTGCTCAGCCAAAATCATGAGGAGAATTATTTATTTCTAGCAACACAATCTGAGGCTTCTGAATTTTTTTTTTTTTGATTTTTCACTTTTTTGGCAACCTTATTGTTAATATATCATCTTCTTTTGTGATTTTTTTCAGATTTCTTCAATCATTTTCATAAACTTTATATTATGGTGTTGCAATTTTTATGTTTTTATATCTTAATTGTCGGTTTGTTGATATTTTTTCTTCAGTCGATGCTGCAGTTCTTTGTACATATCACAGAGATCAAATCACTGTACTCATTTATCTCTTAAATTCCATCCGAACTAGAGGAAAATGCAAAATTTATAAGGAATATTTTGTTAAGATATTCTTTTTTTCAGGAAGTCTCTTTCAGCTGAAGTTCATTGTTTTGTACAATATGATTGTGAAACTGCCCCAGCAGACTGAAAATTAAAGACTGGGAAGTGTTAACTGTAATTGGTTGATCCACACGAAATCTGTATTCTACTTTTCTTTAGTGTAGAGACATCAGATATGTGAACTATCAGAAAATCATTACGACCATTTATTTACATTGTTATGAAAATTTATATATACAAATCTTTTCAAAATTATAACTGATTAAATTGACCATAATCATCAATAAATGAAATTTTGATCCAATAATAGGTGAATATCTGATTTCATAGTTACATAGTTTTTTCGAGTATACCAATTTATTTACTAATAACTGCCAGTGCCAAAATGGCAATAGCTCATGCTTTAGCACTAGTTAGCACATAATCTACACTCCCAGATACTAGTTAAAATTTTTTTTCAAAACTAATTTATGAAATTTAGAATTAACAAGTTCTGTAGGCCTAAAATAGCTCCAAACTTATTTAACCTCGAAAATTCTAGGAGGATAACAGAAGTAAAATAGAACACCATAATCAAATTGAATATTAAGAATTTATTCAAAATTAGTAGCGTTTATTAAATTGAGCGCATGAACTGATGAAAAGAAGCCAATTGCTGGATAGAATCATTTAATTATTCATCGAATTATATCAATCTAGTAAATGCAATGAAACATTGCTTTGCAATATTCTCTTTTCAATCATAATATTACATACTCGTAGCATCCTCAAAACTCCATAATTACGTAGGAGTAAATCAGGTTTGTTTGAATACCTGAGATGATATGAACAAGTTGAAACAAATTAGTTATATTTTGTGAAATGATTAATCTAAGTAAAACAGGGGAAAACTTTTTTCTACAAAAATATCCACAAGCCTGTGCATTGTCATTCATTGAGAATGATGGGCTCCTACTTATCCACCAAAAAAACAATCACACACCTGTATACAGTATGCCAAAGATAAATATGGGATAGCATTAGTTTCTAACATTTCTATTTTTTTATACATAAAAATATCATTCAGAAAGTTTCAAAATTTCCTGTAGTTCGGAAGTATTTTTTTCCTGGCTTTATTAGAAAAATAATTTCAAAATAAATTTAACATTTACATAGCTGAATTTTACACGCTTTCCGATGACATCAATTTTTTTTTGGGAATACTGGATTGGATGATATTACTCTTAATCACCCACATACGTTTTTAGCTGCTTTTAGCTATTATTCAAAAAAAAAATTGATTACGGCTGTGAGCGCTTTCTATGTTTCTATTGGAGGAAGTCATTAGTAATATTAATCAGAAATAATGAAACATTTCATAATTTTGTATTAATTTTTTATCGAAATTTGAAAACAATTTAATAAAAATAAATAAACAATAAACACAATAAACTTTAAATAAAAAAAAAATATTGGTATTTTGTGCTCAATTGATTTCTATACTTAGAACTTTTCCCAAATTGATATTTGGAAAGCGCTCAGCGACGTACTCAGAAAAAATTTCAAATGATAGTTAAAATAAATAAGAACAGTATTCGGATGATTACAAGAGGTTAATTAAACATGACTTAAGATTTTGTCAAGAACTACCCCCGCAATTTTTGACTTTCAAAACGGCTTGTTGTTAGCTATAAAAACACATTTTCTAACTTAATCAAACCTGTATCTCTTACCGTTTTCTAATTCTCATGCTATTCCATCCATATCTTGTCAACAAAGACACGAACCTTAAAACAATAATTTCGAGATCCTCTAAAAAATTATTAAAAAAATTGAACTCATCAGACAAACAGATTTTCACTGAACAACCGACTTAAATACGGAAAATCGCCAACTCCATCTTCATTACTATGCATGTCAGACTTAAAGATCTCCTTTTCTGGAGTTTGGCAGCTTAAATGGCTATCCGATAATTTCAATTGTATATGGAACATTTTCTACATAATAGATTCGAAATCGTTCTGTGAAGGTTTCAAGATGATTAATGAAATATATATAAAATATATGAAAGATGAGTGATGGTTTTTGTGGAAAAAGATGCAGGAACCTTTTATAGCTAATAACTTCTAAAGTATAATTTAATCCAGAGAACTTGATTGTATCCGAGACATAGAATTAAGGAAAGTAAACCTCATTTGTAATATTTACAAGCGGTCAACGTTCTTCAAAATTGGATTTTACCCGCTTGTTCTAGCAAATATTTCGGAAATTTCAGAATTTTGAATGGAAAATGGTGCTCCATCTAAATATCCGAAAAATTTTATTCCCCGCTGAGTTATAATCAGCACAATTATTCATTTCACCTGCGAACAATTCATAAAAAAATCATTGTGATCAAGAAACCAATCAATTGAACTGCTAAAGATCTTCAAAGTATTGGTTACTTACTACAGTCATGTGCTTTATTATCCGGTAGTATAATATAAATGCAAGAAGGCACTAATTCGAAGCGGCAATGCACCCCTCCTACGATGACGTCCAACGGCATGACATAGGCATTTTTCCGTCACAAAAAAGTTTTTGTCATGATCTTTAGTGATAGTATCAAAAACACATCCATGCTCAGCTGTATGCACGCTTATGAGCAAAAGTTTATTCGTTAAAAAAATATTCGAAATGAATATGAAAACTTTATTTTGAATGCTGAAATATTTCATTGTGCCTGTTGCAAAAAAAGTTGATATAACTGGCTTACTTTTTCGAATAATTATTTTCAGTTTTGGACGACTTACTTTCCTAATAGTTTTCCAATTGGGAATTTCTTCTGTTTTAGAATATGTATATAATTTAAAATCTGTGAAAGCGATCATGTTTGAATTGTTAACAATGATTTAGCACTTGCACGAAATAATTCATTTCATGGAATTCTGATTTTTCTTCAATCTCCATTGGGTAAATCTTTCAACATGTGATAGGAATGAATTGTTATTTTTTGGTTGTTTGATGGAATCGGATGTATTTATTGAAAAGGTAAATTATATAAATGCCGTAAAAATTCTGGTGTACGTAATTTATGTACCATGTTGCATTGTAAATAGGAAATAGTTGTTTATATTAAGATAATTATACGAATTTCGAAACTATGAATAAATGTCTTTGTATAAATACTTTATCATTCGAAATATTAACAGAAAATTCTGATATAGGACTGTAGTTTTTGTCCCAGGAGATCCTTCACTCATTAATCATTAGCAGTGGTAATTTTATATTTTTTTAACATTTCCGAAGAAAGATACTTCTCAGTTGTATAAAAGCAAAATCTTCCAAAAGTATAAAAGCTGAGTAATTGGAAAAAATGTATATAGAGCTCTGACGTAGGGTCGGTAACTTTATCGCACTGGTTCATGTTTATGATAAATATAATGCTGAAATTTAGCAGTTAGAACCAAAAACGAACCAAACCGTATGCATATGAAACATAATACATACAATTTATGTGATGCCTTTCAGATCATATCAAAATTCTTCCTCTTACCTTTGCTGAGCTAGGCACTCATTTGAAACTTTAGATCTTCGTTTCCACATTAAACCAATCCTGTAAATTTAAAATCTCTAAGTTCAATAATTCGAAAGATATACGCTACTATTAGCGTATTCCAAGGTCAAAAGTAGTAGTAGAATATCTATATGCAGGATGTCCCAACGAAAATTTTACCCCCCTCAGAAACGAAGAATTTTCGAATATTAAAAAAAAACAGGTCAACTTCTGTTTTGAGGAGGACGAATTTCCATCATGAATTTGTTCCGAAAAAACCACCCCCATGAAGGCGGCATCAACCCCCAACGTTTTTTGAATAGGGAAGATATGTCAAGTGTTGGTTAGTTTGATAGTTATTTTTGTTCTGTTCACAACCTTGTTAAAATTTTCAAAATCGGTTAATTATTCACGAAATAATTAATTATTGAGCTTACTGTCAAAAGGTGAACCGTCTGGAACAGGAAGACGCATGCCCAGTCGAGGATTTTCATCATAAATACTCGACTGAGCATGCGTCGTCCGGTTGCGTACTAAACGGATTTCATGCTCGAACAAATTTATTATATTCTATAATGAGTTTGGGGTGCAAATCTTTCAAATGACATGTGATCATGTCATGTGGCTAATTTGAATTGAGTGATGAGTGATAAATACTCAGAGGGTAGTGGACACCATTCACTGTCGGGTAAAAAATTAACTGTGCTGTTTCTAAGCTGGCAAAAGAAAACAGTAACAAAGTTGACAAGGAACACAACTGACTCTTTAGTCGCACAAGCTATTAGGAGCTTCTAAGGTATCTCCTTGGGGAAGACTTAGGAGGTTCAGTATAATCATGCCTATGGCAGGCGCGCCAAAGCAGATTAACCCGACGTCAATGCATTTTTAGCCTATTTCTTTCATAGTGAACTCAATCCGCATTTGCGAGCGCGCTATAGACATGATAATGATTATACTGGCCCCTTCTAAGTCTTTCCCAAGGAGATTCCTCAGAAGCTCCTAGAAGCTTGTTCGACTAAGGAGTGTCAGTTGTGTTCCATGTCAACTTTGCTAATCTATCCTTACGCCAGCACTGTTAATTTTTGACCCGCCAGTGAATGGTGTCCACTACCCTCTGAGTAGAACTCCGGCCGCTCTATCCACTGAGCTTGAAACACTTATCATTCAATTTAAATTAACCAACTTGAACACGCTCGCCAAAGAGTACTGAGTTCACGTCAGTGCTTTGTTATATTTTTTCAAGTTTTTTTTGATAAATCTGGCTATTAGTTTTACCGTAGGTCGAAATATAACCACACAACCTAAAAACTTTTCCTCTGTGCATGCGCAATCCACTCGTGGTTTACACTCCTCACAAAATCACACACCTTGCACAAAACTCCGTTTCTCCAACACCAGTGGCTCAGGAGATATCGCGTATTGAATCCAAGCATGCGCGAACCCTCACCAGGGGGCATGGAGGAGTAGCATCCTCCACCTCCCAATCCTCTCAGACGAAAACTCCAGCAGTTATATCACACACCCTCACTACACGATGGTGTAAAAACGTATTAGTGGTTAAAGCTTGTCTATGGTTAAAGCTGCTAATAGTTTGTAGAATGCTTTTCACGTTTCTGTGATACCTTGATTTTCTGGGCCATGAGTCCCACAAATGTCATTCAATCTGACGGTCCTATCATCCATCGTCAAATTTCGGTATAAAATTAATTACCAAAAAAAAAACATTTTTCCTCTACTGAAATATGCACAATCACTGAAAATACTGAAATATAAATCAGAATGATGTACCTTTGTGGAGAAGATAATTATGCGAGATTACCTACTATTGTGAAACCTAATCATTACGACATTTCCCTCGTTATTCTTGATATATCAAAATTGGAATTTCTGGGTGAAGTGACGATCTGTATAGAAGTGAGTAAAGCAAAAGCGATAAACAATTCGGACGTGTTCGAATAGAAACAACTCTTAATTCTCTCCAACACTACGTACAGGCAGATATGAAGAATTGAAAGAAAATCCGAACGTTTTGATGTTGGTGTTTAACCGTTGAAGCGATTTTACTGCCTCTATTCACACCTAAATATCGGATAAAATTTAGATTTGAGATATTGAGATATTTTGACAATTTATTAAGGGTAAGGAGAAGTTAAGCCTATTGTTTTCTTTTTCTTCGGACTTCGGTTTGACTAGAGCTACACTCTAGCCAAACTAGGTACTTCTCGCAGCAAGGGACAATTCCGTCCAGAGCAGAGCGGACATTCTCCTTTGATATACCCGAGCGCTCAAGGAACGAACAGAAACAGAAGTGTTCCTAATTTAGTGCGGCTCAAAATAAAGATTAGAGCTCGTTTAAACAACCCTGGTGACACAGAGCAACTTATGGAAGTTATGGAAGAATTCTAGTGGAATGGGCAAATGTTACTAGAAGAAATTAACAACTAAAGCAAGTCTCGTCGAATTCGTTCATGTATCGATGATAAAGAGGAGGCAATAAAAATAATTGAAACCTGATTGCGACGTTTCCAGATATCCGTAATAGAATAGTTCAGCTGACTACTTTACTACTGCCTCCCACAAACATCTAAAGTGAGGTGAAAGTAATGGAATAGACATTCATTAACTCAGATTCAAAATCTAACTGAGATCAAAAGAAAGATTAGGGCTCGTCAAAACAACTCTGGTAACACAGAGCAACTTATACAAGCGGTTTTAGAGGAATGGGCAAATGTTTCCCTAGAAGAAATTAACAACTTGACAGATAGCAAGCCTCTTCGAATTCTTGCTTGTATCGATGACAGAGGTGACAATAAAAATAAGTAAAACGTGATAACGACGTTTCCACATTTCCCTAATAGGATAGTTCAGGTGACTTTACTACTGCTTCCCACAAACCTCCAAAGTGAGGCGAATGCCTTATAGAATAAACATTGCACCTATTAACACAGATTTAAAATCTAATTGGTAATGAATTATGTTTCCAGTTCGCTACTGCCGGCTATCAATGCTTCAGTCATATATGAATCATTCTATCATTTCCAAACATCGATTCAGATCAATTAAAACCCGAAAAGTTCGTAATACTGTTCTGATTTGACATTAAGAGGTCGATCTAATATTGCAACCTGTAGTCACGCTCTGGCTTAGTGGTTTTGGCGGTAGTTTTTTTATTTATGCAAAATAATGCACTTCCCCATACCAGCATAGTTTCTATTTTTTCTTAGAAACTGAAGCTGTTGAAGTGGCCTTCTAGCTCACTGGATCTGAATCCAGAGTACTTATTGGATAAGATTAAAAAAAAAGGATTAGAGCTCGTCAAAACAACCCTTATAATACGGGACAACTTATACAAGCGGTTTCAGAGGAATGGCAAATATTGTCCTAGAAGAAATTAACAACTTGATAGAAACCCTCGTCGAATTTTAGCTTGTATCGATGATAGAGGTGGCAATAAAAATAAGTAAAACGTGTAAGCGACGTTTCCGAATAACCTCAATAGGATAGTCCAGCTGACTTTACTACTGCCTCCCACAAACCTCTAAGGTGAGACGAATGCCTTGGAATAAACATTGCATTAATTAAAATAGATTTAAAATTTAATTGGTAATAAATTATGTTGTCGGAAATTCCGTCCTTGTCGGCTATCAATGCCTCAATGAGATTTGAATCATTCCATCATTTCTAAACAGCGATTCTGATAAATTAAAACCCGAAAAGGTCGTAATACTTTTTTATTTTTTTTTTGAGGTATTTGAAAGGACCAAAGAAATTCAACTACACTTACACTCGGATTTGGAGTTGGATACTATCAAACTAGTCAACGCGTATAATGGAATTACTGTTGAACCTGAACATACCAACATTTCCAGGAAAGATGACGTCTTAAAATTGCTCTTCAAGAATCCAGTAACCGTAGGACCTTATCGACTCAAAATTAAATATGAAGGTGTACTAACAGACGAAGGGTCTGGTCTTTTCTTCACCAGATATTATGAATCAGCTGATGAGGCAGTGAAATTTGCCGTCTTTAGTCATTTCGAACCCACTTTCGCAAGAAGATCTTTTCCCTGTTGGGATGAACCTTCTTTTAAGGCCACGTTTAAGATAAGCATAACTGCGCCAAAGATATATACGGCACTCTCTAATATGCCCACTGAAAGTGTAGAAAAAGTGGGAAGAATGAGAAAATTTAATTTCTTGAAAACTCCCGCAATGTCTACGTATCTGGTTGCATTAGCCATAGGCGAATTCAGATATATCGAATCTCAAACTAAGGATGGTATACCAGTGAAGATTTTCACGACTGGTGGCAAAGAGGAGCAAGGTAGGTTTGCCTTGGATATGGCTGTCAAGGCGCTAAAGTTCTTCAAGGAATATTTCAAAACACCGTTTCCCATACCCAAACTTGACTTTGTGGTTGTTCCCGGTTATGAGTCGGATGCGATGGAGAACTGGGGATTAGTTGCTTTCAGGTGAGAAACAATAATAGTAGCACATAAATATAATATTTAATTTTATAGCGTAATATTGTCAGGATATTCCGCAAAATGAGCAGGAAAAGAACATGTTGTTGGTACTTGCCGACACGTGTTTCAGCTTATTAGCTTCTTGTGTGTGTAACACATTATCTAATTTTATCATTGTCATATCCTCGGGCTAAGGTCGCATCGCAGAGGTTGCTTATGATTCCTCCGTGTCTATGCTATAGTTTTCATCCAAATTGGAGTTCCAAGAGCTGAAGACACAAATTGGTTGATCGCTCCTGTTGTGGACCTACATTTTCAGTTTTCCTTCCATCTTTATTTTGGTTTCTTAGTTGTACCAACAACATGTTCTTTTCTTGCTCCTTTTGCAAAGATGATGGCATTACCTATATCCGTCATAGTTAGGGAAATGTTGACATATATCGGTTTTAGTTTGGGGAATGTTCGAAAAACGAAATCATCCCTGAGGCAAAATGTCTTAAATATGTATTATCAACCAATGGGACCTGGAGAAGGGATTTCATGTCAACCCGATCGATATTTTGGATGTGCTCAAACATGAAAGAGCTGGCGTACATGGGCCACAATATAGAAAATCATTGCCTTTGGGGACATAGATAACAACGTTCGAAACTAAAATCCTACCAGTGTGCTCTGGTCAACGCGTATAATAGAATTACTGTTGAACCTGAAGATACCAACATTCTCACAAAATATGGCGTCTTAAAATTGTTCTTCAAGAATCCAGTAACCGTAGGACCTTAGAGCCTCAAAATTAAATATGAAGGTGTACTAACAGACGATGGGTCCGGTCGTCTCTTTACCAGATATTATGAACCAGAAGAGTTTCAACATTTTTCTTAGAAACGGAACTGTTACAGTTTTAGACTGGCCTTCTTGCTCACCGGATCTGAATCCTATAGAGCACTTATGGGATAAGATCAAAAGAAAGATTAGAGCTCGTCAAAACAACCCTGGTAACACAGAGAAACGTATACAAGCGGTTTTAGTGGAATGGGCAAATATTTCCCTAGAAGAAATTAACAACTTGATAGATAGTAAGCCTCGTGGACTTCGTGCTTGTATCGATGATAGAGGTGGCAATAAAAATTAGTAAAACGTGATAGCAACGTTTCCAAATATACTTAATAGGATAGTCCAGCTTACTTTACTACTGACTCCTACAAACCTCTAAAGTGAGGCGCATGCTTTGGAATAAATATTGCATTAATAAACACAGATTCAAAATCTACTTGCGATCAAAACAAACATTAGAGCTCGTCAAAATAGCCCTGGTAACACAGAGCAACTTATACAAGCGGTTTTAGAGGAATGGGCAAATATTCCCCTAGAAGAAATTGACAACTTGATAGATAGCAAGCCTCGTCGACTTCGTTCTTGTATCGATGATAGAGGTGGCAGTAAAAATAAGTAAAACGTGATAGAAACGTTTCCGGATATCCGCAATAGGATAGTTTAGCTGACTTTACTGCTGCCTCCCATAAACCTCTAAAGTGAGACGCATGCCTTGGGATAAACATTGCATTAATTAACACACATTTAAAATCTAATTGAGATCAAAAGAAACATTTCGTCAAAACAAGCCTTATAACACAGACCAACTTATACAGACGGTTTTAGTGGAAAGGGCAAATGTTCCCCTAGAAGAAATTAAGAACTTGATAGATAGCAAGTCTCCTCGAATTCGTGCTTGTATCGATGATAGAGGTGGCAACATTATTTCTTCTATTATTGAGAAAATTGTAATAATTTTTATTTTATTTTTGTAATATCTTGGTTTGGAAAACTGCTCTCTATTCCTCGATACCTTTTTTCAAATTAAATTGTATTTCTCGGAATTACTGGTTGATTCCATCCAGGGTGAGAAATATCAGATTATGGGATGGCCCAAAACGGAGTGTTGTTACACGCATAGGCCCAGAACACACATCATACCAGTGTATACATTTCCGGTCCTACCATATTACGTTAATCGAAATGACAGAAATTTATTTTCAGAGACATCAATATACTAATCGATCCCCTATTATCAACAAATCTAACGATGCGATGGATTTCTTTGATTGTTAGTCATGAAGTAGCCCATCAGTGGCTCGGCAATCTAGTAAGCATGGAGTGGTGGTCTCAGATATGGCTACAAGAAGCATGTACTCAGTTTGCAGAAAACATGTGCGTCGATTACTATTTCCCCAACTTCCAAATTTGGCAACATTTCGTCCTGGAATTTCTGAACACCGCTTTAGAGTTAGATGAATCCAGCAACACGCATCCTATTGAAACCTTGATCAAGAATCCCGAAGAACTCGACGACCTCTTTGACGGTATAAGCTATAATAAGGGATCGGCCATAATACGGATGTTGCAATACTACGTTGGTGATGACAGTTTTAGGAAGGGCATTTGGTCATATCTGACCACGCATATGCATAGAAATGCTGGTCCTGAAGATTTTTACCGTGCTCTGGAGGAGGCTTCGAATAAACCCGTTGGAAGCATGATGTCAACTTGGACGAAGCAGGTGAATATTTACTAGGACGCAAAATAAAAAAAAAAACTGAATGAAAAGTACTTTTACAGTTTATATTTTATTCCAATATTCATCAGATCGCAATCTAAATGATCTCCTCTGATGATTGGTTCCTGTCTCCTTTGAAAAGTCTTCCATTGCAGGCAGGTTTTCCAGTTATAAGAGTATTCCTAACACCAGGATGTGATTGTAAACTGAATAAAAGTGGCATAACAGTGAAACTTGTCCAGAATAGATTCGTCAATGCTTATGCCAAAGGCAAACCAGATAGTGAGACGGCCTTATGGAAGATACCAATCAGTATGATCACCGCCAGTAATCCTAGTGAAGAGATACACTTCCTAATGGATGGTCGAGAAACAAAACTTTTCATTCCTAAAGTTAAAAGTAACGATTGGATAAAGGTAAGGTCAATGGGTTTCACAAAGATTTGCCTAATACTGCCAACACATATTTATTATTCAGTATTGAAAATGTACTTTTCACATTCCTCTTAACAGGCTTAGGTTCTCTTAAATCTTTTAGCCATCTTGCCCATTACAATGGACATGAATATATTATGGTACTTATAAGCTTAAATCCGACAAATATTGCATATTGCACGAATCGCAATGATTTTGGACATCCATAAAGAATCCACGTTCAGAGCCATGGTGGAATCTTACACGTACTTTCTGAATAACAGGGTTTGTTTTACTAGTTTCGACGTGTGTTTTGACGTATTTTCCATAGTAGTATGTGTAACACTGGTTTCATTGTTCGTAGTTTTTGGCTGAGGTGAGAAACTCACTGCTACGTTTTTTTTGAGGCTGAATGCATATTTAAAGTTGAAGCTATTGTTGGATTGAGGTGAAAATCAACCTTACTGAACCGTTTCAATATCTTGATGTTGGAAGTTGAACAGGGACTGATCCCTATACATTAACTACACCGTGTCTGGAAATTATCACCCTATATCCCATTAAGAATGAGTGTATCGTTGACCTCCTAGCTAGTCGGGCAGACATCTGAAGGTCTGCCTGTAACGCTGACCGCGTTATAGGGGATTCCGAAAGAAATAACTAATTCTGTGAATTCAAAATACAGTGTATAGTTTCGACGTGTGTTTTCTAGATCATTTAGGAGTGCGTAAGGAATTATTCACATTCTACTGAAAAGCTCATTGAAGTGCCTTATTTCATATTTTCATTTCAAGATTGGTAGGTAGATAAAAATGTTGTTTGATGCTGTGTTATATGTTTGTTTACATATTTTTGTTTTCAAATTGCAAACATGATCTACCAAATGTGACTTACTCACAAATTGGATGGTACGTATGATGGCACATGGGGTTGAGCCCCGCTTAGTAAATATCTACTTGGTTGTAATATAAACAAAATTCGCAACCACTTGGTAACCAAAACTTTACATGTATGGGATTCTCATCGAAATATTGGGGATTATCTAATTCTCCACCAAGAACCTCCAAAAAGAGGTAGACCGGGAATATCGAATAGTGCAGGCTTATAAAAAATGTTATTGCTGAATTTAGTCCAATCAAGGATAAGATGTGATCACCATTTTTGGAATTATTTTATTTTAAAATTTGATTAACGTAACGCTTCCTTTGTTCATATTCAACTTTATGCAGTATTGCCTGAGGGTTCTATTTAACTATGAAGTGTTAAATATATTTATCGTTTGATGAAAAGACTGAATTTCGATTGCGGATAACAAGTTGTCTTATGCATGAACTTCCACACATACTAAAGAAGTTATGATTCAACTAGTTGGAATAAAATAATGCAGTAAGGATTAGTTTTACTGGTGCAGGCGACGTTCGATGGCGTTCGTACCGATAATTCACACGCATTTCTGGATTATATCCCTATCTGAAGAAAACCTAAAACATACTCATGACATTGAACATCAACTCTGAAGCCAATTAAGCCCGCTAGAGTCGCATAATACTTTTCTCTGAACAGGAAACTGATAATACCATATTCATGTTAGCTGTCCCATAAATTTCGGAGCAGAATGTATTCTAGTACGTGTGTGATTCAACTTCTGAGAACTAGCCTTAACGCTCCAGATATCAATCTCATGAAACCCCATGGGTTCCAGCGAAGTATCGCAAGTTAGGATCTACCAATCAGCGGTAACTACCTTGGTAGTACAGCCCTAGCTCAGGTAGGTAGAATTGGAAAACGGTCGATTTGGGGTAGCCGAGCGCGATTGAAGTATCAGTACGAAGTTCGAGGATTGACGGTAGAATCCTTAAGGAAGTATATTCTTTCTTAGTCGGCAAGTGTCGTAAAACCTCATTAGACGTGTGAAAAAAGACTGTTAGACGGTATGGACTGTTATGTTAGGAACCTCAGACCTCAGTAATTACATTGAATGTTTTGAAAGAAATACCTACCGGACATATGGTCTCTCCTAAGGGGGATATAGTATGATCGAAATGATCACCATCAGTTTGTGAAATTACGATAAACAGAAATATTTGTTCAGTGAAAAATTGCATCTTGCAATCTGCAAATAAATAATAGTTTTATTGTTTCAGCTGAACCCTGGATCTGTCGGTTTCTATCGTGTTCAGTATTCCCCCGAATTATTGAAAAAGTTTATTCCAGCCATCAGAGATAAAGTTCTCAGTACCATAGATAGAATAGGTATTCTGAACGATCTCTTCCATATGGTGAAAAACGGATATACCAGTATCATCGATCTATTCAGGATACTTTCGGCGTTTGAGAACGAAAGCGAGTTCTTGGTATGGTCCACCATTTGTAGGATTCTGAACAAATTGACTATATTGATCAGTCATACAAGTTTGGAAGATGAATTTAAGAGGGTAAGCGGAAAAATAAATGTAATGGTTGCTGATGGACGGATTTTTGTTTTTTTTTCAGTTTCAAACGAAGCTCCTCGAAAAAGTTTCGACGGCTTTGGGCTGGACAAAAAAGTCAGAAGATAACAGATTCGATAATCTGGTGAGGAAAATGGTACTGGGTCAGATGTCATGGCTGGATGACGAGAAAATGATCAATGAAGCCAGAGAAAATCTTGACGTTCAGCTACCTGAAGACTTGAAAGTATTTTGTTATCGATCGATGGTCAGATCCGGAGGCGAGAAGGAGTTCGAAGCTCTTATGAAGTTGTATAAAACCGTCGACACTTACGAGGAGAGAAAGAGTATATTATATGCCTTAAGTGGGGCGAAAGAGGAAAAATTACTTCGTAAAGTTCTCACATTCATTATGTTAGTGAGTATAATTTTGCTTGCGAAGACCATCTCAAGGTTTTCATGGCGAGTAGGTTCTTGGTCTTGTAAAATAGGACATTTTGGTTTTATTATTATTAGAATGGGGGCGTGAGGCTTTGGCCAGCCCCATGCCATAGTCAATGGTTTTAACATACCTGATGATGTCCTTAGAAGCCTTGGCTATAACGTCAGGAGATTTTAGAAAATAACGATCAAAGACATACTTAAGAGTAACAACTACCCTAACAAGTTCATTGATGAATGTATAGATTAATTTTTCAAACAATACAAGGCTGATCACACCAAAGAAAAATCCTTGTTTAAATTTTTCACATTTCCTTTCGTTGATAGACCGAAAATCGATAATACATAATACATAACACGATTTCTAGACTGGTCACACCTTTATATTCGACGAAACCACAGTACTGGACAGAGAAGTTAATTGGTTCAAACGAAATGTGGGAGAGATGATACAAATAAATTTGGCTGACACCGTCAATTTGAGAACTGACAGCTCAAATCCTAGCATTATATACAACAATATATTGAATATGTACTCTCGGCAGAGTGGTTCTTTCAGATAGTGCAGCTATATAATTTTCTTGACGATTGAGGTTGTGCAGGTTTTGGGTTATAGATATCGTTTTTTTCTCATGTCCCAAGGGCATAGAGATCCTCAGTTTCATATCATATATACCCAAATACCTGCACCCATATATATGTGATTTTGATCCATCCGTATACCAAATGGATGACATTTTGATATATAAAATACATTTTGTTTTCGATAAATACCGGTTCTCAAAAAAATCCAAACGCCCACTTACAGTTGATCAATTTTGATAAGATTGGTACAACTAACCAAATAAAACTTCCTCATTGGCATATAACTTAATCATCAGCAAATATTCAGAAGCCAAAAAGTCGGAAACGAAAAGCATCACTACAACAAATAAGAGAATTCAGTCGCAATTATTAAGAAATAAGGATAATATTAGGAAGTTAGCAGCAGAAACATTTAGGATTAGAAGAGGATAACCATTTTCCAGAACGATTGGGCTCTACAAAGAGCTCTTATTCTGCAAACTATGATAAAGTTCAAACTCGGTACAGATACGCCATACAAGACGACATACGTTAGAGGTGACCGTGGGACTCAAGAAATCAAAGGTTTCCATGTATGAGGTAATCTTGGACTAACGTCGCGTTTGTTAAGACAATCTGGACGCCTTTCAATTTCAAGGGCTTCGCGAAAAATGCCGTTGGTAGGCATTTTTTCTATTGCAATGGTTATGCAGCTAGCAAAGTCAATTTTGTGACCTGTATCTGCATGATGTTTGAAGAGAGCTGAAGATGATTCAGCTTTGCGTACTGCGAGTTGGTGTTCCTATACTCTGTTAGTTACACGTACGTCTGTTAGTTTGGCATATGTATGACCTTGGACATTCAGAGCATGGTATCTCATATGCACCTTGGGATTCATTGGGAATAGAATCTTTAGGTGAACTCAAAAAGTTTGAAATTTTATTGTCCGCATTAAAAATAGTTTTTATTTTCTGTTTCTCAGGGATGCCACCTATTTTATCATTAGATAAAAATAAGGAAAGCTTTGTGAGGAAGACTCTCTGGAGATTCCGTTTGATCATAGGAATGTATGTGTATATACAGGGTGCTTCCAAATTAGACGCGAACTTTCGAGGAGGTGTTAGTATGACTCATTTGCTGTCGTTTGAGCCATATTTATTGATAACACAAAATCAACAGTTTCCGAGATATTTGAGTTCTTGTTATTTTTAATAGTTTTCTCAACTTTCAGGAAAGGCAAAACTATGCTAATACATATATTAGATGTTGAAAAATAATTAATTAGTTTGAAAGGGGATATATGAAGCAAAGAAAGAAAAAATACGAATTAAATATTTTTTTATTGCAACTAAACTCGAAATTTCATTAAAGAATTATGTTCGAAATGACCTCCATCATTGCTCATACAAGCACGTGCCTCTCTTCTTTCTGATTTCTTCAGTTGTTACTTTTCGTCTGAAATTTACTAAGGTGGGAAACCTTTTAAAAATCCCAAGAACTCTAATATCTCGGAAAGTGTTGATTTTCGGTTATCAATAAATATGGCTCAAACGAGCAAATGAATCATACTAACACCTCCTCCGAGTATCACGTATTATTTGGAATCACCCTGTATATATCTATAGATTCTTAACCTCTGACTTAAAAGATCAACACGATATCTTCGTGCAAGTTGCAAACGCAGTAAAAGGAGCTCATCAAATCCAAAAAGTATATGGAAGGTGGTAAAACGGTGGCACTCTTGTATATAGTATATTAAGAGAATAATATTTTTATGTCTTGTTTAAATGTTAATATTATTAGAGTTTAATCTTCATTCAACGTTAAGAACTCCATTAAACACCTGAATATTGTTATATAAAATGAGTTTTCAATGTTTAATTTTAAATTTTAATTATTTATTTTAATTGTTACTAGAAACCTTATATTGCCTATATTACTCATACATTAAAAAAATAAATTGTTGCAATAGTGTCACCACTCATACACATTATTACAATATTATATTTAAATTCATCGTATGAATCCCTGAAAACAATAAATTTCATTAGAGTTCGGTGTTAAAAATGCTTTAAAAATGTTATATTTTTCAGAACGATACTACTACCCAAGAAATTATGCTCATTGTGATGACTATAACTTCAACTAAAACAGGAAGAGATCTTTTATGGGATTTCTATCGCAACCATTGGCGCGATATAATGACTAAGGTGAAAAATAAGGAACATCTGACGAAAATGATAGAAAATATAACTGAGAAGTACGCTAGCGAACCTATGGCGGTGGAAATGGAAACTTTCTTCAACAAACAATTACCTTGCAATGAAATTACGTTCCGATCTGCTCTAGAAACCCTCAGAAATAATGCAACATGGTTGGACCGAGATTCTGAAGCAATCAAACAATTTTTATCATCATATCAAAAGTGAATTTATAAATAAAACGAATTTATGATATCTCGAATTTTGAAGTTTGACATCTGATAAATGAATCTTTTGACTATATAGGGAGTTTTCAAAGTTTTTCAGTAAGAGGTAGAACTCATACAAATAAAATATTTAAAATAATTGGTTCAAGCACTAACATGAAGTCAGGATCTTTTGCGCGAATGTTCTATTGTCCATTCTCCTGTATTGGACACTCTTAATCGAATTTACCATGGTGAATTCTGTTGTCCGGTAGAAAGGACAGCAGAATTTGCCATCGTAAATTCGATTAAGAGAGGAGAATGGACAATAGAACAAACGCGCAAAATTACCTGACTTCACGTCAGTGCTTGAACCAATTTTTTTTTCGTAATTTTTTTAAAATTTTTTCTGGGTATGGTTCTCACAAAATTTTACACATCCCAGTAAACATTGATGCATCTCAGTAATATAGCTGAAACATTTCACGTGTAACATGAAACATTTCATTCATAGGGGTAGAGATGTTTCAGAAACATCTACGAGATCGTTAATGTCCAAGGACATTTATGCTTCAGTGGAAACATATCTCAGAAAACGTCTCAGTAACATATCATTGAAACATATAATATATGTTTCAATGATATGTTACTGAGACGTTTTCTGAGAAATGTTTCCACTGAAGCATAAATGTCCTTGGACATTAACGATCTCGTAGATGTTTCTGAAACATCTCTACCCCTATGAATGAAATGTAACGTAGATATTATCTACGTTACTTTTAACGTTAATTTGGTCTCATTGCAATATACCTACCAAGGATATGTTACAGACCAATTTTTCACTGGAACAAAATTATTCTTGATTCTACTTCAATCTTCAGGTGTTTCATTAGGTTTGTACCAAATCAAGAAATTATCGGAGAATGCATCGTCAGGATTCGGAGCAGTATAAAAAATGTGACTTTTCTACCTACTAGGCTCCGAATCATGACGCTGCATTATACGATAATCTCTTGATTTGGAACAAACCTATGGTAAAGAGTAAATATAAAACATTACACTTAAATCCTTGGTGTCAACAAGAATACTATCGAAGGTTCTAGTCAATATATATTAAACAAATGTTATCAAATCGAGTTTTTATTCTTCATTTATGCAAAGGTGTACAACAAAACCTGGAATCGAAATATTAAATAAAAATATAGCACAAAAAATTTAATAAAATGAAAACAACTTATTCTTTCGTCGTTGCTCCATGATATAATATAAATATATTAGAAAAGTTATCAAAAAAAAAAAAAATCAAGTATGATATTATATAAAGAATTCACCTCCTTATCACCGCTGGATGAAACCATATATTTATTAATCACTTATTAGTTTCAAAGAGTATGAACTAATTTATCCTATCGCACAATGATGAATGAAACTTAAAAACTGCCAAAACTTCTACTTTCCACCAAATTAAATGATCATCAACAGACATAACCTCCACTCCTAACCTAACCACGCGTAATCTGTGATCCATGGGTCTGTCGCAGAACACCAATATGGCTGCCCGCATCCGTCTACCGCCAACCAATCAGAATCAGCAATCAGCATTCATTATTTGACATTAGGCTTATTAAATCTTTCAGACAAGATTTATTCTTGAATATATATTCTTGAAGAGATAATGATATATATTTATACGTATCATTGTCGTTTGACGGAAAACTGAAAAAAAAATGTTGGAAAGGCTAATGTACCTATACTTGAATAAATAATTTAATATACATATTTCACCGATATTGCTTTTTTTTAGAGGCCGTGTTACATTCAAACATTTCCGTTAGATTACTGGAATGTTTTCTAATGCCCACATAATATACCTATATTATATGTCTCATATTTCATGTCACTGTGATATATCACTGATGATGCGAAGCGATGTTCCATATAAACATTTGCGAGATGTTCATGAAACATAACTTTGCAATGTTTCAAAATGCTTCACCCATATCTCATATGAAATGTTTCTGTAATATATCATGTTTACTGGGATGTCATTATGTCGATATTCTACAACTACTTAACAAGCTTCAATTCGATCGAATCTATATTTTTGGAGTTATCGAGGAAATAATATTCCAGGTGGGTATAACTCCGAAACCGTTGGACCGATTATGCCCAAAAACGAACTTAACTCTCCCATTCGGATGCGTAACCTACCCTAAAAATTGTAAGTCCCTATTTCTTTTCGTTCGGAAGTTATCGAGGCAACGGTCACATATCCAGCTACTAAACTCAAGGCTGCTCGGATCTCCAACAATATGGATCCGATCGTGTTCAAACTTGGAACTTGGCAGTAGAGTTAGGTTTTGAAGGCTCTTGCAAAATTTTAGCGATGTCGGACGTAAAGTTACTGATATATAGAATTTTTTTAACTCAAATGTCACATTCAGATGCGCAACCTAACCTGAAAATTTCAAGTCAAGTCGCTATCTCTTTCCATTATCAGGTGATCGTGACATAAATAATATTCTTCATAATTTTTTTTTTAATTTTCTAGTGATACGATTCTCACAAAATTTCACAAACGTCATTATGTTTGTATTCTACAACTACTCACCAAGTTTCAATTCGAACAGATTTGTATTGGTTGAAAACAAAACTATCACTCGGAAACCGTTGGGCCGATTATGTCCATTAACGAACTTGTCCGTCGTATCGGGACGCGCCACATATCCTGAAAATTTCAAGTCGCTATATCTTTCCGTTCTCAAGTTATCGTGGCAACGGCCGGACAGACAGAATCAAATTTGACCTCGAATTCTTGATCAGGGAGTCGAAACCAATCGTTTGAGACCCTTTTCGGCAAGATATTCGAAAATTACAGACATTTGGGCAAAATGATAACGCGATATGTTCCCCAGAACATACGCGCAAAGAACATCCATCCAAAAATTGCGAAATATCGGAGAATTAACAGATTGAAGTTGATTTTAATTTAATAAAATATTGAATACGTTCCTAGACCCACTGGATGGACCTCAAGATGGACTGGCCAATATCGAAATTTATGAAAGTAATTTTTAAGGTATGATTAATATTTCTGAAGATATAAATACCTATATTTTCAAGTAATCATTAAAGGATACTTTGGGAGGTGCATCCATCATTCAATATTTTTTGTGGGTTTCTCTCCAAACTCCAAATAACTATAAAATAAAATAATTTTTAATTCTTTTGAAATCTGCGTTAGAAATTAAACTTGTGCAATAGATTATTGTCAGTAATAATTTATGGAACAATATTGCCGAACAAACTGTAACAAAATAACACCAACGATAAAACAACTTTCCTGTAACGTTTCAAAGCCACTTATTAAAGTAAAAGTTGATCAAGTAAAACCACAACATAACCAGCAAGTATATGTGTCTGTAATTTTCAAATTGTCTGGCCAAAAACAGGATAACTTTTGAAAGAACGAACTTGGAGACTTCAATTAGGCAGGGTAGCTTTGAGGCCTGGATACACCAATCGAGCTCGTAAATTAGCACAATCCGGCCTATATTTCCAAAACTACAAAATCGATCAGGATGATATTCGGCATTAGCCATTCGCATTCTCCCTTCGTTTCTGCTGCTCTTGAAACTGGGCGCATCCGCTATTTTGCACATGGAGCGATAAAAAATAAAAATATCAACAAAATATATTTTGTTTATCGCATTTGCTATTAGATAAAAAACCATCCTGTATAGTAGTGGTTTATTTTGAGTAATGTATTCCGAGAGTAATTTCTATGAAACTAATCAATCCAATCGTACGGTTGTGCCATGAGAAACTATGAGTTGACAATTCGCAAAATCTATTCTGTATAGCAATAATTTTAATAGTACCTACCTATAATAAATATACGAAAATATTCAATCTTCAAGTAGGTAATTTTAAGAAAAAATCAACCTACATTCGTCCGATATTATGTGGCTTTGGCACGTTATTCAAATTTATAGCCAGTTTGGTCACCCATCCAGGTACTGAATTCGCCCAATGTTGCTTAGCTACGAGAAAAAAAATAATAATCTCAATATTTCCAAGAATATAAATCCGACAGTAAACATAAACTACCAAAAAAAAAATTGGGCCACTGTTTGGCCGAGGATGGTAATCAAACGACTAGTTTCGACTCAAATAGATATCATTCACTGATATAAGCAGTGTTGTGTCTGTGGTGGTGCAAGGACCCACCCAAATGTATACCTACTTTCACTATTGGGTTGAAAATAAACAGTGCTGTGTCTGTGGTGGCGTAAGGACCCATAGGAATACATACATATATGTATATATACAGGGTATCCCAAGATGTTCCAAACAGCCAATATCTCGGCTCTCAGACAAGGTAGAAAGTTCGAACGAATTCTGTTTCTAATTATCACCCCTAAAAAAACTACCCCCAGATATTTTTTTTAAATGGCACCCTTATATTTTATCACTCTAAACGATTACCTAGTAAAAGAAGAAATATGTTAAAACAATTTTTTAACATATTACGTGAATTCAACCCTTAAAAATAATAATTATAGTTTCCTGCACATTCACCATTTTTGCTCAGACCATTCTCTATGTCTATGTTCTATACTCTATAATTATTCTATACTCAAAGGTTTTAATTTTAAATGATTATTATGTTGTTTTATTATGTTTTAGTGTGTTGTTTGTGTTAATGTTTTTTTTATTGTCTGTATTGTATAGATTCTGATAGAGTTTTTGATGCTATTTAAATTACTGTTTGTTTGAACAATCTACCCTGTCTGAGAGCATAACATATTTCTTCTTTTACTGGGGAATCGTTTAGAGTGAAAAACATATAAGGGTGCCATTTAAAAAAAAATATCTGGAGGTAGTTTTTTCAGGGGTGGTAATTAGAAACAGAATTTTAATGACGGATTCTGCTAGAGTTTTTGATGCCATTTAAAATACTTTTTGTTTGAACTTTCTACCTTATCTGAGAGCCGAGATATTGGCTGTTTGGAACATCTAGGGACACCCTGTATATATTGTTGGGTCGAGAATAAACAGTGCTTTGCTCGGTGCTTTGTTTCTGGTGAAGTAAGGACATAAATCAGTTCAATCAAACAATTGTGCTATGAGATAAGATACACCTTTTATAGCAGTGGTTTATTTTCAGTAGTGTATTCGGAGTGTAATTTCTGCGAAACAAATGATATACAAGAATACTTCGTTCGATAACCCTTTCCTCGGGCTCATATTCGTAAAAATAATGTAGTGAGAAAAGTGTTGCCACCAAATTTATCGCGTATCCGTTTATCGCGAGCAGTCTGAACCTTCCATAAGATATTTTTCATGCGATATACCTTGTACTCGATATCGCCTAAGGCGGGGGGGGGATCATACCGACGCGATATCGATTGTAAGATATCGCGAATAAGATATCGAATAAGCTACAGATACTTGTTTTCTGAATGGATGCGATAAAAATTGGGGGAAGCCCTGTGGGTAGTAGCTTCGGCGCTCTTGTTCAAAATTTGACAAATCATATCTCCAAAAGTATTGGTTTCTCAGAGTAGGGAATGATATCAATGGATTCTTATGAAAGAACTGCATCATAAAAGAAATTAAACAAGTGTCATCTAAAAAAAAACAAGAGTGACAAAAATTATTATCCAAAATCACCAGACCGATTTTACCCGAACTTATCCGAGATATTCATTCTTCAAATTTACTCTGAAAATCATATTATATGAATTGAAACTTAGCCAATATTCCAGTTTTATTTTTACTGGAGATATTCTGAACCCAATTTGAGTAACTTACCAAAATATATATTTCCATCATCATATGGATCATCCAAGGGCATTATATTATCACCCAAAAATTATAATATCCCACAATCCGCATAATTCTACGATAGCTGAGGCTATTTCATTGGTCATTTTGCATTCAATCATACTTTGTTTTCTAGAAGATGAGGTATTTTATACCATGAATAACGAATTTTGAATAGAACCAGAAATAAATATGACATATCTCTTAGATAAGATGACAATGATGACATGTATGAACAAAGATCATGAAATACATAAGTACAAATGCGGATGTTAATTTTCGATTACAGCATTCTATGAAATCATAGAATTACGATCTATTATGAAATTTTGAAAAATCATATCCCCGAAAGTATTAGCTTATTAGAGTTGAAAATGATATCAGTGGATTCTGCATTTAAAAGAAAAAAGGAATTTGAAATTTGTAATGTAAAAAATTTTTTTTTCGTTACTCCGAAACCATCTTTTGATCTGGCTTTTGACCAATAACGAACTTGACCGAGATATTTATCTCCCAAACCCACTCTGAAAATTTAAACTATCTAGCTCGTTCCATTCGAAAGTTATCCTGTTAACGGCTGGACCGGCCGGACAGAATCGATTTTGACCACGGCTTCTTGATTAGTGAGTCGAACCAAAACGTTTAAGGCCATTTTCATCCAAAAATTATTGACATTTGGGCAAATTGATAAGCACTCTGTTACAAGAAACAAGAGCGCAAAAAAGGTTCACAGCGGCGCGATGGGCGATAATAAATATATCCATCAGATACTTTTCACGCGATATATCTTATTTATAAGTGATATCGCGTCAGTATGAACAGCGCCTAATAGAAATGGGATTCTCGCGTAGCATATCGCTTCCATAGGCAACCCAAAATGTCGAAATAACGTATAACTGGCATCGTAACAAGTATATTGGGTGCGTATTCCACATTCCACGTGCTCTCAACACTTCGTCAACGTCAAGTCACAGTTCCGAAAAAATGTTTTTGCTCAGACGGCAGGTGTCAACAACCTTCAAACATAAAAACCATTTAGTCAGCGTGAGTTGTCAAATAACAAAAAGTATTTCCAGATCGGAGTCCTTCAGCAGCGTTTCCATCCACAACCGATTCGTGGATGTCCCGTTACCGATAGCGCCGTTGCGTTACGCCCCTCGCTCCCCCCTAGTGGTGCCGCACTACCGTTTCTCAGAATATTCGGTTGCTGTGTCAGTGGGACGAAGCAACGCATATCGTAACTGTTGGTCGCGTTCTTACAGCGAGTTAATCCAAAAGAGGCATCATAAAACGTGTGCGAAATCGGAAAGGGCCAAAATGTGCGACAAAAAAACCTTTCAGAGGCTGCCCAAGACAGTGAGACCGACCCATTACGATCTCAGTCTGGTGCCCGATTTGAAAAAGCTCATTTTCCAAGGAGATGTCGCCATCGAAATTGAGGTAGGTCGATGTAACATATGCCGGTCGTGTTTATGTTAATTTTAAATCGCAGCTAGTTTTACCGTTAATCGATATCCCCTGCTCTTTTTGTTCAGGTTGCTTCCTTTCTCGTGTACTCCCTCGCAATGTGATTAAGCTGCAAAAATATACATGGGTCCTCTGTTCTTCTATGTGGTCCCAAGTCCGCTATTTTATAATTCAAAGTTAAAGATACGAAATTGGTTATATCGACAAATCTGTTGTATCATGATCCTTCATATTACAACAAAACCACAAAGTTCTCTGCATTACACAGCTTTAAAAAAAGCTATGGATACAATGAACCATTTGAATTTACTTACCTTAAAAAAAGCCGATATCTACATTTTAATGTAGGTTCTTTTATGTCCCCTGCACCTTGAATTCTATCAGGTAGGTACTATATGAGTTGTGCATTACCTATTCATCAATTTGATATTATCCTAATTCACTTACAAAATAAAAGAAAAGTAATTCAGCTAAATCAGTCACTCCTTGAAAACTGCATGCACTGACGTGAAGTCAGGCGCTTTTGCGCTTATGTTCTATTGTAAATGGTAAATTCGAATTTACCATGGTAAATTCGATTAAGAGTGTCAAATATAATGGAGAATGGACAATAGAACATCCGCGCAAAAGGTCCTGACTTCCCGTCTGTGCTTTAACCAATTTTTTTTTTCTCGTAATTTTTAAAAAATTTTCTAGGGGTACGGTTCTCGCAGAATTTTACACACGTCTTTATGTCGATATCCTACAACTAGTTACCAAGATTCAATTCCATCGAGTGTATATTTTGTGAGTTATCGAGGAAATAATATTCCAGGTGGGAATAACTCCGAAACCGATGGACCGATAATGCCCAAAAACGAATTGGACTCTCCCATTGGGATGTGCAACCTACCCTGAAAATTGCAAGTCCCTATCTCCTTTCGTTCGAAAGTTATCGAGACAACGGTTACCCATCCAGCTACTGAACTCGCACAAGGCTGCTCGGATCTCCAACAATATAGATCCGATCGTGTTCAAACTTGGAACTTGGCAGTAGAGTTAGGTTTTGAAGGCTCCCGCAAAATTTCAGCGATGTCAGACGAATAGTTTCTGATATATAGAATTTTTTCAATGATCATCAATGATTTAAAAAAAAATCTAGTGATACGATCCTCACGAAATTTCGCAAGAATTTTCGCGTTGGCATTCTAGAACTGATAACCATGTTTGAATTGGATCTCCAAAAACCTTTTGGCCGATTATGCCTATAAACAAACTCAAATGTCTCAGTCAGATGCACAACCTTACCCGAAAATTTCAAGTCGCTATCTCTTTCCGTTCTCAGGTTATCATGACATAAATAATATTTTTTGATAATTTTTTTTAAATTTTCTAGTGATACGATTCTCACAAAATTTCACATTCTATGTATTCTACAGCTACTCACCAAGTTTCAATTCGATCGATATTGGTTGAAAACAAAATTAGTACTCGGAAACCATTGAGCCAATTATGCCCATTAACGAACTTGTCCGTCGTATTGGGATGCGCCACCTACCCTGAAAATTTCAAGTTGCTATCTCTTTCCGTTCTCAAGTTATCGTGACGGCCGGCCGGACAGAATGAAATTTGACCTCGAATTCTTCTTCAGGGAGTCCCCAATCGTTTGAGACCATTTTCGGCAAAAAATTCTAAAATTACAGACATTTGGGCAAAATGATAACGCGATGTTCCCCAGAACATACGCGCAAAAATCAAGAAATTCGTCATAAAATGAAAACATTCTCGATGTTTCTGCACAGCCAAACATACTAAACTTGAATTTGTATTCCTCATTCCAAGATTCATAATCGTGAAAATCATGAAAAGTGAAAATATAGTTAATTATTACACAAGGGAAGTGTAAATATTGTGTTGTCTTCCGCGATGCGAAGCGGGGGGATACAAAAAACCTAGAGCTAAAATCTATTATTTTTCCCGTGTATCTCAATGAAAAATTATATACGATTTACACTTATTTATTCAATATTCTGACGCGTTTCGACGACACAGCGACTTCATCAGACTACGCTGTGTCGACGAAACGCGTCACAATATTGAATAAATAAGTGTAAATCGTATATTATTTTTCATTGAGTTAATATGGATTTGCATCAAGTCAAAGCCACAAGCATTAAATTTTTCCCGTGTATAATACGCATTTTTTTGCGACAGGAATAACGAAGATTTAATGTTGAAAACCATATTATTACAATACATTAACTATACTTCCACCTCGGTAATTGATCCCGATATTTACGAATTATGAGTCAGATGCGATATCCCCTATTCCGATCTGGCTATACGAAATTATGAAGGTGTAACACGAAATGAAACACGAACGAGTTGTAATTTATATGAGTAAACATTGTAAAAACAAAAAAAACTGGTCCACTTTTTGGCCAAAAATGGTCTCAAACGATTAGTTTCGATTCAAATACATACATTCACTGTTGTTTCGACAATGAACAGTGCTGTGTTTGTGGTGGCCTAAGGGCCCATTCTAATACATACATTCACTGTTGGGTCGAAAATAAACAGTGCTTTGTTTGTGGTGGATTAAGGACACAAATCAGTTCAATCATATGTCATGAGATGAAATATGTCCCTGTATAGCAGAGGTTTATTTTCAGTAGTGTATTCCGAGAGTAATTTCTAGGAAACAAATCAGGCCAATCGTACGGTTGTGGCTTGAGAAACAGAATCAGTTGACACAAAAAACATTCTGTGTAGCGGTCATTTTAATATCTAATAATATACGAAAATACTCACGTTTCGTTTAATTTTAAGAAAAAATCAACCTTGATTCGTTCGATAACAATATCCGCGGAGTTATCATTTCAATAGAAATAAAAAAAATTGGTTCAAGCACTGACGTGAAGTCAGAAGCTTTTGCGCGTATGTTCTATTGTCCATTCTTCTGTATTGGACACCCTTAATCGAATTTGCCATGGTTAATTATGAAGAATACAGAAGAATGGACAATAGAACATACGCGCAAAAGCTTCTGACTTCACGTCAGTGCTTGAACCAATTTTTTTATTTATAATATCATTTAAATTAATATTGTAGGACGTTACTTTAAAAGTTCTAAGCTATACTGACTTACAGCTAAAATATTATAAAGAAAAGAAGCAATTTGATAGTCTAACTATCATTTTAATAAAATGATGCATTTTTATTGTTCAAATAAAGATATTTTGTTAACTTACAAGAATTTCTTCATTCAATGGTATTTCAAAGATCTAATTACAGTTTTAAATATAAAAAAGGCCTAAATCGTCAGTTTCGCTTTCGAAAATTTCCGACCCCGTCTCTCGAATTAATTCTGACGTTTCTCGGATTGACTTTTTGAATGGAAAATCGTCGGACTCAAAACCTCCGAAACTTGTTTCGAATTAGTATATTTAGGCTCAACCTAGAAGAACGAAATTTGGGAAAAACACAAATCGATTCGTCTTCTTCGACTCGACGGCAAAAGTCCGGGTCGAGCGATCGTTTCTTCGGAGCCTTACGCTACACCAAATCGGTACTACTGAACTCGCACAAGAATGCTCGAATCTCCAACAATATTTAACCGATCATATTAAAACTTGAAACTTGGCAGTAGAGTTAGGTTATGAAGGCTCTTGCAAAATTTCATGAATTTCAAACGAATAGTTACTGATATATAGAATTTTTTTTTTTATTTTTAATGATTTATTAACAATTTTCTACAAATGCTATCCTCACCAAATTTTGCAAACATTTTTGCGTTGCCATTCTACAACTAATAACAATGTTTGAATTCCATCGGTTAAGTATTTTTCGAGTTAATGAGGAACAAAAAACCACCAAATTTCAGAAAATTTCAGATTGCTATAACTCTATAACCGTTTGGCCGATTATGCTCATAAACAAACTGAAATGTCGCGTTCTGGTGCACATCCTAACCTGAAAGTTTCAAGCTGCTATCTCATTCCGTTCGCAAGTTATCGTGACAACAAAAATATTTTTTAATAATTTTTTTAAAATTTTCTAGCCATACGATTCGCACAAAATTTCACGAACGTGCTTAGGGTCATATTCTACAACTACCCACCAAGTTTCAATTTGATCGGATTCATATTGGTTGAAAACAAAAGTATTACTCGGAAACCACTGGGCCGATTATGCCCATTAACGAACTTGTCCGTCGTATTGGGATGCGCCACCTACCCTGAAAATTTCAAGTCGCTAGCTCTTTTCGTTCTCAAGTTATCGTGGCAACGGCCGGCCGGACAGAATCAAATTTGACCTCGAATTCTTCATTGGGGAGTCGAACTTAATCGTTTGAGACCATTTTTTTCAAAAAATTCGAAAGTTACAGACATTTGGGCAAAACTATAACGCGATGTTCCCCAGAACATACGCGCAAAAACGATAAAAAGCAATGTCGGCTCCGGGACTCGATCCAGGTACCTTTGCCTATGACTCGACTTCTATCAGTCCGACGTTTCAACCAATACAGCTATGCTGGATCCGTACAGATATACGATGAAAGGTGGATTATGTAGGCATTTTATTACAGACCTTTGATACCTTGTTTTCAAATTTATTTTTTTTTTATTTTTCTGTATGTCCCCAATATTCTTCACAATATATATCCGATCGAGTTGAATTCATAAGAATACGTCCAATATGCCCTATTTTACCCATCCAGGTTGCGTTTATATATCGATTTCAAATAAATTTCACAATTGTAACCTTCATTAAGTAGAGAACACATAAAATTTACTTCAGGAGTTCTGACCTGAAAATATTTGTTTCAATACATCAAAATACGTTCAATATACCATATTTGATTCTCTTTGACCAACGAATGGTTTTAAATATAGATATAAATGCATCTAAATAACTGTTTTCGAACCTCCTCTGAAACTGACAACAATTCTGTCGTATTGAAAAAAATCTGCTCTTAAAAGCTCCCTCTGGCAAACTGAGGTATGCAAGGGAATAAGTTCTAAATTTGTATAAACCTTTGTTAAATGTTCCAATTATTGATAGAAAAGTCTCATATAATCTCGCCTCTTATGCATCACAAGATTCTCGATCTTGTGCTCTAGAGCGCACAAAATGGCGGGCGCGCATCAAATGTTAAATATCGTATGTGTAAATAAAAACTTTTCAGGAGGGCAAAAAAATAACATTATTGTTTCCTTATTTTGTATTTTACAATTTCTCATATTCTGGTTGAAATAATGTCAAACTACAACACACATGATTTATACCTACATTCCAGAAATATTCGCACAAAACCATTTAAGTACATTTCATTTACAAATACTAAAAAAATGAGTTTTGAGGTTTTTGCCATGACTGACTTTGACATTGAAATAGAAACACCCTGTATGTTCAATTGAATTTTTAATTTACGACGGAGAAGCACTGGTATGTCTTCTGATAGAAGCTAGAAAATTAGGAATTTTCATGCAAAAATCTACAAGTTATTAACATTGGAATGAAGCCCTGTATGAGAAACTTCAAAGGGTTTTTTCATGTTTCACATAAGTTTTATGAGAATAATATGTAAGTGACACATTAAAACAATGTAGAAATCAATGGGCAATCTGATTATTATCAATGAAAAAACTGGGTATTACATTTCAAAAACGAAAGTTGGTATCATTTCCGGTGAAACCGGAAGTCGAACGAATCTGAAATGCTTTCCAAGAAATCACCTCTTCTAACAAAGCTTAACTATACAATTTCAAGAGTTTATCTCGAGTCTTTCTTTGAAATATTCTAACTAACGCTCTTCGTAAATCACCCTGTATATAATAAGATCATGAATAAGTGTCTTTTCACCCGATAATTAATAATAAATAATAATAAATTTTTTTCAATATCAAAGACACAATATAAATAATAACTAAAAAAAATTATTCCTTAATATTAATTACAAGTGATAGAATAAAATCGTTAATTAACATATCCATTTCTAAGCAATAAATTTTTTTTTTTAAGAAACGGTTTTTTTTTTGGAGCTCTAGTTCCTCGGAATTGAGTGCTTATCAATTTGCCCAAATGTCTGTAATTTTTGAATATTTCGATGAAAATGGTCTCAAACGATTTGGTTCGACTCACTGATCAAGAATCCGTGGTCGGAATTCATTCTGTCCGGCTGGCCGGCCGTAAGCACGATAACTCTCGAACGGAATGAGCTAGAGAGTTGAAATTTTCAGAGTAGGTTTGGGGGATGAATATCTCGGCTAAGTTCGTTATTGGGCAAAATCGGACAGATGGTTTCGGAGTAACAAAAAAATAATTTTTTTTTACGAAACAAATTCCAAATCAAATTTTTTTTAATAAGCAGTTTTATCATAAGAATCCATTCATATCATTTTCAACTCTAACAAGCTAATACTTTCGGAGATATGATTTTTTTAAATTTCAATGTAAATCGTATTTCACAGATTGATATAATTATTATTCTATGTATGAATTCTCATGTCAACTTGACAGAAGGGAATATTGTAACTTCAAAAATATTGGGGTTGAAATACTCGTATTTTAGCGATGCAACGGGGACCTCACCCGAAAATGTTTGAAAATATTATGTAAATATTGAAAGCATAATTCTCTAGTTTGGTGAACGTAGATCAGGAAATTTTTGATCGATTACAAGGTAATTTATTATTACTTATCTAATAAACTATTATTTGAATTGAATTTCCTTTATGATGCAGTGATATCATATGAATACATTGATATAATTCCCAACTCTGAGAAACCAATACCAGATATAATTTGTCTGTTTGAACTAGAGCGCCAGAAAGCTCCTGTCCACAGGGCTTGAACCCATTTTTTAGTCATAATTTTTATCAAAGATTATGTTTTCAAAAAGGACTTTTAAATTATCTTATAAACCACGCATTTGTTTATATCAATTTTTCAAACAATAAAAAATAAAAATTATTAAAAAGGATCTATAAGTATCTTCTGATCATGAGAAATGGGATATTTAGTAATATTACAGAAAAAATGTTTATTTCAATGTTCAATTCAATTAAGCTCTATAATTTTTAACCTAAGTAAATTGTTAATATCAAAGCTAAAATTAACAATTTTTTAATTTTTCTAACGGTAATCTATTCTAAGGCCTTTGAAAAAGAGCTCCACGAAAGGAAAAAATTATCAGATAAATAGTTTAACAATTATCGCACGTCCGAAGTGGGCGTGGCTTGCGCAAGCCGGAGTAGGTACCCGTTCTCGGGCAAATTTTCAACCCTCTGGGAAAATATAGATCTTGGTCCTACAGTTCCGGGAGTTGGAACCTTCTTTGGGAAATTTCCTCCTTTTTTGAATCAAATTTGAAAAATCTCAGTTAGTTCTTGAGTTTTATGCAGAAAACCAAACCCCTTTTTTTCACTTAATTGTTTATAACTTCTGCAATTTTTGCGGAATTTTCTCAAAAAATATCTACATGCCTTTCCGAATCGAATGACACCTCAATCATTATTTTCGGACAACTCTCAAAAGTTTTGACCTAAAAGGCACTCGTAGACCCATAGAACAAATTAAATTTACGCTGCCAATAAAAAATTTGCCAAACATTCAAGATAAAAGACAGTTAACATAGCATAGTCCTTCCTGATCATGAATGATTCGTTCCGAGATATCAACAAATTAATTTAATCGGAAGCAGCATACATTTCTTTCCTCCTTATTTATATAGGTTACCTGGTTTTAACTAGACTTTGTTTACACATTGTTGCAATATGTGATGCACGTGTTCAAGTTATCCGAAGGATGTCTTGATTAAACACATAATGAACATTATTGTGAACTTGATTGACTAGTATTTGAGGCCAACGAGGAGAATGTAATTCCAGCTGTTTCACATTTTAAAGAATAAAACTGTACGAGTTTTACATAGATTTTTATTATTTCCTCCAATAGGTCTCTTGGGTGAATTTTTTTTATTATTGGAATCGATTATTATATCCATGAGAGTACTGAAAAAGTTCAACCGCCGTCAAAAATCTCAATTTTTAACGAGAAAACTATCATTCAAATTTGGTTGCACATAATGCCTGTTCAAACGATGGAGTCATATCTACTCTCACCCTCTTCTCGTGTCTGTTTCACTCTTTATTCCAGTGTAGCACAGCTCCCTATAAAGTGCTCGAAGTCAGCATTGGCTGTAACAAGCAGATGGTAAATTTTTATTACGTCATCCGTCATAGCAACGATTCAGAAGCGTTTCACCTCATTTGAAATTGCTTCTTTATTTACCTATTTTCAATACCGAAATATTCAAATTTTATTAATTATGAAACTGTATTAGGGCATACATGATGATCTGCTATTGAAGTAGATTCAGAAAAACATAAACATATATGGTATTTCATGTTACATGCAAGAGACCTATTATTTCCCTTCCAGCTAGGTCTCCATACTCGGAATATACATATACAATGTGATTTCTGACCAATGACCCAATGACTAAAACCGATTTCGATAAGAATTTCACATTGGAAACAAAGCATTCATAATTTGGCCAGTATTTCGAATTTCATACTGGAATTTGTTTTCCATGAAATTTTGCACGCTTCAAAAGGTCATTATTGGTCACCTGAATGCCAAAATTAGACTCCATCCGATATGTGGTTTCGGAATTTCTAGCAAAATAGCTGAACATTCTTTGAATTTTTCTAGTTATGCATATAAAGGTCGTAATTCTACAATTTGGTGCTAAATTTCAGATAGATCGAATGAGAAGTTTTCGAAATATTCAGAAAATAATTGGTTCGTGGAGTCAGGAGCTTTTGCGCGCATGTTCTATGGCCCATTCACTTATATTCAACAATCTTAATTTAACATCGATATTGACCGTTTTCTCAGCTTTTATGAGATGTCAATACATTTCCTTCCATTGTAAGGACTTGGGTAATGAGAGAATCGTCTAAGAACACAGAATTTTTAATTATGACATATGTATTCTATCGGAATTGAAATTCATTAAATATCTACTAATATACGAAAAAAATACTGCATAATTCCTCTTGCCTTATTCATTCTACTGAGTATTATATATATTTTCCTTTTAAAATATCGGAACTCAAGTCTGCTCGGATCTCCACAATAGAGATCCGATCGTGTTCAAACTTGCAACTTGGTTTTAGAGTTTTGAAGGTTCTCGCAAAATTTCTGCGATGTCGGACGAATACTTTGTGATATATAGAATTTTTTTCAATGATTTTCGTTGATTGTTTCAAAATTGTCTAGAATACGATCTTCACGAAATTTTGCAAACATTTTTTCGGCGGCATTCTTGAACTAATTACCTTGTTTGAATTGAATCAGTATCGTATTTTTTCTCCCCTCAAGTAATCGTAGAGATAAATAATATTTTTTACTAATATTTTTGAAATTTTCTAGCGATACGATCCTCACAAAATATTACAAACTTCTTTGCGTCAGTATTCTACGACTACTTACCAAGTCTAAATTCGATGTGATCTATACTTTTTGAGTTATCGAGAAAACAATATTCCGAATGGGTATAACTCTGAAATCCTTTGGCTGTTTATGCCCAACAACGAACTTAACTATCCCATTCGGATGCGCAACCTACCCTGAAAATTGCAACTCTCTATCTCCCCAAATACTAAATTACATATATCACTTTTGTTTCAGATCAAGGAACCAGTCAAAGAAATAATCCTGAACGCCTTGAATCTCTACATAAAGAACGCCGAAATAACGGACCAGAAACAATCCAACCCCCAAGCAGCCGAAAAGGTGGAAATCCTTCCCGAGGAGGAGATCGCAAAGCTATGCTTCCCGGACACCGTACAGCCTGGACAGTACAAACTGAAAATGGTCTTTCAGGGTACCTTAAACGACAAGATGAAAGGTTTCTACCGCAGCAAATACACCAGTCCTTCTGGGGAAGAGAGATACGCAGCCGTAACCCAGTTTGAACCGACTGACGCTCGGCAATGTTTCCCGTGTTGGGACGAACCGGCCCTCAAGGCCACCTTCGACATCAAACTAACCGTGCCAAAAGACCTAACCGCCTTGTCGAATATGCCCGTGCTCCAAACCACCGAACATGCGGACACCGTCACCTATGCCTTCGAGAAATCGCCCATTATGTCGACTTATTTGGTCGCGGCGGTGGTGGGCGAATACGATTACATCGAGGATAAGTCCGCCGATGGGGTGTTGGTTAGGGTTTACACCCCCAAAGGGAAGAAGGAGCAGGGTAGATTCGCGTTGGAGGTCGCAACCAAAGTGCTTCCTTACTATAAATACTATTTCAACATCGCTTACCCCCTACCAAAGATCGATCTGATTGCCATAGCTGATTTCAGCGCGGGTGCCATGGAGAATTGGGGCCTTGTTACTTATAGGTAAGTATTATTATAGATCAATCGGATGGCTCACACGGCCTTATCTGACCTTGAAATTAACTACGAGAATAAAGTAGTAAAAAGGTTGTTCTATG
The DNA here is from genome assembly GCA_937662695.2 of Halyzia sedecimguttata. NCBI lineage: Eukaryota > Metazoa > Arthropoda > Insecta > Coleoptera > Coccinellidae > Halyzia > Halyzia sedecimguttata. The sequence continues at coordinate 9,985,550 of OW569411.2, read as the reverse complement.
TTGAACATCATGCGCATAAATACATTACAAATACTCAACCTAAGCAATTTGTTAATGATACGATCCTCATGTAATTTCGCGAAAACGAGTGCGTCGGTATTTATCAAGTGTTAATCGGATCAGATTTGTATTTTTTGAGTTATTGGCTAAATAACCAAATTTCAAATGGGTATAATTCCGAAACTGTTTGCCCGATAATGCCCATTAACGAACTCAACTGTCGCATTCGGATGTACAACCCACCCTGGAAATTGCAAGTCGATATCACTTTCTGTTCGGAAGTTATGGTGGCAATGAAAGTTATAGCGACAATTCGTCTCCGTCGATCTTATAGGATAACCTAGGGTTGTTTTTGCTGATGTGAAGAACGCGGCATTTATCTAGGAGGAGAGGTAACAACAATTCAAGGCACCATTTTTAGAGAAGGTCTTGATCCTCTTGGAGCTGGGCAAACAACAACGGCAAGTTCAGAAGCTCATAGTTGGCAAATAGGGAACAGTATGACCTGACAATGGCTGAGTTATTGGATATATACAGGAGAAACAGGATTGGAGCCAACGCTGATCCCTGGGGCACACCTGATGTTGCCACCCAGTCCAAAGTTGAAGTAACGTCCTCCACCCTAACACGAAACCTTCAATTTGATAGAACACTGGTTTTTCCAGACTCCAACGCTCTAGTCCTAGTCGAATGATCATGGCATGGTAACAAATCGGTTATTGTAGAGCGACGAGGAAGAAAACCATTCTGAGCGTAAAGATAGCTCTCCACAAGCAGAACTGCTCCAGAACTTTTGAGACTGTTGAAAGGATGCTTATTGGGCGATAGTTTTGGGGCTCGAGCTTGTCACCCTCCTCGAAAACTGGTGTTATCGATGCCTAAAGCCAATCTCTTGGGATGAATAATGTCGACAGTGATTCCAAAAGTAGCGTGTAGAGCTATAGCCACGCTGCCGCACTTCCTTTTTTTCACAATTAAACTTATTTTAAAATTTGCTGAATTGTTCAATATTGAAAATTTTGCCCAATTTGGTAGCTAGTGCTATTGTTTTCATTTTCCATGTTTTTCAGTCCTTTTATTTAAAGATGTTAAGTAAATTTGCATACCGATTCAGAAAATTTCCCACTTTATTCCAAACGATAATTGAGCCGCTCAGAGGAACAGTGGTGTAACTCCATTTAAGTTATTTGCTAGGTAATTAAGGTTTTACCTTTCAAGATCTTACAAGATTAAAAAAACCAAGGTATTTCGTTGAGAGGTAAAACATCAATAGTCTCTTACTCAGTCACAAAATTGTTTCGACTTATACCATTCATTCAGATAATGAAATACAATCTTAGGTAACAAAATATCGGTATAACTCAAAAAATCGAAATTTGTGAGTTATACCACTTTTCCTCTGATCGGTTCAATTATAACCTGAATATCATTTATTTATTATTAGTATAACATTTATAACAAGTTAAAATTAATTTTCCTATGCAATATTATGTTATTGTTAATTTTAATACTCTGATATCAATGAATTATTCTCGAGCTCAATATACTCAGTTTTTCGTTATCATATGTTATCTTCTCCACATATATCTCTCAGTCCCCGACTGCACACTATCGAGTTTCCCATTAATTTGTATGTTTAGACCAAATTAACATAAAAGATAAGATAAATATTTAGTCCCAGTTGAGCCTTTCCAAACAGAAGATAGTTCATTTGCTCTATCGTTTGGTTATATTACTCTCCCTGATTGATTATGCTTTGGAATCAAATAGCGCAAAAAATTCATATATTACGTTTTGCAGTACATATTTAAGTAATTCAATTATCGATTTAATCTAATCTGCTCGTCCGGCATTTTCTCCTAAACTATTAGAAATAATTTCATGAAACTTTGTTACAAAATCTAGTATTAAGGGTTTATACAGCAAATAAAACAAATTAAAATAAAATTTGAAACAAATTAAAATGAAATAAGAACTAAGGGCAAAATAATTGTTCTGTGAATTTCACTCTTTCAACATTCAGCATTATCATTTTTTGGCAAAAATTGATTTATCAAACGAAATAAAAATTTCATACACTTTCGCAGATTTTCTGTTTTTTCCTTAATTTCAAAAACCAAACGCAATAATTTGGTTGATGCTTTTATTAATTTTAATGAGCGATATCAAAAGGGTGTACATAAAATTTGGTATTCTTTGGACCAAGGTCTGAGCGAACCGGTTTTTTTCCTATTCACAAATAGAACGCAAATTCTTTCCACTCGGTTTTCTTCACGCCTGAAACTCAAGTAAGCGTTCATCGTCAATCTACGTCATGGATTGTTGTATGGCGAGTTGGAAAGGTATCTACTACAAATATAGACAACAATCCACTTTTTTCATGTTTTGTTTGTGAATCGGTCGGTACCGTTAATTATGCAAATGAGCAGCTTTTATTCCGCATCTCGAATGATTTTTAAGTACGTAAATCTTATTGATAAATGAACGGATGCAGAGACGTATTCAGCCACTTTTGGTGTGCGGTTTTCTCAAATAATACGAAATAATAATAAAACGAAATATCAAGAAATTTTTGAGCAATTCACAAGTGTGATATTACTGTGATTTCATCGAAGTTGAATAGCTACATACCGCGGTTTAATGCTTATTTGGAATCATCAGTGAAGCATAATTCAACGCCGATGAAAAAACACTACTAATGAACCGGTTTATCAAAATCCAGCAGTCACCTCTGCGTTGAAAGTAGACATATGTGACACCTGGCGTTCAACCAACCAAGCTACTCGTTGCGGCTACTCAAAACTATAGATCTCTACGTATATTCATGTTCCAAACGTACTCTGTTTAGAGTCTCATGCGGCGTTCCAACCAAATCCAAAACACCCAGGCTATTCAACTTCGATGAAATCACACTTGTGGATTGCTCTGAACTATGGGCTCTACTAGTCCGTTCATCTCTCATCTACTAGTGGCAGCTTTACCCTAAAGGGATAATACCTTTGTACTAAATCAAAATTATGTTTTTCGCGCATGTGTTGGGGAATATCGCGTTATCATTTTGCCCAAATGTCTGTAAGTTTCGAATTTTTTGCCGAAAATGGTCTCAAAACGATTGGGTTCGACTGCCTGATGAAGAATTCGAGGTCAAATTGGATTCTATCCGGATGTTACCACGATAATTTGAGATCGGAGAAAGATAGCGACTTACAATTTTCAGGGTAGGTGGCGCGTCTCAATAAGACGGACAAGGTCGTTAAGGGCATAATCGGCCCAACGGTTTCCGAGTAATAATTTTGTTTTCAACCAATACAGACTCGATCGCATTGAAACTTGGTGGGTAGTTGTAAAATAGAAATATAAAGACCTATGTGCAATTTTGTAAGAATCGAATCACTAGAAAATTGAAAAAAAAATATTCAAAAATATTTTTCATCTCACCATAACTTGAGAACGGAAAGAGATAGCGACTTGCAAGTTTTCAGGGTAGGTTGAGCATCGGAAAGCAACATTTGAGTTCGTTATTAGGCATAATCGGTCAAATAGTTGAAATTTTGTTTTTATTTCCTCCTTAACCCAAAAAATATAAAACCAATCCAATTCAAACATGGTAGTTTCTGGAGAAGTGCACATATTTGAAATCTGAAAATTGGGATTATGATATTGCTTGAAATTCTCTACAGCTAGAGCTAGAATATTTTCGAAGCCCAAGCACTTCCGGTTATACTGGGATTGAAAATAAATTTGATGAAAAACATTTTTTTTCAAGTTTTGCATTCCTCGTATGATCAAGTATTCAATGCTGAATACATTTCTGTTAAAACCATTGTATTCATTCGAATATTTTTCAAAATATCGAAAAAAAACGGAACAAAGTCAAATATGTTTAGTCAGTATTATGTTCATTATTCTTATTTTAAACATTCTGAGCGTGAACCGTTTTTACAACATCGAAGAGAAAGAATGTGGAAAGGTCATGCATCTTTTGAATTTCAGAAATATCCTCACAGGGTATTTCAAATTTTGTGTCGAAAATTGTGATCAAAAATAGGTCATAACTTCTGTATTTCAAATTAGAACCATATTTTTTTATGATTGCGTTGGATTCTGCGGTGAAAAATAATGATTTTTCTCTTAAATTCAATAATTAATGATTTTATTTCTGAATTTATTAAATATTATTTTCACGATAACCTTAGAACGGAAAGAGATAGCGACTTGCAATTTTTAGGCTAGGTTGAACATCTGAATGCGATATTTGAGTTTGTTAGTAGGCATAATCGTCCGAACGGTTTTGGAGTTATACCCATCTGAAATTTTTTTAAAAATAATTGAAAATCGTTGAAAATTTTTTTATAGATTAGAAACTATTCGTCCGACATCGCTGAAATTTTACGATTGCCTTTAAAACTTATCTCTACAGCCGAATTCCAAATTTGAACACAATTGGATCTATAATATTGGAGATACAAGCAATCTTGTGTGAGTTCGGTAGCTGGATGGGTGACCCTTGCCTCGATAACTTTTGAAGGAAAAGAGATTTAAGGACTAGAAATTTTCAGGGTAGGTTGCGCATCCGAATGGGAGAGTTAAATTCGTTATTGGGCATAATCGGAAAAACGGTTCCGGAGATATACCCATCTGAAATATTATTTTCTCGGTTACCCAAAAAATACAAACCCGATTAAATTGAAACTTGGTATCTAATTGTAGAATATCGACAAAAAGACGAGTGTAAAATTTTGTTAGAATCGTACCACTAGAAAATAAAAAAAAAATACGTAAAATTTGTATGTATCTCACGATAACTTGTGAACGGAAAGAGATAGCGACTTGCAAGATTCAGAGTAGGTTGCGTATCCTAATGCGAAATTTAATTTCGTTAATTGGCATAATCGGCCAATTGGTTTTGGAGTTATACTCATCTGAAATGTTGTTATTATTTCCTCAAAATATACAAATCTGACCCAATTAGAATTCGGTGATTACTTGTAGAATTCTGAATTTCGTATCCTGAAATTAGTTGTGGTGTAAGTTTTTTCGTATTTCAATTTCAATAGAATACATATAAAAGAATTAAATATTCTGTGATCATAGAATCTCTCGTTACTGAAGTATGTCATTAAAATGGTATTAAATGTATTCATATATTATACAAGCTGAGGAAACGGTATATATCGATGATACATTCGATAAAGAATGTCCAATAGAGGTGAGTAGACAATAGAACATGCACTTAAAAGTTCCTGACTTCACGTCAGTGCTTGAACCAATTTTTCTCTGTCACTTGGTATAACTAAAACCTTGTGGTAACGGTAAACAGGCCCCAAAGTGAAGGGATAAATACTTAATCTTCTCCGCACGTGTATATGACGTAAACAATACGTTCATAATCATGTACAATATATGCACTAATGAAGAATCATTTATTCCATTCATATGATTAACCATAATTGAAGTGCATCATGAATCTTATTCATTCATTGTTCGAAGAAAATTGCAGCAATTAATGCTAGGATCATGTTTTCTTCATTACTACCGAACCTAAACACTCCTGCATATTATATGAATGGCTATTATAGAAAATTGTGGATGATGATCGATCTATCATGATTTAATGAGGCTTCAATCATTGGTATATAGCACTCCTTACGATATTACTTCTGACAGCAGTGATTTTACACTGTACAGGGTGGGCCAAATTGGTCACTTTTGAAGGAGAAGTCCTATTTCTGCACTAGATATGCGAAAACTGATGTCGGTATCTGAGGACCAATTTTCATGAGAAACTCATTGGCGAAAACAGCATGTGGATATCTGTCACCGTTACATAGTTGTGTATTGTATATTGTTGTAGGGGGTAACGTTGCACTGCGACCTTAAGGTCTATTGTGCTGCAGCGAATCGAAAAAAATATATATACAAGGTGTTCCACTTGAAATATTAAAGTTGTTAGTACTTTATAAGTGGCAACACCGCAACGCTGAAAATATTCCAAATCGATAATTAATTTTCAATAAAGTAGTACGTCCTGTTCTCCGTAAGTCCAGGGTACCATCGATCGTAGCCCACACTAAGAAAATATCAAAATGACTCCATGTTCTATTTTACTGGCGTATTTCAAACAATCAATTGCTATGTTTCTTGTATCTCATCTAATCTCTTAGTATTAGTCTCAAAATAGTATATTACGTAACAAGAGTTGTAAATAGCCAATTACGCACGAAGTGAAACAGTTTACGCACGAAACCGCTGCGCGTGCGTAATGGGCTTACAACTCGTATATCTTACCATAGTTTTTCTACGTCCACCCATTCATCTTTACCTTACATAGTATAAAACAAAGTCGCTACCCGATGTCTGTCTGTTCCTATATGTATGCTCAGATCTTTAAAACTACGTGAAGGATTTTGATGCGGTTTTTTTTTAATAGATAGAGTGATTCAACAGGAAGGTTTATATGTACAATACATGCATAATATATTTTAGAGGTTTCTAATGTGATGTCGTGAATAAACAGATTTTTTTGCGCTTACATTGCAAACGCTGGCTGAAGCCTACGAGGTAGATCAAAATATTGTAGTACAGTACGGTACACCTTAAAAAGGTCTACAAAAAAGTCCGCGATGGTATATGTCTATCTCTTAAGGATAACCCACAATAACCATTTTTTATCCTTTACATTCTGCGAGAAATAATGGCTTGATTATGAAGCTATTTTAAGCGATACAGCATTGATCCTTATCCAATTAAGTACCTTAAATGCATTGTGCATTTAATATTGATCAATATGGCCCTTTACAGCATGTAATTTAAATGAATATTTTCGAAGATATCGCAGATTTAAAATGCAGGGACATAGTGGTTCCGGTGGTACCGACCGGGGGGCGGCACAGCCAGGATAGGGATAGAAATCGAATACAGAGAGCCAGAGAATCATCTGTAGAGCGTGAGGCTCGCCTCAGCCAGGATATATGTATTGATTCCTCTGATACCATCGGATTTACTGATCCAATTTAAACGCCTATAATTTCCGGTAAAGATATATTTTGCAATGACCATTAATAAATCGCAGGGTCCAACTTTCAACCCTACAGGCCTATATTTGAGCGTTGAGTGTTTTTCTCATGGCCAATTATATGTCGCTCTTTCAAGAGTAACCTCTAAAGAAAACATGTTTGTATTGCCTAACGACAAAAATGCTGTGAACGTTGTATATAAAGAAATTCTGTAGTATATTTAGTATCAGCATTTCAACCGTGCGAAGCCGGGGCGGGCAGCTAGTATTTAATAAAGGAACTCATAATTCGTTGGAGAAAATGTTTGGATACTTGTAAAAATTGACAACATAAATGATTTCACGTTTATTTCCATAGTGTACTAAGCAAACGCGACTTAATTTATGAGAACTGTATAATGTGTTGCCGACATTTGGGGCCATCACTCTTTTAATCCAAAATGTGTCTCGCTAATACTAAAAGTTTTTATGTTTTTCAATCTACTGAATGTACATATGTAAATAGATCGAAAAAAGTCGTACTTAGATAAAAATTTGATTGCTATTTAATTAAACCAAGAAATGTATGTTTTCTTATCAAAATGCACGTGTATACTCCATTCACTTTTATAAAGTCTCCCGATTGGCCATGAAAATTTGTCACATTTCACCATGTATACATATTTTGAAAATGTTAGGTTATAGTAATTTTCCTGTCAGATAACTACGCAACGTTGTCCTCTCTACACATAAGTCGTAGTATTTACGTATTTTCACAAAGGGAATTTACTTCGGAAAAATAATGAATTTGAGAAGATATTATGTGAATTCAATTATTCCAAAGTCCTGGCTACTATGGAAAAAAATTTTTGCTCTGTTGTTACTGGAAACATTTCACGTATATAAACTGGTTGGAATATTCAATTATGCTATTGTCTTGTATGGAAATCAAGAATCGAGTGTTGACATTTTACTGAAAAATAATGAATATAGTATAGTCCGTTACTTTGTGATAGGAAAAAATAATGAAAGTACCTGAATAACCCGACAGGAAAACTTCTAAACGAACAGACGTACCTATGGAATTCCCCAATTTTCTCAAGAAGACATTGAAATACCTTGTTGCACAACTTGAAATACACCAGTTTCAAAATGTAACAGTACTACGAAACCCGAGTTATTCTTATACCTTAATAAAATATAATGATAGGAAACTAAGTAATTTCATTCGAGAGTTCAACATGTCAGAATGAAGTTTTCCTATTGCAGATTTTAATATAACTATTTTGAGTTCACTGTGGACTTATTATAAAACACTATAAAAGTAACTACACTCTTGTCCACTACAGTTTTTTGTCGTCTGACATACGTTTTGGAAACAAAGTTTCCATCTTCAGTAACGCTTCGTCTTTGAGTGTAGTTACTTTTATGGTGCAGATTTGTTATGTTTATGTTAAGTTTGAGACTTTTGAAGGTAAAAATTGGCAACGTCTCGGCGAATTGTTTTGACCTTGACGATATTTCAGGAGTGCCAACCTGCCTCTGCCGGGAGACTTTATAAAAGTGAATGGAGTATAATAATATGTTATGATATCTCATTACGTGCATGTTATTGTAAAACATCACTTACAAGGAATGTGGACAGTGCGATTTTTGACGTTTACTGACATGGGCGTAGAAAAAATAATTAATTATTCGAATTTTCTATCCGCAGAGAAACTTGCCTTCTGGTAGATTCAGAAAATACCCCAGCAATAAGGAAACAATGGATCGCAATCGTGGTAAGTCACGAGCTGGCTCACCAATGGTTCGGCAATCTAGTCACGATGGAATGGTGGACTCACCTGTGGCTGAACGAGGGTTACGCTCAGTTCACTGAGTTCTTATGCGTCGACCATCTGTTTCCACATTACGATATTTGGAAGCAATTCGTCAGTGATACCTACACTAAGGCCTTGGAACTGGACGGACTGAAAAATTCACATCCCATTGAAGTACCTGTTGAACATCCAAATGAAATCGATGAAATTTTCGACGATATAAGTTACAGTAAAGGAGCATCAGTTATAAGGTGAGTGTGTATCTTCATGAGTACATCAGTATTCATCAGATTTTATAACAGCTGCTAAAGGGTGTAAAAGGGGTACGATAAGAGGGATTGATCTTAAACATTAATGTATCAGTTAGGTTGAAAAGTTCGTAGGCTAGCATATAAAATAGTATATTATTTCATAAGGAGGAGAAGTGGCCCTTTTCATGGCGAGCTTGAGTTTACCCGCCGAACGGAGTGAGGCGGGTAATTGAAAGCGAGCCATGAAAAGTCACTTCCACTCCGAATGAAATATGTTATTTTATATTCAAACGTTTTGAAATTCATAAAAATCTGAATATCCACTTTTGGATTGATTTACATTTACGCACATAATTCTATCCATTTACGATCGTTATAATTGAGTGAATTATGGAACATTTGCCTTGTTACGGTTGCCACGCAAAATTCATTCTGACAGATATAAAGTAAAATAATTGATATAAAGTAAAACAATTGGTAAATATATTGATGATCATTTGCAAGCTGGTGTGAAGTGGTTGAAAGTGAAAATGTCTTCAGAAATTGAGGTTTTAGCGAATGAAGCAGTCTCTCCCCTTGGACCATCGAAGTCTATTGAAAAAAATTCTGCTGCTTAAGATTACTTGGTTGGTGCTTAAGATCACTTAATTGGTGCTTAAGATCACTTAGTTGGTGCTTAAGATCACTTAGTTGGTGCTTAAGATCACTTAGTTGGTGCTACTAGAAGGCTACATCGAGGATTCGCTGCGAAATAAAAATGAGATTGCTGGTAGGATATTGAGCGTCAACGATTTCCCTGGAAACAGCAACTCAGAATACTCTATTGAGGTATCAGCTTTTGAACAGAATCCTAACAGTTCATTATTACATGGTTTTAATTTTCAAAATGCAACTTTGACCAATTGTACATTCAATGTAACTTTAACGAATTAAAATGACGTTTGAATTAGAGAATTTTTTGTTCATGGTAACCAATTCATCTTTTGTATAGTAACACTATACTGTCACAATAGCAAATGACACATACACTTATGTTTCTATTGAACCGTATCATGCCGTATTCATAGTGACCTCAGCGGACGAGAAAGTAATTTTGCGGACGAGAAAGTATTTTCTCGTCCGCAAAGTACTTGCCCTCAATAATAGTCGATTTTATGGTCGCAAATTAGTACGTAAAATGTCACTTTTCATAGAGGTCGACGAAAAATTCATTTTTTTGATAGAATTTGTTTTTATTATTTAATATATGTAGTTGCCTTGTAGGGCGATACAACGATTATAGCGGTCATACAATTTTTATGGTACGATTTATCTTTAGCCTCAGAATAGGCTTCAGTTTCGACGATTACCTCTTCATCGGCGCAAATTTCTGTCCAGCGAGCATGCTCTTGAGGTCTGAGAACAGGAAATAGTCGCTGGGGACAGATCTGGAGAATACGGTGGATGCTGAAGCAATTCATGCAATGTTGCCATCGTTTTCATTGATTTGTGACACGGTGCATTATCTTGATGGAACAGCACATTCTACTTCTTGAAATAAGGCCGTGTTTCCGCGATTTCGTCTTTCTAACGCTCCAATAACGCTACGTAATAGTCGCTGTTTATGGTTTTTCCCAAAATATTGATGCCATAACCTTCCCAGCCGACTTTTGCGTCTTTCCACGCTTTGGAATCGGTTCATCAGGTGCAGTCCACTCGGCTGACTGTCGATTGGACTCCGGTGTGAAATGATGGAGCCATGTTTTATATATTGTCATATATACGCAAAAATTCGGGTTTATTACCATTGAACAGCGCCAAACACTGCTTAGAATCATCAATAAGTTGTTGTTTTTGGTCGATTGTGAGCTCGCGCGGAACCCACTTTGAACAGAGCTTCGCATATCCAAATATTCATACACGATATGTCCAACACGTTCGTTTGATATCTTTAGGGTCTTAGCTATCCAAATCAACTTCACTTTAAGGTTATCAGAAAATATTTTGTGGACTTTTTTGATGTTTTCGTCGGTAACAGCCTCTTTGGGACGTCCACTGCGTGCATCGTCCTCGGTGCTTATTTCGCCACTTCTCTTTGGTTGTTTTTCCCGGTGCAAAGCAGCAAAGCCCGAATAGTGTTTATCGAGCCAAGCCTTGGCTTCAATATAATTTTTTTTCGCCAAAAAGCAATGCTTTATTAACACACGAAATTCCTTTTTATCCATTTTTTTCAAACTAACAACAGCTGCTTCGCTAAAAATGCTATAACTCCCATACTAATAGTGCAATAGCTGTCAAATTAATACACGTGTCTTCTGAAGTTTAGGGCTAACTAAAGATAATATGGATTTAATACTAGTAGCGCCATCTATGTGTCAGCATACGAACTTTTCAGTCCACCAGATAAATGACTGAAGATGCTAAACTTTGGTGTCCAAACTATTGTAACACTTTTTACTTCAATGTAGTTTATTTGACCTTAACTCTGGATATTATCGGTGGCCGTTCCAGAATAATATAGTCATTTGTAATGTTCGTTCGTTGTATATACAGAATGTTACATCATTACATTGGAGAAGAAGACTTCAGGAAAGGAATGAACCTGTATCTTACTCGACACCAGTACAAAAACACATTTACTGAAGACCTCTGGGCAGCTCTGGAAGAGGCCAGCAAAAAGCCAGTAGGTGAAGTCATGTCGACTTGGACTAAGCAAATGGGCTTCCCTGAGGTTAAAGTATCTGTTGAGAGAAGTGAGGATAAGAAAGGAGCAATATTGAATTTGAGTCAGAGCAAATTTTCAGCCGATGGCTCTGTGCATGAAGGTATGCATTTGTTTAATAGTACTAATGGGTCTTTCATTGAGACCGCCCCAATTTGTTTTGTAAATAAAACACATTATTTATTTGAAAAGTGGGAAAGCCCTGTGTACAGCAGCTTTGGCGCTCTTGTCCAATCTTTGAAAAAATCATATCTCCGACAATATTGGTTTCTAAGAGTTGGGAATTATATCAATGGATTCTTATGATAGAACTACATCATGAAAGTTCATATTTTAAAATTTGTTTTTACTAGGAAACTACCTCTGGATGATACCAATATCTGTATCTACCTCAAAGAATCCCAATAAAGAAGCAGCAACAACAGTGCTTAAAACTAAAACAGGGGAACTCCTCATCGAGGACATCGATCCAGAAAAAGATTGGATCAAAGTGAACCCAGGCACTATCGGATTCTACCGTACACATTATTCACAAGACATGTTAGATAGACTGACACCTGCACTTCAACAGCAAACATTACCACCTCTAGATAGGTGAGTACTTCGAAGTAGAATATTCCACCTCATTTTATAATCTTTGCTTGTTTGTACAGGTTAGGAATCATTGATGATCTGTTTGCGCTAGTTCAAGCCGGACACTGTAGTACCGTTCAAATTTTAACATTACTGAAAGCCTTCGAAAATGAAACTGATTACACTGTGTGGTCTTCTATTTGTGGAATTCTTGGTAAAATGTCTGTTCTTCTGAGCCATACCGATTGTGAAGAGGCATTCCAAACGGTAAGTTTTTGAATATTTTAGCCTCTTATTAAAATTTTATTTCATATTTTTAAGCAGTAAGTACTGTACAAAATTTTTGATGCATGTTATTTTTGAGAAGTATACAGTGTGGAAAAGACAAATGACGAAACACGTCAAATTTAAAGTTTAAGTTACCTAATCGCAAGCGCTATTCGATCTTTTAGGTCATTTCAGCTATGTCGGACTAATAGTTTCTGATATATACAGGGTGGTCCAGATCTTAACCAAGAAATTTTAACTACGTATTCTAGGTCAAAAATAAGCCCTAGTTTGTCATATAAACATATGTCGGGAAATGCTTCCTCTTTGAGATACAGGGTGTTGAAATTATTAGAAAAAAAAATGTTTTTCTTTCTTTTACTTCGAACTCCTTCTTAAAATTCATAATTGAGTGTGGCTATTAACGCTTATTTTTTTGTAATTATACGTTTCGTTTATAAAGATAATAATAAGACTTTATTATTATTATGAACCATATCAAATTTTAGTGATTTCCTCATGCATGAGAATGTGATTAATTTTTTTACTCGGTAACGGTGCCTCGGAATTCAAAAACGCAAGAGAATGAATTTGCTCCATATTAAATAAGGATTTCAAGAGTAATTTTTAATGTTGGAAAAACCAGTGGCGTATCATTTTTTTGTCTGAAAATATTCAGTCTCGATGCAGTGCGGACGCCACTGGTAGAATAAACAAAAAATTATTCCATTCAAAAAGTGCTCCTTGATCCTTAAAACGTTTGTCCCAAATTTATTAGAAATATTTCCAAAAGTGTAAAAGTTATTAATAAAAAACATTTTTTTCTATAATTTTATTAACACCCTGTATCTCGGAGAGGAAGCATTTCTCGACATATGTTTGTATGACAAACTAGGGCTTATTTTTGACGTAGAATACGTGGTTAAAATTTCTTGGTTAAGATCTGGACCACCCTGTATACTTCCTATTTGAAAAATTGGGGGTTGTCTTTCGAATGGCGTTGGAGGTAGAGGGTTCGCATTTTTACGAAGAAGAATGACAATTTAAAATTTAAATTTGACGTTTTTCGGGATTTTCCATACATATATATACTGTAACCAAGATAATGAATTTATTCCATATGATTTTTCTACACTGTATAATAAAGATTGTGTTCGGCTTCAACAAATATATTAAAAGCACTGACGTGGGGTAAAGAGTTTTAGCGCGCTCGTAATCATAATACGGACGCGCAAAAATAAACTTCCGAAATTCAACTCATCCTCTAATGAAGCTTGTCGTCATTTTCAGTACCAGAGAAACTTGCTGAAGAAAATATCTAAGAGGATTGGATGGGATTCGAAATCAGATGAAACACATCTAGATACTCTCCTGAGAGGTCTCATTTTCGGGCGTCTTGCCTGGCTAGACGATGAAGAAACAACCAAAGAAGCGAGGAAGAGATTCGATGGACATGTATCTGCTAAACAAAGAATCGCTCCCGATTTGCGAAGTGCTTGCTACAAGACTGTTTTGAGAGCAGGAGGAGATAAAGAGTTCTCCTCTCTCCTGGAATTGTACAGGGCAGCTGATTTACACGAGGAGAAGGATCGAATTAGTAGGTCGCTAGGAGCAACAAAAGATATCGATTTGTTGAAAAAAGTATTAGACTTTGCAATGTCGGTAAGTGAAATACTTTCTCAATGCGGGTTATACCGGGACATCCATGATCCATTGCAGATTTTTAAGGCCTTGTAATAAAAAATATTTTCTCTATTTCAGTATCGTAATGAGTCCATTCCAGCACTAAAAACAGTGCTGGAATGAACTCATTCCCGTATTGTTTCTAGTTATATTTTTCGTTTTGTGGTAGTCAGCACTGACATTCGATCCTATCAAATTTCAACACACGTCAATTGACAATACATATATACAGTATGGTGCAAATGAAAGGAATAAATTCGTTATTTCGTAAACCGGCGACTTTAAGGAAAAATCCGGAAACCCGTCGATTTTTATTTTTAAACGGGCTATTCGTAAGGACACCTTTTTGTTTTTGACGTCATCTATGTGAGCGTGATGACGTCATCGCTAAAATTTTCAGATGGAAAGGTGGGTGTTGTAATACATTATTTGAAAGGTCTTTTAAATACCTATTCAGCCATATCAATAATGTACAAAAATTGATTTTTGTATTTGTTTAAAAAATTAATAAAATTTTATTATTATTATTTAATATGACGTCAAAAATAAAATGACGTCAAAAATAAAATGGTTTCCTTACAAATAGTCTGTTTAAGAATAAAAATCGACGGGTTTCGGGATTTTTCCTTAAAGTCACCGGTTTACGAAATAACGAATTTATTCCTTTCAATTGCACCATACTGTATAATATAATATGTTTATAGCGAAATAATTGTTGGGAGGAAAAGTTTTATTTTCATTAAAATAATAGGGTAGGTACTAGAGATTTCCTTCTCGCTAATTTTGAATCATTGAATGCTATTAGGAAACAATTACAAGACAGCATTGGCCAATGACAAAAAGTAATATCCAATATAAACTTACATTGAGAAGTGTAACAAACATCATTGTAAAAATCACAATTGAAATTCAAAACGAAATAATACACTGACCAAACGCAGAATTATAACTAATATGGAGGTAATGACTAATGATTTGGATGTTTTAATGACACAGAATGTGTATATTTGTCATTTTTGTGATCATTATACATGGTTGCTCAATAAACAGAGTTATATTTTCAGAGAATATAGATTGACAATAACTTGAACTGAAGTTAATTTTAGATTGTGATGTTAACTAATTAGTAGTTATCAGTTTAATATTACGTTTATTATATGAAAAATAAAAATTGCTGTGAAGCGGGGTGTTTCTATATTTCAACCAATATTGTATAATGTTTTTATTTTCATCAAGTAAAGTTTCAATCAGGATTTCTCATTTATCATGTTCATATTGAATTGAGAGTAGCCAACAACGGATTACGTACAATTTAGTTCAATTTTTCCAAATCAGCTTATAAATTCGGTGATCTTACTTGGCAACTGCAGGGTGTTTCTCGGTGCTTTTTAGCATTGTTGGTGTTAGACAATCATAATAATCTTTTATTTTTCAGGATGAAGTTCGATCACAAGACACCGTATTTGTTATCATGTCTGTGGCTATAACGAAAGTAGGGAGAGATTTAGCGTGGGAATTCTATAAGGATAACTGGCGTAAATTCTTGGATAGATACGACGGAGGAGGTCTCTTAACCAGATTGATAAAATTCACAACTGAAAATTACGCCAGTGAAGAAAAAGCACAAGAAGTGGAAAAATTCTTCAGGGAACACAAGGCTCCTGGTACAGAAAGATCTGTTCAGCAAGCTGTGGAAACAATAAGGCTGAACTCTTTATGGTTGAAGAGAGACGCAGATGCGATTAAGAAGTTTTTGAACTCATAGTTCGAAAGTTTGAAGCCTTTTTGGTTTTAAATCTGTTACTTAACGCCAGTGGCCGTACCTTATTGTTTTTGTTTTTTTAAGTGTGATTTTTACTTAATGCCAGAGGTGTACTTATTGTTTATGTTGATTTTACATAATGCGTGTATAAATTATTCAATCAAATAAAACAATTATTACTCTAAAATATCAAATGAATAATGCATGGTGATCAGGATTGGTTTAAGTGAACAAGTATGAAATTGAGCTCAAATACATTCAAAATAAGCTCTTCAAAAATGGAATATTCTGTTGAAGAAATACTGCTTAGATGATTATCCCTCATTTTCCTATCCCCTATTTAATAGACCCATGATAAGAGATTCAAGTCAGAAAAAGATTTTATTATAAGTTTCAGTCTGTTTTAAACATATAAATTGCGAAGATTTAGTTTGTTTTAGTTCTTCTCAGCACTACTTCAAACTTGACAACTTCATAGAAATCCAATATCAGTCAAATTAATGAAAATTTTGTTACAATTTTTTTAATTTTAGAGAATATTTTCTATGTAGAATAATATACGGGGTCTTTATAAATGATTGTAACATCACAGTTGGCTTTGAATCATTCTTTGCCACTCTTGGCTGAGGATCCTGATTATTTTACAGGTGTTTGAAATTGGCAACCTTGATTATTGTTTTGTCAGAAAATAAATTATGTGGATGGAATCGCAAATGTGAACAGAGTATAAAAAAAATCAAAGCCAACTGCGATGTTTCAATCATTTATAAAGACTAACCTTGTGTTCCGATATTGCTGGCACTACTGGCCACAGTAAGTAAGTTCAGAACGCTCTTTAGTGACAGTAAGCATCACCAGTGAATTTCAGTAATATCTGACGATTCAGTTTACTGTTCAGGAATATCAGAACACAGCACCTGTATTACAATGTAATTATAATCATGGTTATCGTTTCTTGCCACAATCAGAAACTAGATTCCTCTATGGTATGTACTTCAGTTCTGCCATTCTTAAAAACTTCTCAATTTCTTGTGAGGTATTTAGTTTTCTACAAAATTAAATCTAAAACTATTATCTGAAGGAACAAATTTGAACTTGTTTGTGGTATCTCCCTCCTTGGTATTATCACCATCAATTTTAATTTCAGAAAGATTTTTAGTTACTTCTTCACTTTCTGTTGTACAGTTCAAGGGCACACGCTTTTTCAAGCACCTTGAGTTTGTGTGAGGCTGCAAAGGCTCTATTATGCATTTAAGGTTGGCTGAAAGGATGGACAAATTTATAAATTATTATAATAATAAAAAAATTTAAGTATAATAGTAGTATAAGTATAAAGGTAAGGACAAACGGAGCCCACCTATGACGTATTTGCATTAAAATGATGATGCATTACCTATGATAAGTATGTTTCAGAGTCATCTATTTTAATGCAATTCAAGAGTCTAGACGTCATATTACGTTGCATGCGTGGGCTCAGTTTGTCCTTACCTTTAAAGTAGCCCAACAATTCATGATACACCAATTGTTTTATGTAGAAAACTACCCACTTCTAGACAACTTCTTTTCCTCCTCTGCCATTTTTACTCTATAGTCTCCAAAAAGACCTCTCATAGTTTGGCGTTTTTTCACTACAGATGAGTTTCCCATCAAAACGTTAAGTGACTTTAGTTGACTATCGGCTGTAAGCATTCAATGAGGAAATGGTCGGTATACTTAATAATAGCTTACTCTGTTTTTTGCTTAATTTCCCGGATTTCAAAGAATCTTGTAATTGTTGTATACACCATAATATTTCAGATTCAAATTTTTCCTCCATCTCTGGGGTCATAACAATTTTTGGCTGTGGTCTACTCATTTTTACGCTTCAATTATTGTCTTCCCACGTGATTATTTTCGATCACATTAATTAATTAATTAAAATATCGGCTTTTTCAGTAATTGGTTAATAAATAGATATACAAATCATAAGATAAATAAAAGCACAGAACATATAATATAAGTTTGAAAAATTTCACATTTATAGGTTATGTTGTTTACGAATCCGTTAGGTTATAATCACAGAATAAAATCAATAAAAGCTCCTATAAAATAAGAAGAAGAACCTGTTTATCAGTGGTGTATGCTGCCAGAAATTTTTGAGGATTGGCGATTCAAGTCGATCTCCGAGCCACCTGGTGGCGAATTTTGAAGCGTCGTGTATGGGTAATGGAGTTTGTTTTGCTTTGAGATGGTATATTTCTTAACGCATTAACTGTTGTTTGTGAGGATTGAATGCTCAAAATTTATTTTTCTGCATTTCTTTTATATATTAGACTATTGAGGTTAATGATAAATTACTTCAAATGTCCAAATCAAAAGTGTTTTGTTGTGTTTATGGATAGTTTGGCCAACAGGGATAAAGTGTTCTGACATGGAATCTGGTTCTCAATTCTCAAAGTAGAGGAAATAATGACAATTATGTTGTGCTGTGAACTTATCAAACCCTATTTGTTTCCGAAGATCGTTTCTGTACGTAGTTTTTTCATTTTTGAGGCCTAATGTACTTTTCTTTCTATTTATTATTTTGTATTGCTCCATAATACGTCAATATTGCCCAAATGTATTTATTGCTCATTTGAAATTTCACATTATATTATCTGAATCGCATTGTAGTGCTTTGAAAAACCTCACCCTTACCACCTTGTACCTACATAATTTTATCAAGGTATTATTTAAGACCTTCAGGATAAGTTAATGAAAGTTTCATGGAACGTCACACATATTTAATTTATACATTAACATATACATAAATAAAGAAACGAAACAGAGTATAAGACATTCAATGTCAAAGTACTTATGAGCCAATCAGAGGAAAACTGGTATAACTCACACTTCATCTACGAGAATTTTTCCTCTAATTTCATGTGGATGTGCTGAGAGGGCCGATGTTCGTAAACACAAACCAAAAACTTCTAAAACTCTGCAAATGTTTTTGGTATACCATGTTTTTTCCCTAATTTCCACATAGTATTAAGTGGCCAGCATTTAAAACTGCTTCTCCTAAAATGTTTAGTCAATGAAAATATTCAATAATTTTTATGAACTCACCTTCCAATATATTTCTACTATTGGGAATGGAATCTAAATCTCTAAAATATTCGCTCAGACTGAGGAAAACACTATTTTCATCTTAGGCCATCATTTTTCCCTAAATAAAATGTGAAAACTAAACAAATATCCTTGTATTTACACTTATTATACCCACACAGGAAGCTTCCTGAAACTTAATGTTTATAGAGGGCGCAACCTACCCTTGAATCGCGAATGTGTAGCGACATCTCGTAACATAAACCGTAAATCATCTAGTACTGAAGATGAAAGATCTGTAATTTCGTGAATGACACTGAAATTCTTTATATTATTTTATTGTCATTAATTAATGATATAATTACATCCAAACAATCAAAGGTAAGGGCACACTGAGCCCAAGTACGCAACGCATTGACGTGTAGACCCTTGAATTTACATGTTTAGAAACATACTTATCATCACAGGCAACGTTGCCTATGATAATTATGTTTCAATCTAGGATCAGTCTATTCTTACCTTTATTCTCAAATGTCTGGAACATTAATGTAATATCGGTTATTAGGTACTGTGTAGGTAACTCTACCCTTGATTTTATGGTAGAAAAATATGGGAGGGAAAATGCAATTTTGCTTTGTTTCTTGAAGTTTTAAATATTGTGAATTTCTCCACTTGCATTCAAATCGATATTTCACATTCTAGTTCTAAATTTAAACTTCATAATTTTTTGGGAAAAAGACAATTTTAAATGGTTTATTTCTGGACGAAAGTGATCAATTCGGGGAATTGATCCATTTAATCAACTCTGGAAATATTCCAGTATTTCTTTTGAAAGTTATGATTATGAGCACACGTACTGAAATATATTAATTTCGTCCAGAATTCTCAATCAGTACGCCTAATATTTTTCTACTCAAAATTCGTAAAATACAGACTCTTATAAGAAATGATGGCACAAAAAGGAAGTAAGAAGAATAATTTTCATTAATACTATTTATTTACAGTCAGTCCTATAAATTCAATGCTTTTACTTCAATATTAACAGTCTTATTAGATATGTTCTTAAAATAGTAATATGTATTATCCATTAAGGCCTTTAATGATGAATATCTAAAATACAAAGATTAGCTGAGCTAAATCTAAGAGCACCATTTTTTCCAATCATACATCTGCTCATATACTTTCCAAAATTATAGACTAGTGATTTTTTCTGTATAATTAGGTATCAATAGAATAATTGAATTAAAAAGTATTTCAAAATGTATATAGTATGTCCGTTCCAAGGCACATTTCAGTATCAATCATAATTTTCTGAGAGAACAAAAAGTTCTATAAAACTTATGGTAACTGGTACAGATTTTTCCAATATCACATTTCTCTGATACAAAATTTCGATTTATTTGAAAAGTCGTTTAGATTTATCGATTTCATATCAAAATTATCAAATTCTCTTGATTGATTTCCATATAATGTTCATGTTCCATATTCAAACTCTTGATACCCTTCCGCCCCAGTGAAGATGACATCAACCCAGATCCTCATAGCCTCTGGAGAAGGTGCCATAAGATAATAGTACCTCTCCTGGGTTTTCACAATGAAGGTGAGTTGCGGATTAGGCGATTTAACTGATTTCGAATGATCCACATAGACTTCTTCGATAGCCTGAAAAATAATAATAATAAGGGTATGCTTCGATCTTTTTCTTGAACATATTTTTGGCGTTCTTGTTCCTCGGAACAAAGTGCTTATCAATTTGCCCAAATGTCTGTAATTTTCGAATTTTTGGCTGAAAATGGTCTTAAAACGATTTGGTTCGACTCACTGATCAAGAATCCGTGGTCGAAATCGAACGAATGGAATTAGAGGATTGAAATTTGCAGGGTAGGTTTGGAGAGTAAATATCTCGGACGAGTTCGTTAACGGGTGAAATCCATCGAGCGGTTTCGGAGTTATGGCCGTTTTTAGTAAAAACATTTTTTATGAATATTTCCGAAACACTCGATCTATCTGAAATTTAGCGTCAAATTGTAGAGTCATGACCTTTAGACGCAGGTGGAGTTTTGAATTGATCGGATTACCGTAAAGTGTAAAAATAAAATTGAAAATTTTTAAATTTTCTTTTTACAATAACTCTCGATCGGAATGAGCTAGGCAGTTGAAATTTTCAGAGTAGGTTAGGGAGATAAATATCTCGGTTAAGTTCGCTATTGGGCAAAATAGGCCAGATGGTCAACATGGCCCGGTAACGATAACCGTAACTTGCGAATCGTCACAGTAAAATTTCCCCAATTTTTATAATGGGTTTTCATTATTAACAAACGTTCTTCCAAGCTATAACGCACTATTTTCGTAAATGTTTGTTTTAATTAAACAAACAACAAATATGGCTAACTCAACAATTGACAGTCAAAAATGGCGCGCAATTCGAAATTCAATTTCTTGCTGAGACACCCTTTATAATGAATTATGAGAACGAGTGACTCACCTGAAAGTATGCTCCACCTCGTGCCTTCTTCTCATTCTTGTCAGCGTAGTAAGAAAATGTATGTTTACTCCTGTCGAACACAAACCACCTTCGGGACCAACCGTTCAATTTGGAGCCTCTTTTGTGCAAGAATCCCCTGCAACTATTGGCGTTTATCAGGACGTGCGGACATAGAACTACCTGGTGTCCCGCCGATTCTATGTGCCGCCTTAGGTCCAAGTCGCTGCCTTTGATTGGAAGGTATCTGGTGAGAGGGCGCTGCTTGTCGGTGGCCGGCTTACCCCGTTTTCTGAAGGTTCCACCCTCTAAACTCATCTCGCTTACTTCTGATAGTGGGCGTTGTTGTAATGCTGGTTCCTCATTCTCATTCCGACTCTAAATAAAAAGAAGCAATGTTAAATTTTGATGGACAGTGATAGTAAAAAGTACGCAAATAATTTATGGGAATATTGTGTTATTTATGATTATCTGAGGCTATTGAAATAGTTCCACGTGTGTCACAGTAATATTTCTAAACTATTACGGTTGAATGTGTTAAGCAGGCACTTAAGTAGCCTTGAATTGGCTATTAAACCGAAATTAACATATCATGATAATAATTATTTAAATTAGGAAAAATACTCCGTCAAAAGTACGACAAAAACCTGAAATTTGAACCTATGCTCAAATATTTTTGATAACAATGTTATAAATTTACTGTGAACGAGTTAAAATACCATTCCAAAGGGGTCGTTAAAAAGTATTTTACTCAGATCAATAAGTTAACAAAGTTTACTTTATCCAGCCAATCGACCACTAATAATTTGTAATCTAATCTAATGCAATTACCGTTATTGCAAATTTCGACAAAAGGAAACACATCATAGCACATGTGACAGCGGTCAGTTAGGATTACAATGGCCGGTATTTGGTGGCATGAAATTTCACACATACTACAAACTTATGATTCAACTAGTTGGAATAAAACAATTAGAAGAGAAGTGAGTTATATCTGTATAAAATTATTAATTGAATGTGTGAAGTGTGCTACCAGATGAAATAATTATGTTCCATATAAATGAGATAAATCCTTAGAACGATTGTGCAAAATCAAAACAGTATTTGTGGATACATATTTGTTGAAACCAAAAGTTTGGTGGCGATATTTTGACGAAATATTGGCAATATGGCAACATCGTAGAGAAGAGTTAGGCAAATTTTTCGACTTCGTAAATTCAAAGGAACCTACAATAAAATTCACTTTGGAAATAGGGAAAAATAATCAGCTTTCTTTTCTAGATCTTTCGATAATTAAGTATCCGAACAATTTCGAAACCAATGTCTTCAGGAAGCAGACACATCCAAATAGATATTTAAATTTCTATTCGAACAATCAACTTAGTGAGAAAAGAGGTGTTATTAAAACACTTTACAATAGAGCTAACCTAATTTGTTGAACTCTTCAAATTCGAAATAATTGAATCATTTTCATCAAAAAATTTCTTGAAGATAATGGATATCGATGTCAATTCATAGATACATCAATCATGAAGCTAGATAGAAGATATTCAAATAAAATAAAAATAAAAAAATGTCTTGAAGATAATGGATATCCGAGGCAATTCATAAATACATCAATTATGAATTTAGATAGAAGAGCTTCTAATAAAATAACAAATAATCTAGTACAACAGAATAATCAACAAGAACAGCAACCCAAGCTGTTGAATGTGATCCCTTATGTTCTTGACCTTTCTGAAAAAATCAGAAGAATCGGTTATAAGTTCAATATAAGAACCATTTCCAAAACACAAAACGATCTGAGGTCTTTATTAACGAAGACAAAATCCATTTATGAAAAAAAAAATTAAAAAAACTGCGTATATAATAATCCTTGTATTTGTGGTAAATCGTACACAGGAGAAACATCAAGACCACTAGAAGTAAGAAAGTTGGAACATAAGAACAACTTGAGAAATATAGAAAAACAGAAATCAGAAATAGCAGAACATGTATGTACAATCCAAGAAGATCACATGATGGATTGGAGTAATACAAAGATTCTGATGACAGAATCTGATTATACAATAAAAGGAAACTGAAGGAGTAGTCAACTTGTATTTTGTTGAACAGAGAATGCAATTTTGCAAACTGCCGAATTGCAATTTGGCTGAATTTATTAAAAAAATGATATTTTTCAGAGTTTGGGTGAGAAAACCCAGAAAGAAGCCATTTAATAATGAATATTCCTATCACAGCATCCTTTAATGATTACTTGGAAATAAATGTGTTGATGATATGCATAACAGATAATTAAGAAGTTCAATATTCACTATTGGGGGTAAATAGCGAAAAATTCATAGAATAATACAGATCATGGCAAGCCTGCCTATTTCCCAAAAGATAAATAACTTGCAATTCGAGTGGTTTGAATAATGGTTGCCTCTGTCTATGCATTTATTCGAGGATTCTACCACGATTATCTGTTATTCTAGTTCAGGGCCGGATTCATAAAAGCAGTTCAATTTCTGGAATTTTTATGAAGAATGTAGAATAATAATAATGAAGAATATACCGAAAACGGCTACGTTTTACGAGAAATGATGACGAATAATTTAATTTTTTCTTAAATGATTGAAGATTCTTTCAATGACTTAAGATAAACTTTATCTGCTATCTTTACACTAATTTCTCGTAGTCACACTGATGATTGGTAATAACCATGAAACCCGGGCTTGTGTCTGCCCTTGAATGACGCTGATGAGGTAATCTAGCCCGGCCACGCGTAATATTTGTTGATGGTTAAGATCAATAAATATTTCAGACTTTATCTTTTTACCTGAGCAGATTTTGGAAAAATGATAAATGAAAAAAGTGTTTCATTTGCTGAGAGAAATCCATGGTTAAAATTAATGTACAACAGTATATTTTTGATACGCATTTGAATCTTAATTACTTTATTCGTGACCTACGCTGATAAGTGAATATGATTAATGCATGTAACAATTAACCTGTGTAGATGTTAAACAGTAATTAATAATAATTATTCTTCATTTTAGTAAATACATTGATATACATAGAACCCAGATATGATAAAATACAAGTCCGCAAGCAATAATAAAGACTTTCGTCGAAAGATTTATGAACAGCGTATTACAATGTTGAAGCCAATATCTATCAAAGACAATGTAGGTTAGAGTTCCCATATGTAATTACAACAATTTTCATTTCCAGGCGAATATTTAACACCAACCGGCGTAGGAACAGGTGTGTTGGCTTTTAAACTTGAAATTCGTAAAAATTATTTTTAGACGGTGTCCACTTAATGAAACCTAATATTTATAGAACAAACCAATCTATTATAACGGAAAATAAATTTTCGTAAAAATCTGAAGACGTCACACCAATTCGAAACTTTCGGATACGCGCTTGAAAATGCTGCAATTTTAGAAAAAGGCATAATATTTTTATTTCACATATATCTATCCTATATTTATGTCCATATGTACCGATTTTCAACATCTTTTTCAATTTGCAAATTACTGATAGAGAACATCGAAGTGAAAGCATTTAGATTAAGCATATACAGGGTGAAAAATCCAGGAGACGATTTAAAATCGAAAAATTATATGAATTTTCTTTATGACCTAGGCATATTCGGGAAATGTATCTTTCACCAAGTACAGGACGTTAAAATTCATACATACAAGTGAATTTCATGATCTGTGTTCTTACATGTCATCTTATCTACCGATAAGAGACATGTTATATTTATTCTTATATTATTCTGGTTTTATCCTAAATTCGTTACTCATATAAAATACCTCCTGCTCTAGAAAACAAAGTATGATTGAATGCGAAATGACCACTGAAATAACCTCAGCTATCGTAGAATTATGAGGATTATATATTATAATTTTTGGGTGATAATATAATGCCTTTGGATAGTCCATATGATGATGGAAACCAATACTTTCGTAGATATGATTTGTTAAAGTTTGAACAAGGGCGCCAAAGCTCCTGTCCACATGGCTTTCCCACATTTTTTTGAACTAAATAACCTCATACAAGGTTTCTTGGATTTCCACGAGTTTATTTTTTTTTTTGCCCAAATGTGTGTAATTTTCGAACGGATAGAGATAGTGACTTGACATTTTCAGGGTAGGTTGAGCTTCCGATTAAGAAGGTTAATTTAGTTTCTGGGCATAATCGATCAAACGGTTTCGGAGTTCAATTTTTGTTTTTCCAATAAATCAAACAATACAGATCCGATTGAATTGAAACTTTGTAACTCGTTGTAGAATGCCGATACAAATCTGCGAAATTGCGAGGATCATATCACAAAAAAAAAAATTGACAAAAAATACAAAAATTTTTCTGCATCTCAGAAAATATCTCCGTCCGATATCGCTGATTTTGCAACAGCCTTCAAAACCTATTTCTACAGCCATTTTCGAAATTTGAACACGATCGGATCTATATTGTTGGAGATCCGAGCAGCCTTGTTTGAGTTCAGTGGCTGAATGGGTGACCGTTGCCTCGATAACTTTCGAACGAAAGGAGGGGTAGGTTGCGCATCCGAATGGGAGAGTTAAGTTCGGTTTTGGACATAATCGGTCCAACGGTTTAGGAGTTATACCCACCTGGAATATTATTTCCTCGATAACTCAAAAAATATAGAAAAATTATGTCCTTATAGCCTTCTTTATCACTTCTGGATCATTACTGATCTTATCGCAGGCAACTTCAATACGTTGCAAGAAAATATCCTCATTTCTAATCTCAGACGCATAGAATAAAGATTTCAAATATCCCCAAACGAAATAATTGTCAGGATTGAAATGTGGTGATCTAGGGGGCCTGGAGGCCACACACGCGCTCCACCTCTGCCTATCCACATATTTGGAAAATGCTCGTCCAAGAAGTTCTTGAGGCATTACTATAAAAAATTATGATCGATTTCCAAATAATAAGAGATCAGACCACAATACTGTCGATGTCAGTTGTCAAAATTTATGTCATAGATATTGTTGTAGCCTACTTGAATGAACACTAGTGGGTTACAACACAAATTAATATGCTGATATGTTGTTCAGGTATTTTTTCTGTGACAATCAGCAATGTTTACGAGGGATGGAGTCTTTAATATGAGGATTTGAAATGGATGGGCTGAATAAAATCCACATGCAGTATTCTTTACTCATTTGTTTATTTATTTTTCCACTGTTGATCATTTTGAAAAAAAAATCAAAATCCATATTTTTTGAAAAATAGTTTGTAAGAATATCGAGATAGGCATATTTTCAATCAGTGGAACAAACAATTTTTCGAATTGAATCTTAATGTACAACATTTTTGGCGCTCTAGTTCCTCGGAACTGAGTGCTTATCAATTTGCCCAAATGTCTGTAATTTTCGAATTTATGGCTGAAAATGGTCTCAAACCAGTTCGACTCACTGATCAAGAATCCGAGGTCGAAATCGATTCTGTCCGGCCGGTCCGGCCGTAGGCACGTTAACTCTCGAACGAAAGGAGTTAGAGGATTGAAATTTGCAAGGTGGGTTTGGAGCGTAAATATCTCGGTTGAGTTCGTTAATGGGCGAAATCCATCGAGCGGTTTCGGAATTATGGCCGATTTTAGTAAAACACATTTTTTATGAATATGTCCTAAACTGATCACTCGATCTATCTGAAATTTAGCATCAAATTGTAGAATCATGACTTTTATACGCATGTGAAGTTTTGTATTGACCAGGTTACCGCAAAGTGTAAAAAAAAATTTCAAAATTAAAAAAAAAAATTCCTCTACAATAACTCTCGAACGGAATGAGCTAGGCAGTTGAAATTTTCAGAGTAGGTTAGGGTGATGAATATCTCGGTTTTTATTTAAGATGCAGTTTCACCATTAAAATCCATCGATATCATTTTCAACTCCAACAAGCTAATACTTTCGGAGATATGATTTTTCTAAATTTCAATAGTGAATCGTACTTCTATGTTTTCACAGAATGCTATAATTATTCTATCTAAGCTTTATTATATGATCTGTGTTCATACTCGTACATTTCATCCTGTTCTATAAGAGAGAGTCAAATTCAGTTCAGCTATTTTAATTTGATTCCTTCCATGGTGCAGTTCTCATTCTCAGATTGCTCATTTAATCTTGATAAATAAACTATTATTTGAATCGAACTTCCTTTATGATGCAGTTCTATCATAAGAATACATTGATATAATTCCCAACTCTGAGAAACCAATACTTTCGGAGATATAATTTGTCTGTTTGAACTAGAAAGCCAGAAAGCTCCTGTCCACAGGGCTTGAACCAATTTTTGGAATTCATTATTCCCCCAAAAATTTTAGTTAAATTTAAAAACTTACTGAAAGCACTATAGCCGAATTTCTGTTCTGATGTTTGCTCTTCTGAATCCCCAATCGCACATAATTAATCCACAGCGACATTTTGACGAATTTCGCGAATTTCACTATAATCGAAAATAATCCAGATTCCCGTCGAAAAGAACCGAAATCGGCACAAGATAGACCTCGTCGGTCGGTCAGATCTTCGAGTTGATGCACCAACTCGACACTGTCGTAAATGTTAGATGGAACGCCGACACGTAATGACTGAAATAGTTCGTGGTATATCTTCACGCAGCAAGATATATCGAAATTATTTCGGAATAAGGAAGCAAGTTTCTAAATTTACGATGAAACTTCGTCGATTTTCATTGCGCTCGTCGTAATGTAATACCGACTGCTGATGAGTTTCGGGGCGAAATGGAAAGCGGGCATAACATTCGAGCCGGTTTTAGTTTTGACGGATAGCTGTGCAATTAACAATTGCACCGATCTGCTTCCGCGTTAGAACATCTCAATGCTAATACGTATAGAATTTGTGGAATTTGATAGAAATCGGGGAGTTTAACATGAGCGCATCCCAGTAAAAGGATTTGTTCGCCTTCTTTCGTGGATCGAGGCATTTATTTCTGAGCGCACTTAGCAGGTTCGACTAGGGTATCTCTGTCTTCAGCTAGAATTCTTGTGAGTGGAGTTCCTCAGGGTTCTGTCTTAGGCCCTGTACTATTTGTTATCTACGTTGAGTTGCCGTCTCATGTTCACTCACACTGTTCGCAATTTTCCGACGACAAGTTTTACGAGAAAAACATTTTTTTTTACTTATACGATATTCACGAAATTCGCGAAAATTAGCGCGTGGACATGTGAGACGTGACGCGTGAGATGGGTGAAAATCCGAAACCGTTTGACCTATTATACCCAACAACGAACTAAAATGTCCCATTTAAATGCGCAACCTACCCTGAAAATTGCAAGCTATTATCTCTTTCCGTTCGGAACTTATCAGGACTACGGTCACCCATTGTTAATTTTTTCAATGTTTTTTTTTTATTTTCTAGATATACTATCCAAACGAAATTTCGCAAAAATTTGCGCGTCGGCATTCTACAACCAATTACCATGTTTGAATTAGATCGGATTCCTATTTTTTGAGTTATTCAGGAAATAACAACAAAATTTCAGATGGGTATAACTCCAAAACCGTTCGGCCGATTATGCCTACTAACTTAAATGTCACATTCGGATGCGCAACCTACCCTGGAAATTTCAAGTCGCTATCTCTTTTCATTCGAAGTTATCGTGGCAACAGCCGGCCTTCCGGACAGAGTCAAATTTGACCTCAAATTCTTCATCAGTGAGTCGAACCCATGTTTGAGACCATTTTAGGCGAAAAATTCTGTTACAGACATTTGTTGACATTGGTTTCCGAGTAATAATTTTGTTTTCAACCAATATAAATCCGATCGAATTAAAACTTGTTGAGTAGTTGTAGAATATGAACTTAAGCACGTTTGTGAAATTTTGTGCGGATCGTATGGCTAGAAAATTATTAAAAAATTATTAAAAAATATTTTTGTTGTTACGATAACTTGAGAACGGATAGAGATAGCGGCTTGAAGTTTTCAGGTTAGGATGTGCGACATTTCAGTTTGTTTATGAGCATAATAGCCAAACGGTTTTAGAGTTATAGCCATCTGAAATTTGGTTGTTTTTGTTCCTCATTGACTCGAAAAATACTAAAACGATTGAATTCAAACATGGTTGTTAGTTGTAGAATGCCAACGCGAAAATACGTGAGGATAGTATTTGTAGAAAATTTTCAAAAAATCATTGAAAATTGAAAAAAACAATTCTATATATCAGTAACTATTCGTTTGAAATTGCTGAAATTTTGCAAGAACCTTTATAACCTAACTCTACTGCCAAGTTTCAAGTTTAAACACGATCGGTTAAATATTGTTGGAGATTCGAGCAGCCTTGTGTGAGTTCAGTAGATGGGTGACCGTTGCCTCGATAACTTTCGAACGAAAGGAAATAGGGACTTGCAATTTTCAGGGTAGGTTGCGTAGCCGAATGAGAGACTTGAGTTTGTTTTTGGGCATAATCGGACTAACGGTTTCCGAGTTATACCCACCTGGAGTATTATTTCCTTGATAACTCAAAAAATAAATATTCGATCGAGTTGAAGCTTGGTAATTAGTATTAAAAAATCAACATAAAGACGTGTTTAAAATTTTGTATGAACCGTACCCCTAGAAAATTTGAAAAAAATGACGACAAAAAAAAATTTTAAGAACCGTACCCTTCGAAAATTTTAAAAAAATGACGAAAAAAAAAATTGGTTCAAGCACTGACGTGAAGTCAGAAGCTTTTGCGCGTATGTTCTATTGTCCTTCCCCTGTATTGGACACTTAATTCGAATTTACCATGGTAAATTCGAATTAAGAGTGTCCAATACAGGAGAATGGACAACATAATTTACCATGGTAAATTCGATTAAGGGTGTCCAATGGACAATAGAACATACGCGCAAAAGCTTCTGACTTCACGTCAGTGCTTGAACCAATTTTTTTTTATTTTATAGGTATGTTTCAGAGTTTGGGAGAGAAAAACCAGAAAGAAACCATTCAAAAAAACCGTCCTTGATTTACTAAATTTACTCCAAGTAAGAGACTCGCACTGTATGTTCAGAGCCCCCTACGAGTACATAGTAATCTAGCGAAAACTTCATCATCGTTTATCAGAAACATTTAGGATATCATGTAGACTCCATTCACATTTATAAAGTCTCCCGGTTGGCCATGAAAATTTTACACATTTCACCATGTATATTTTGAAAATGTTAGGTTATAGTCATTTTCCTGTCAGATAACTACGCAACGTTGTCCTCTCTACATAGAAGTCGTAGTAATTACGTATTTTCACAATATTAATTTAGTTCGGAAAAATAATGAATTTGAGAAGATATTATGTGAATTCAATAATTCCACGGTCCTGGCGACTGTAGAAGAAAATTTTTCCTCTGTTACTGGAAATATTTCACTTATATAAACTGGTTGGAAGATTCAATTATGCTATTTTCTTGTATCTTGTATGGAAATCAAGAATCAAGTGTTGAAATTTTATTGAAAAATAATGGATAGAGTAGTCCGTTACTTTGTGATAGTTCATTTGAAAAAAGAATAAAAGTACCTGAATAACCCAGCAGGAAAACTTCTAAACGAACAGACGTACCTATGGAATTCCCCACTTTTCTCAAGAAGACATTTAAATACCTTGTTGTATAACTTGAAATACACGAGTTTCAAAATGTAGTAGTACTACGAAACCCGAATCATTCTTATACCTTAATAAAATATAATGATAGGAAACTAAGCAATTTCATTCGAGAGTTCAATATGTCAGAATGAAGTTTTCCTATTGCAGATTTTAATATTATGATTATGTTAAGTTTGAGAGTAGAAATTGGCAACGTCTCGGCGAATTGTTTTGACCTTGACGATATTTCAGCAGTGCCAACCTGCCTCTGTGTTAGTTACAAAAACGTGATAGACCTAAATCATGGCCAACCGGGAGACTTTATAAAAGTGAATGGAGTATAGACTACGATTTGATGATAATGTTAGTACTTACCGTATCTGATTGA
This sequence comes from Halyzia sedecimguttata, assembly GCA_937662695.2. NCBI lineage: Eukaryota > Metazoa > Arthropoda > Insecta > Coleoptera > Coccinellidae > Halyzia > Halyzia sedecimguttata. The sequence continues at coordinate 9,953,963 of OW569411.2, read as the reverse complement.
TCAGGAGAACTGAGAGGCTCTTTCACTTCGTTCCTATCGGCGTTACTATCATCGGTTTTTTCCCTGTAAAAATGAAGTGTCATTAATATTCATAACCCAGAAACACCGGAATATTGCGGATTCGGTTTCTCGAAGAATCCTTATGAGAACACAATGGTTATTGATATGCTGTTTGAGTTCATTGTTTTATAATATGGATCTTTGTCGCAGGAGAAACAGAGGCGAACAATTGGAAATCATTGTATTAAATTCTGGGTGCAGCCGAAATGAAGGAGATGAATGCACCGAATTATTTTATGAATCGTAATCGAATATACAGGCTGATGTTTAAATAGCGACACCAAAATTATAATAACCAAAAAAATGGTTCAGAACTGGGTTTCTGTACAAAAAAAACATGCAAGAAGCTTTCTCAATTACTAGCAAGTTACTTGCCCAGCTAGCGTAGTACATTTTTGACGCACTTGTTCCTCGGAACAGATTGCTTATCAAACTGCCCAAATGTCTGTAATTTTCGAATTTTTGGCTGAAAAATGGTCTCAATCGTTTTGGTTCGACTCACTGATCAAGAATCCGTGGTCAAAATCGATTCTGTCCGGCCGTTATAACACGATAACTATCGAACGGACTGAGCTAGACAGTTGAAATTTTCAGAGTAGGTTTGGGAGATAAATATTTTTTTTTACATTACAAATTTCAAATTCAATCTGAGCACCATGAGATAAACCTCATATTTCGATTCTTGGAGCTGGGTACTTAAGGATATCTGAATCGAACGAAAATATCAATTTGATTAGCAATTTAAACCTCATATTCCGATTCTTGGAGCTGGGTACTTAAGGATATCTGAATCGAACGGAAAAAATCAATTTGATTAGGTATTTCATCGACACATGTATCCTACTAATTATTTTTCTTGGCCGGCTAGTTGAATCTTCAGCAATAAAAAATTACCAACTTCTATCTGAGCACGATGAGATAAACTTCATATTTCGATTCTTGGAGCTGGGTAATTAAGGATATCTGAATCGAACGAAAAAAATCAATTTGATTAGGTATTCGATCGACACATGTATCCTACTAATTATTTTTCTTGGCCGGCTAGTTGAATCTTCAGCAATAAAAAATTACCAACTTCTATCTGAGCACTATGATATAAACCTCATTTTTCGATTCTTGGAGCTGGGGACTTAAGGATATCTGAATCGAACGAAAAACTCAATTTGATTAGGTATTTGATCGACACACGTATCCTGCTAATTATTTTTCTTGGCCGGCTAGGTGAATCTTCAGAAAAAAAAATTACCAACTTCATATCTGAGCACTATGAGAAAAAACCTCATATTTCGATTCTTGGAGCTGGGTACTTAAGGATATCTGAATCGAACGAAAAAAATCAATTTGATTAGGTATTTGATCGACACATGTATCCTACTAATTATTTGTCTTGGTCGGCTAGTTGAATCTTCAGCAAAAATTACGCAAAATTTGATATAAATTATTATCAGCCAAAAATTGGTAATAATTTTTTTTAAGATGCAGTTTCATCAAAAGAATCCAGTGATATAATTCTCAACTCTAACAAACCAATACTTTCGGAGATATGAAAAATCAAAATTTCAATAATTACCTAATCGTAATTTTATGATTTCATAGAATGCTCTAATTATAATTTGCTGATGTATGTAAATCCAACATATGAGGTAAGTCATAGAACTGCGTTTTTAATTTAATTTTTGGCGCTCTTGTTCCTCGGAACATAATGCTTATCAATATGTTTTCACAAAATATAGATAATCCAGACTCGCGAATAGTGAACGGAGACATATATAAAGTCTATGATACCATGGACTTTCTGTGAACGTTAACTACGGATAATGTCATGTCTACGGTCATAGACTTCCTATCTATCTCCGTTCGCCATTAGCATGCGGCATGCATTATTATGATTATTATGTTAGTTGGAATCACATCTGTTAACTATTCGATTTGTGATTTTCTTGTAAATTAATGGATATTCATGGAATTTTCAATAATAATAATATCTCAAGAAATCCCATATGTGTGAATTGTGAGTATTAAACAATCTTAAAATATGATCGCCAGGTTCTAACGGATCTACAGGGTGGGCAAAATTGGTAACACCTGAATAACAACTTCTTAACTCTAATTTATGATGCAGTTCTATCATAAGAATCCATTAATATCAGTCTTACGGTAGTTTTTACAAAGCTTTGACAACTCTTAATAGCCAAATCAGTCAGATGTCAATTTTCAGTTCATTTTTGATGTATTACCAGTTCATTTTTGATGTATTAAATCCACAACTAAGCTAATCTAAGCTTCGTGAAACCCACCATGAGAAATCAACACTTTCGGAGATATGATCTGTCAAAATTTGAATAATTACTCGCTAGTAGTTTGACAAGAGCGCCAACGCCCCTGTCCACAGTGCTTTCCCACTTTTTTGGCGCTCTAGTTCCTCGGAACTGAGTGCTTATCAATTTGCCCAAATGTCTGTAATTTTCGAATATTTCGATGAAAATGGTCTTAAACGATTTGGTTCGACTCACTGATCAAGAATCCGTGGTCGAAATTCATTCTGTCCGGCCGTAGGCACGATAACTCTCGAACGGAATGAGCTAGAGAGTTGAAATTTTCAGAGTAGGTTTGGGGGATAAATATCTCGGCTAAGTTCGTTATTGGGCAAAATCGGACAAATGGTTTCGGAGTAACAAAAAAAAAATTTTTTTTTTACGGAACAAATTCCAAATTAAATTTTTTTTAATAAAAAGTTTTATCATGAGAATACAATCATATCATTTTTAACTCTAACAAGCTAATACTTTCGGAGATATGATTTTTCAAAATTTCAATAATAAATCGTATTTCAACGTTGTCACAGAATAATATTATTCTATGTATGAATATGAATTGTCATAATGTCAAATGATGTTCCTGAGACTAATCAATCGAAGAATTGTGAGCGAAGTGAGAAAAATCTCAGATATGATTTTTCAAAATTTCAATAATAAATCGTATTTCAACGTTGTCACAGAATGATATTATTCTATGTATGAATATGAATTGTCATAATGTCAAATGATGTTCCTGAGACTAATCAATCGAAGAATTGTGAGCGAAGTGAGTTAAATCTCAGTTGTTTGCTCCGATATTAGTTTTTCTCGGAAAATTCTTACATTTCGGAACTGAACATGAAGTAAGAGATCTGAGAGTAGTGATACTGCTTTTCATCCATAGACATAGATATAACTCTCGAACGGAATGAGGTAGGTAGTTGAAATTTTCAGAGTAGTTTAGGGAGATGAATATCTCGGTTAAGTTCGTTATTGGGCAAAATTGGCCAGATTTAATTTGATTTCTTCCATGGTGCTTTTCTCATTCTCATGATTGCTCATTTAATCTTGATAAATAAACTATTATTTGAATTGAATTTCCTTTAAGATGCAGTTCTATTATATGAATACATTGATATAATTCCCAACTCTGAGAAACCAATACTTTCGGCGATACAATTTGTCTGTTTGAACTAGAGCGCCAGAAAGCTCCTGTCCACAGGGCTTGAACCCATTTTTATTTCAGTACAAACAGAAATCGAGTGTATCGAGTATTAATTTTCGAATACTAAGTTGGGCGAAAAGTGACATTTACTTCCAAGCTGTAGCAGTTGGCTTAAAATATTAGGGACCAGTTTAGAGAAACAATATTCACGATACACCATAAAAGTGATGTTGAAATTAAAATGAAGATTTGAAGTAGCGGGAGTTAAAATACCATCACAGAGAGAAGATTTTCTCGATTACTTTGTAATGCCTATTTGAAAAATATGTACATATATTAAATGGTTTCTTTCTGGGTTTTCTCTCCCAAACTCTGAAAAAATATCTATAAAATTAAAAAATTAATTATTTTGTGATTTGCTGCTGCGTTTCTTACGCAGAAGCAAATTTTATAGATATTTTTCAGAGCTTGGGAGAGAAAACCCAGAAAGAAACCATTTAATGATGAATATACCCCCCACAGTATCCTTTAATGATTACTTATGTACATGTATTTTGTTAAGTTTTCTTATAACTATTAAACTTGGTCTATCACCCGCCTCCGGCTTGACGTCGATTTCCGGGATCTGTATATATCCGCTCAGGCCAGCTATGGGAATACTAACAAGGCTCAGTTTATTTGAATATGTCGAGAGCAACAGAACACTAATGAAGACCAAGGAGTCTGAAACGGGTCTTTTTTCGGCAAATCAATGAATTCACCTGGGTATTCATTTAATTTGTGAACTATATGCATAAGTATAATAATTATACGAACTCATTCCGAGACTCTGTTGGCAGAACGATGCGATTAACAACGATATCAGTTCTTTTTCTATATCAATGTTGATTTATTATTCAAAACAAAATAGTAACATTAATAAATTTAAACGACGGTTCAATCAAAACATTATCCGCTGAAATGGCCTGATTTGAGTGGGCTGACATTAAAACTAACCCCGTCAGACGGTCATTGCCCATCTTATTATTATTTCTTATATAAAAGGGCTGGTCCAAGCCAAACAACCCTCTTCTAATAATTATAATCTGGTTGAGAAATTTGTTGTTTTTCCGAATGTTTACATTATCTTTTGGCAAAAGGAACGATATTATGTTCCATGCAAAGAGAGGTCAAATCAAGTACCCATTTCTGTTTGAGTAAGATACAAACTATGCAGCCATTCTTTCAAGTTATTTGAAATAATTTCCGCTGGGATATTCGAGAATAATGATACAACGTCCAAGGATATGACGTGATATTTATCGTTATAATTGGCAGCCTTTAATTAATGTAATTTAATCGATGAAATATTCAATCAATGACCCCCTTTAGATGATGTACCGTTACCTTGGAATCGCAAAATAAAAATAGGCTGAAATCTAAAAACCCAAATTCGTCCAAAATCTACTGCCCACTGAAAATCCATAAACCGGGAAAACCAATGAGGCCAGTCGTTTTAAATATAAACTCTCTACAACACCAAATGGTTAGTAAACAGATTCAATACATTTCATATTCCGTCTACGCTTTGTGTAAAAAACTCATTGAAACTACTGTTAAAATTGATGGCGTTCAATAATCAAATAATTATTGATAGTGACCATGAGGCTATATCATGAAACACGTATATTTTGAATTAATTGAATCACCATTTGGTAAACAGATAAACACTAGTCAATGTTGTTGTTGCTTTTAATTTCATTCCCTCCCTTGTTCTTGGTGGGAGCTACTTAAACCAAATGTATACAATTTTGTAAGATAAATGCTTGTTTAGAAATGTGTATTGAAGTTGTAATAAAACCTAGTATTAATTTTTGAAGTTTTGAAAAATCATATCTCCGAAAGTATTAGTTTGTTAGAGTTGAAAATTATATCAATGGATTGTTATTATGAAAATGCACCTTCAAAAAAATTTGAATTTGAAATTTGTAATGCAAAAAAAAATTTTTTTTCGTTACACCGAAACCGATAACGAACTTTTAATCGGGATATCTTCCAATCCTACTCTGAAAATTTCAACAGTCTAGTTCTTTCCGTTCGAGAGTTATCGTGTTAATGACACAATAGATTTCGACCACGGATTCTTGATCAGTGAGTCGAACCAAAACGTTTAAAACCATTTTCAGCCAAAAATTCGAAAATTACAGACTTTTGGGCAAATTGATCAGCACTCTGTTCCGAGGAACAAGAGCCACAAAAATAAATCTACAGAAAAATATGATTTTTGGCGCTCTTGTTCCTGGGAACAGAGTGCTTATCAATTTGCCCAAATGTCTGTAATTTTCGATTTTTTGGCTGAAAATGGTCTTAAACGTTTTGGTTCGACTCTCTGGTCAAGAATCCGTCCTAAAAATCGATTCTGTCCGGCCGTTAACACGATAACTCTCGAACGGAATTAGCTGGACAGTTGAAATTTTCAGAGTAGGTTTGGGAAATAAATATCTCGGTTAGGTTCGTTATTTGGGCAAAATCGGCCAGGTGGATTCGGAGTAATTAAAAAAAAAAAAAAAAATTTACAATACAAATTTTAAATTCAATTTTTTTTAAGATGCAGTTTTATCATGAGAATCCATTGATAACATTCTCAACTATAACTAACTAATACTTTCGGAGATAAGATTTTTCGAAATTTCAATAATTATTCCTAATTCTATTATTTCGTAGGATACTCTAATTATAATTTGCTAATGTATGTAAATCCAACCTGCGGTCATAGACCTACGTTACGAATATAATTACGAAAATTCTTGAAAATTGACGCACAGAAGCCTAATTGAAAAAATATTACAGCACGCGCTGTTCCCAAGCAGTCACCCATGCAAGTTCTTACCGCACCCGACGTTGCTTGGTTTCAGTGTTCGGACGGTATCTAGCATATTCACATTGGGTTTCACGAAGCTACGATTAGCTCAATTGTGGATTTAATTCGATGGTTGTATCAAAAATAAACTGAAAATCGACATAGAATCGCACTAATTCGGCAATTAAGAGCTGTCAAAGCTTCGTGAAACCCACCGTCAGTGTGGTATGACCACAAACAATATTTCTTCCTCTATCTCTGCAATTATATTTATGATGCAGTTCTATCATAAGAATTCATTGATATCATGCCCAACTCTGAGAAATCACTACTTTCAGAGATATTTGAATTAAATTTCTTTTTTGAGAATATCCCTCCAATCGGGGAATTTCATGATCAATTTAATATTAATTTATTGAGACCTAAGTTGATAAACATAAGTTGAGTAAGACGAAACAATCTATTCACTATTTATCAGATTTCCTTGAATGTGACCATCATTGGCAATCCCCTGTAACACAAGAATCGCCGCAAGGAACATTGGAATAATACGTTGGCTGCACAACAGGCACATACACACACGGCTGAGGGCAGAAGTGGTTCAACGGAGCTGGAGGAACAGGATAGATGGATACAGGGATTGTAGGTGGACAGCAAGGATCACAACAGGGACTGCAATATTGGTCGCACATTTTAAACAGTTTCATGCACTTAGAATTTTGAAATTTTATGCAAACGTCTTATTATAACGTTTGTATGTCGTCAGGGTAACAATTTTTATTTCCAACGTATTTTGATATTTGTGTATTCCGAAATGTGAGCGAAGTGAGAAAAATCTCAGAAGCTTGTTCCGAAATTGTTTTCTCTCGCCAGTTATATACAACGGCATATTTTTTTTAAGATATTCTTTTAACAAGCAGCCTGTCTTTTGATGAATCATCGGAAGATAATGAAAAGTGTGAATGATATCGCTCGTTGCAAATAAAATTAAACTACTACAACCTTCTAGTGAAAGCTGAGCGATTAATGCATTCAACATTTTGCAACATAATACACTGAACAATTTAAATAGGTATCCACTCATTTTTTCACCCAGTTAAAAAAATGTTAAGGAACCAAGGATAGCTAGCGTAGGATACGGACCATTTTTGGAGCTCTAGTTCCTCGGAGCTGAGTGCTTATCAATTTGCCTAAATGTCTGTAATTTTCGAATTTTTCGATGAAAATGGTCTTAAACGATTTGGTCCGACTCACTGCTCAAGAATCCGTGGTCAAAATTCATTCTGTCCGGCCGGTCCTGCCGTAGGCACGATAACTCTCGAACGGAATGAGCTAGATAGTTGAAATTTTCAGAGTAGGTTTGGGAGACAAATATCCCGGCTAAATTCGTTATTGGGCAAAATCAGACAGATGGTTTCGGAGTAACAAAAAAAAATTTTTTTTACATGACAAATTCCAAATTATTTTTTTTCAATTGGCAGTTTTACCATAAGAATCCATTGATATCATTTTTAACTCTAACAAGCTAATACTTTCGGAGATATGATTTTTCAAATTTTCAATAATAAGTCGTATTTCTACGTTTTCATAGAATGATATAATTATTCTATGTATGAATTGTTATAATGTCAACTTATTTTCCTGAGACATGACAATGTCTAATTCATTTCAGCAATCGTGGAATTATGAGGATTTTAATATGATATCATACTTTTTGTTGGTTGATATTTTACCATGCAGATGGTCAATCCATATGATGATGGGAATGGTAATGGTAAGTTAATAATATTGTGTACAGAATATCTCCAGTAAAAACAAAACCGGAATATTGGTGTATTGGAGTATTGGAGTGGATTTGAGGAAAGAATATATATATTATCGTTCATCATAGAATTGAGGAATGAATATCTCGGATGAGTTGTATTCAATTTCTGCTAAGATTGAAGTTCTTTCATAAGAATCCATTTATATAATTCCCAACTCTGAGAAACCAATACTTTCGGAGATATAATTTGTCTGTTTGAACAAGAGCGCCAGAAAGCTCCTGTTCACAGGGCTTGAACTCATTTTTTATGTTTCCATTAGATATAGATACATAGCTTATAGTAATTTTTAATAAAAGTATTTTTATCGGTATATTACTTCGAAATTTTCCGAGGCACTATTGAAAACTAGGCGTACCGGATTATAGGAACATTCGAATTATTGGATTGTAAGGAAAAAATCATGATAAATAAAAGTGATGAGACAACGGCGCATGCGTAGACAACGGTAAAGGACACGTGACTAGAGGGTACCGGATTATTGGACCTGCCGAAGTACTGAAGTTCCGGATTACTGAGACTCTACTGTTATTCTATATAAAATCCCTTTCCAAATTAGATATAATGCGTAAAATATCGAGATATCCACCATACTCATATAATTGTGCTGGTTATTGAATATTTCATTAGGAAATCTGCCCAATTACCACAAATAATAATTTGTGGTTTCAAAAGAATAAGAGTACTCTTTATTTATATGTCAACCATTATAGTAATGAGGATATACTAACGACTTCACTAAGTACCTAGGTACCTAAGTAATATTGTGAAGTCTATACCTACTTACAGAAATTTCAAAGTGAAAGACTACTGTCCATACCAAAAATCAGTGTCTTGAAGATGGCTACAAAAAATTCTCCATCAGTTGAATTGAGCAGATATAGGGATCAGCATTTCAAAGGAACCAAGGCGGAACAAGACAAAATACTGAAAGAATCAACCACATTATACGTCGGAAATTTGGCTTTCTATACAACAGAGGAACAAATCTACGACTTATTCTCCAGGTGTGGAGATATTAGAAGAGTGATAATGGGTGTGGATAAATATAAAAAGACGCCGTGCGGCTTTTGTTTTGTGGAGTTCTACACGAGAAGCGACGCGGAGAACGTCTTAAGGTATGTTAATGGAACTCGATTAGATGATCGCATAGTAAGAACTGATTGGGACGCCGGTTTTGTCGAAGGAAGACAATATGGTAGAGGCAAATCTGGTGGACAGGTCAGAGATGAGTACAGAACGGACTATGATGTTGGAAGGAATGGTTATGGGAAACAAATTCAGCAAAAAATGGCCGTGCCTCATAATTGAATCTTTCAGTACTAATGTGGGACTTATTTTAAGAAAAAGGAAAATGCTAGATCATTATTATTCACCTTTGTTTATATTTGAAAATCCATATCTCAAGCTAGAACTGTTTAATAGCGTATTTAAAAAAAATTATAATAATGTACTGTAAATTACCCTTTTTCCAATTACGGAATACAGTTTTCAATACATATTTTATTTGTTTTATTTGCCTCTAGCGTAATGTTAAGATGAATATCTATAAATCAATCGATATTGTATCATTTTCATTGTTCCAATACCGAATTTTGAACTCGCCTGTACACGGAATGCTAACATTTTATATCTTAATCTTTTCACTTAAAATAAAGACATGAACCTATATGCTTTAAACCGAATCCTCTGTATATTTTGTCACATCATTCTGTTCTTCATAGTTTTTGAATTTGTTCAACAACCCCTATACCTAAAATTCGAGGTGTGAAAAAAGCGCTGACGTGTCAGTCTGCTTAGGCGCGCTTGTTCAAATTCATAGCCAGACAAGTCTGGAAGTGAAGTACTTGGATATGTCCAAGTACTTCACTTCCATTTTTTTTTTGTACACTCGAAATTAATTGAGATAGATAGAGGACACCTCTGTTGAGTTGAAGGTCCCAGTTGTCAATATTCCTCAAATATTTTATTCTATTCCTTTAAAGCAATTTTATTCACACATTTTTTTTTATAATTTTCTAGGGGTTTGGTTTGTCTTGACCGATCAACCTTGACTTTTTGAATTTGGTATTCCAATCCCTTATTTCTTCTGTACTGAATTTCTCTGCGTTTTTTATTTTTATTAAATTTGCAGACAAAAATTATTCACATCATTGTTGTTTTTGTAGAACTTTACAATTCAGTTGCAATGCGTTGTCATGAAAATAAATATTACGAGTATTGGATCAATTGGATATTTGTGTATTCAATGTTTTTGAAATAAGAATCCGATAATAAATATTATTATTATTATTGATTGTAATGTATTATTGATTAATAACTAAAACAAGAATAAATTACAATAAATGTATGCATCGTCAAAATGTCTGAAAATTAAACAATTATTAATTTTCAATATCTTCTAGAGGCCTGATCTCTCTCTAAAAAAGTTATTTTTTGTTTTATGGTAATAATTCAGTTTTACATAAATGACATTGCTCTTTGGCACTCCAGTTAGCGAGCATCCTGGGTTGTGTTCGAATATTAACTCCGTACAGTAATATTTACTCCATTGCGTTAGAAAACTGAAAGGTTGAGAAAATTTTACTCTGTGACTGTCGTTCGAAAAGTCGGAGTATTCGACTCGGAGTTCATTTTACTCCTGTCAAAATTGACATAACTCATGGAACGGAAAATCTAGTATCTTTGTCTCACTGTTTTATGAATGTTTTGTGAGGTAATTTAATAGTTTTAATACTGCTCACAATATATATTTATGATTAGAGTTAAATATATGTGAAGAAAACAATAATAATAGGATATTTCTTAAACCAACATAACCTATTTTCCGATATTGGCACATTCTGTCACTGTCAGTGTCAGAGTTAACTCCAGAGTAAATCTGTCAAACCTTCAAAACCTCTACTCTGCTCCGTGGAGTTAATTTTCGGACACAACCCTGTGTGTATTCAAAATTGGATAAATCCAAGAAGTTATAAACGTCATTCTCTAATTTTAGAAATTCTACAAATTTTCAATCGAATTTTGGGTAAGCAAACTAACTTCATATATTATGGTTATTTGTCAGAGATCAAAATGCATATAGACCACATTAGTTAGGTTAGGCGGGAAATTTGAATTACGATCCATCCGTGGATCCGAGCAATGAATTCCCCATGCATTTCTTATGGACCTAAAATTTACGCGAATTTCTCGCCTGTTTTTAGATACTTTGGCTAATTTCTTAAGGTATATTTCGGTTGAAATAGATTCTGTGAACCTTTCTCAACCATCTAGAATCAAGTTTTCATAACAAAATTGTATATTTCCAATATAATTAATAAATATAAAAGTGTTCGCCAAATTCGATTGACGTATGTCTTAGCTCACTCGAAATCAGTCAAAAATAATAACATAACCCTAAATCGGCCTTGTAATGACGCACAATAGAAGTCATCTACGACATACGGAAATCTTTCGAACTACACTGGTTTCAATTTTGATTTAAGAATAAATAGAAGTAGATTTTAAAGTGGAAATAGCATGAAAACATGCACTAATGATGAAGGTACCCAATACATGTTGTCTCTGTACTAACATTCTCTTTTAAATAGGGTGGTTTCGTTTCAAAGTTGAAATTCCTTGTTAAAAAATTTGAATATGGATCTCCCGCCAAGCGAATGATTCTAACCTAACTAATGTGGTCTATAATAGTATAAATATACTGAATACACATACATTATATACATCTTTTGAGAGATCCATCATATATATTAGTAGAAAAAGGATCTATCAATTTAGTCATTCAGTTTTCAGAAAAATATAATTTCCTCTTGCCTTCCCTATAGGCTGTTGGAATTGAAGTTTGACCTGATGGCATCCACGACAGATCTCAAAAGCCTCAAATTCAGGGTTGCGTTTGAATATTAACTACACCGAGTAGAGTAGAGTTGTTGAAGGTTTGACAGATTTACTCTGGAGTTGACTACTCTGACAGTGACAGAAGGTGCCAATATCGGAATATAGGTTATGTTGGTTTAAGAAAGAACCTATTATTATTGTTTTCTTCACATATATGTAACTCTAATCTTAAATATATATTGTGAGCAGTATTAAAACTATTAAATTACCTCACAGAACTTTCATAAAACAGATACAGATACAGAGACAAAGATACGAGATTGAATAGTGAATAGTTCAGGTAGGTTCTCAAAAACTGAACTTCTAATGTGTCAAAGAACACAATTTTTCTAAAAATAGAAAAAAAAATGTATAAGGAGTATGGCTCAACTGCCCAAAAACCTCCTAATCTGGTATAGGGTAGAGTGGCGCAGGTTCAGACATGGGGCACCTCCGGACAATTCCAAATTACCGCCTTAAGAAACTTTTATACTTGCTATATTCATTGTACAATATCCTTCCACACTAGTTCTGTGATACGTGAATTTTGAGCGGATTCGATTACTCAAAAACTTCACTTCCAAAATAGCGTTGTTCTTTATAAATACCATCAGAGCTATCGTAAGATTACTCGAGTTGATAACACCAGTTAGGTAAGTTATTCACTATTCACTATGATACATATCCTCATAAACCAGCTTATATAAACCATGTAATATAATATAATATAATTTTTACTGTATCATTTATGTATATTCGTAACATGGGGTAGATTAGGGCCAATTCCACGGGGCAGCTTCCGACTGTTTGAATGTACCCCCATTCAACAAATAAAATTATACTGTTGAAAGAATACCCGAAAAATATATTGATTTTTCAGATAGATCAAAAGAATAGTTTGGAAATATTCAGAAAAAAAGCTCCAACTCGAAATGGCCATAACTCCGAAACCACTCGGCGGATTTTGCCTATTAACGAAATTAACTGAGATATTGAAAGTTTTTTTCTGGGTTTTCTCTACCAAACTCTGAAAAATATCTATAAAATAAAAATTAATTATTTTCTGATTTACTTCTGCGTAAGAAACACAAGATATTTGTCAGAAGCAATCAATTGAACAATGTTGCCTAACAAACAACAACGAAACAACATCAACGAAGAAACAACTATATCGTAACGTTTCGGAGTCTATATCAGACTCCTTCCTCAGACTTTTAATGAAAATCTTTAGAATTATTAATAATTAATTAATTATTGATAATTCTAAAGATTTTCATGGAGTCTGATCTTTAGAATTATTAAGAATTAATTAATTAATTAATAATTCTAAAGATTTTCATTAAAAGTCATGATGAAGGAGTCTGATATAGACTCCGAAATGTTACCATATAGTTGTTTCTTCGTTGATGTTGTTTCGTTGTTGTTTGTTAGGCAACATTGTTCAATTGATTGCTTCTGACAAATATCTTGTGTTTCTTACGCAGAAGCAAATCACAAAATAATTAATTTTTATTTTATAGATATTTTTCAGAGTTTGGGAGAGAAAACCCAGAAAAAAACTTTCAATAATGAGTATACCTCCCACAGTATCCTTTAATGATTACTTATTAACTGAGATATTTATGCTTCAAACCTACACCGTGAATTTCAACTATCTAACTCATTTCGATCGAGAGTTATCGTGCTTACTGCCGGACGGGCAGAATTGGATTTCACCCGGGATTATTCATCAGTCAAACCTATCCGTTTTAGAGCATTTTCGCCCAAAAATTCCAAAAATACAGATATCTCAGCAAAATTATAGCACACTGTTTCTGATGGAAGAAGCTTAATGAGGTCAAAACTGGATGATAAGGATGCAGACGTGTGGTTGCAACAGGACGGCGCTGCGGGGCACAGAGTTGCGACGATGAGCATTTATTCCATAAAAAAAAATTGGTGGATCACTCATGCACCCATTATGAATATTTACACTGGTGTCCTTAATGAATGCCGTTTTATTATCAACTTTATTTAACCAGTAGTAATGAAATAGATGGAAATAGGGTTCAAAACTTATTTCTCAAGGATTTTTTTTATTATTAAATAATTCATTTTCAAATTTCAATTTTCACTTACCCACTAGCTGTTTCTTCGGAACCTGTAGATGCCATGGAAGCACAATCTTGTATTCTTTGCGCCCATTTACTTTTCACTTCTTGCTGTGCGCGTTCTTTAAGAGCTTGTACTCTTTGTCTCTCCTGTTCAATCACTTGAGATCCTGGAATAAACACAAATGAAAATTTTCGGGTTTTATCACCACTTGTAAAACTTTTAATCTAACATTCGTTATTGGCCTAATTTGAGATGAGATCTCTATTGATTTGTTTGCAAATTGATAAGATAATTCGTTATACTGGTGATAAAAGAAGTAATTTTCTTCAATTGCAAACTAAAAAAATGTATACTTTCTCCAATCAATTGAGAAATTTTTTTCACTGATTCGAATGAATAAATATTGACATACCTTGTTGACACAGATGGAGATGTCTATTTCTCTCAATTTCCCTGAGGGATTCAATCGTTTTTCTATTTAAGGATGCAATGTCAATTGGTGAATCTGAGGTAACCTTACTTATTCGATCAATATCATCCTGACTGGGAAATTTTTTTTCTGAAATAGAATATCAATATTGAATTACAAAAGTCAAAATCGAAGTATTCAAAAATGAATATATTTTAATTTCGTAGAGTCAAATAATTAATTAACTATATTCATTCACAAAAAACAAAAAAAAACATGATAAACGTACAATTTAGCCAGATCAAGAGGTATACTACCAATGAAGAAAAAAAAAATCCAGACCAAGAAACTTAATGATGGATACGAACAAAAAAACATTAAACATTACTTATATAAAACAACATTTTCAAGTTTGTTTTTGTTGATGGTGGTTTGTTTTCGAGACTTTGTATTTTTCGTGAAAAAATTTGTGTTTTGCGCTTCGAATAATTCTCAGGAAAATTTGCATTAGCAAGTTTTGCAAGTCGTTACTACATCTAAATACTAGATTTTATCTCGATCGGATCTGTAGTTTTGGAAAAATAAAATTTGAAATGGGTACATCTCTGAAAAAATGGAAGGGAGCCATTGAAGTGGACAGTCAAAATTTAGGGCTGAAAAATCATAAATTGCAGACATTTGCAAAATAATAGAGCTCTGGAAGAGTACAAATATGAGAGTCATTCCAGTACATCTATTACAGGAAATTTTATTCTTTTATTACATTTCCACGTATCAATTTGAAAGTAATATATCATTGGTGCTATTTTCTATAACCTCAAAATCTCTAGAAGTGTAATGCATTTAATTATGCTAGAAGTTGAGGAAAAGAATCTGTTGACTAAAATGGCAGAAGTTACTAATCACTAACTAGAATTATTCTAGCTAATGATTAGTAACATGTAAATTTTATCTGTGAGCTTATGAAGTTTTTACGATTTCTAACACATCTAACCATTTGGTTTTATAACTATTTTGGTGAAATCCATAAAGGGATATTTTTAACAAACTTTGGCGGAGCCTGTTGTTATTGTATTTCTAATTTTATATATTATTCGTGTTCGTTGACCCTAAGAATATAGATTTAAAAATCAAATAAGCCTTGAAACATCTATGTCAACATATTATTTATTATACTGGGTTGTGTTCGAAAATTAACTCCATGGAGTAGAGTAGAATTTTTGAAGGTTTGACAGATTTACTCTGGAGTTAACTCTGACACTGACACTGACAGTGACAGAAGGTGCCAATATCAGAAAATAGGTTATGTTGGTTTAAGAAAGAACCTATTATTATTGTTTTCTTCACATATATGTAACTCTAATCATAAATATATATTGTGAGCAGTATTAAAACTATTAAATTACCTCACAGGACATTCATAAAACAATGAGACAAAGATACTAGATTTTCCGTCCCATGAGTTATGTCAATTTTGACAGGAGTAAAATGAACTCGGAGTCGAATACTCTGACATTTCGAACGACAGTCATGGAGTAAAATTTACCCAACCTTTCAGTTTTCGAACGCAATGGAGTAAATATTACTCTACGGAGTTAATATCCGAACACAACCCTCTGAAACTCAAACCAAGTTGTTTTCTTTACTTTAATAATTTACCCTAGCGTTCCGGCTGAATAGTTTCAAGGTGGAAGAGATCCGGTTAGAGGAATTTAGATATTTTTTATAATTTTCCGGTCATATAGAGTACTGACCTCAAGTATAAAGGTTTAAAAGTATAAACACTAACAACTTTATCCTTACCTATACCAGGTTCCAGTATCATCTTGTCCTGCATCAGCTTGTCATTGAATGAATGTGACATCATGAAACCGTGCTCCGATGGTATAGTCGAATTACTCACTATTATAGAACAACTCAAATCTTTCAGTATATTGAAATCGTGTTGAAACGTATCTCTAGACTTATCACTATCTGTGTCACTTGTCATTTCATGTTCGGATTCCTGATCAGAGAATTCAGCTAATTTCGCATCAACATCTTTCAGTCTATTTCTCACCTCCTCTAACCTAACTAAACAATTAATTTTTTGGCTTTCCAATGATTTGTACTCCTTATTGTTCGCACTGGCGGCATCTAAACTTTGTTGACCTAATTCCTGTATCTGTGTTTGTAAATTTTCGATATGACGACTTAAATCTAAAATTTCTCTCTGGATTTCTTCTCTGGTAGCCAGCCAATTCGCCTCCTCTTCCAAATGGTGGAATTCTAAATCCTCAAAAGATTTTCTCTCGCTGTCCAAAATCTCTTGACATTTTAGATAGTTTTCAAATACTGTTTCGTACTCTTCTGTTGTCTTATCGGTAGAAGCTAGTTTTAATTCTACTTCTGCCATTTTTTCTTGAGCCGATTTCAGTCGATCTTGGCAGGACTTCTCGTGTTCGGTCTGTTTGTGTTGAGCTTCTTGCATAATACTTTCTATCTTCTGAGCTTGTTTAAATAGTTTTTCTTTCTTAGATTTAAGATTGTCCAAATCCAGAATTTTGGATTTATGTTCACCCGATAAAAGAGCTCTTTCCATGTCCATCTGCAAAAATTGCAATTCAATATAATGTTATTTACTTCCAAACACAATTTACATAAAAAATTACATAAATATAAAAACATTATGGAGGGCGTTTTCAACAGTGAGTCTTCTTTAACCAAAGGAAGTAATTGTGGGCGAGTTATTTACTATACATTATTGGTCAATAGAAAATCCTCACAGTGTACATTTCCAGCAGAGATTTTCCACATATGTATTGGCTCATTTCTTCCACAGTTTCTTTGGAATAAGATTCCAGAACTATGGGAAATATTCCTCCAAATTTTCAAGGCATCCTCAGTAGTGTTTTTACATGCTTGTACCAGGGTGCCACCATGGAATTTTCATTTGAAATCATTCAATTATTTCTCAATATTTCCAAAACTACAGATACGATTGAGTTGAAAATTGCTATTTAGGTGCAGAACTATACTATTTTGAGATTATTGCAAAAAATTTCATGAGAATTGTAACACTAACTTAATTAACCAACTCAGAAAAAATAACAGTGGTTGAAGAAAAAATCCCTCACCTCTATGTGTAATTCTTCCTCTTGAATCTCTATTTCAGAAATTAGCGTTTTCAAATTTCCTACGGTATCCAAAAGTCTCTTCTTTTCTGTCTTCAAACTTTGATACCGTGACCTGCTTGATTTATTTGTGCGATTTGAATTGTTCGGATTGATGGAAGTATTGCAATTGTTGTTAACTTTGGTATCAGAATTGTCTTGCACTGGATCTACATCGTCCAAAGGTAAAATAAATTTTGTAGGCGTAGGCTTTCTGGTGTTGTTGTCTATGCTGTTATCTTCCGATGTATCTTTTGTTCTGTTCAAATTTTCCAATAAGTACTCTTCCTTCTCTAGGATGGTGAATTTGTTTTCTATAATGTTGGTTATATCCTTTGGTGAACTAGAAATGATGTAACGAATATAAGGAAGTTACTCAAAAGTTTCATAATTTTTAGGAATACGCACTTGAATGAAAACCATTAGTTTTTGTGATATCGAAGAATGCCGGGTACCGTTGTTAATAAATCAATGAGTTCAGAGTGTTCTGCCAATAGGTTCTCGAAATGGGTATACGTATAATTTTATACTTATGCATAGAGTTCACAAATCAAATTAACACCCACAGGATTTCATTGATTTGTCGAGAGCAAGAACAGACGCGATTCAGATTTCTCGGTCTTCATCTGTGTTAATATGATTTGCGAAATCTATGCACAAGCTTAAAAATTGAACGAACCCATTTCGAGACCATATTAGCAGAACGCTGAATTGGTTGATTCATTAGTTTTTGTCAAAATCTTTGAAACCGCTCAGTGTTGAGAAGAAGCACATATTTATACAATGAAAATTAGAACTGAAGCAGAACTCTTGTGAAACTAAATCATGCACTCTTCTCTTTTTATTTCCATAGACTTTTTTCACACCGTCTTCTAGTTAGTTATACAGAGTGTTTCAGGAATTATTGTACAGGCTTTCAGTGCAGATGCAGGATATTTTGGTGAGTCTAAAGCAGTGTTCGAAATATGTCCTAACTGTATTCGTTTAAGAGATACAGGGTATTTTATGTATTTTATCAAAAATTTCAATCGGCATGACCCCTGAACGCCAGCATCTTCATGAAAATTTCAGGGAATGAATATAGGCGTATGCCTAATATTCGCTCGTAATGACTTGTTGATAGCGCAGGTACGGACTGAGAAAATTATTTCTTTATTCCACATGTTGTAAAACACCCTGTACATCAAATTTTCAAGAAGTGAATTTTTTTCAGAATCTGATACAAATACTCTTTCGAACAAGCCTATTGGCAATAATGCCACACTTCGCATCAATATTTTATGAACCATCGAATATCTGGAATTTTCAATTCATAATAAACACGGACCTGTCTGCCTCCGAATAATGCGTTAATACATATTGAATGAATTGAATTTCTAAGTATCATGACTTCTGGAATGTAGTGCATCTTATTTGACCCAATACTCAAATTCAGGATTTCGACTTCAGATTACCCAAAAAGTTAATGAACAAATTCTCGAATTATTTATCTTCGAAAACTCATGGTTTTGAATAACTGAAACAAAAAGTAGCAGTATCAAAGATTTCATAGAAACAAAAACACAAAAAAATATTGAACATTGAAGTGAACTCATTATAAAAAGGAATTAAAGGAATGAGATTGTGATTTGTTCTCTAAAATTCCCCAATTTCCTTTTGACACTTGCTAGCTCTTGTAATGAATGTGCTGCAGCTTTCATTAGCCTTTCTTGTCGATTATTTATCTCATCACATTCAGCTTGAATCGATCTGTAGCTTCAGATTTTTTGTACCATTTATTTTCAATGCTATGTGAAAGATCACAGAAGATTTTCGTATGCTCTGAATTCAATACATTTCAAAATCCTAGTTGCCCGTTGACACTTCTTACATACTTAATTCGAGTTTTTAGTTGTTTGGCATAAAATTTTCAATTAAGCTAACACCTGTTTCAATCATTCGAAAAAAGAATTTTCAAAGATGATAATATAATAAAGAATAATTCGAAAATTAATATTTCTATCATTTCTATTTTAAGGTACATAGGTGCTCAAATGTGGAACTCCTAAATTAAATTGATTCAATATGAATTAACGCATTATTCGGAGATTCACAAGTCCGTGTTTATTATAAATAAAAAATTCCAAATATTCAATGATTCATAAAGTATTGATTCGAAGGGTGCCATTATTACCAATAAGCTTGTTTGAAAGAGTATTTATTGCAGATTCTGAGAAAATTTCAATTCTTGAAAATTTTATGTACAGTCCGGACCTGCACTATCAACAAGTCATTTTGAGCGAGTAATACGCATAGGCCTATACTCATTCCCTGCAGGCGTTCAAGAGTTATGCCGAATGAAAGTTTTTGATAAAATACAAAAAACATCATTCGTGAAACACCCTGTATAAGTGGAACTTTGACCTACAGTATTATTATTATATATTAAATTGTGAATCTATAAATAATAGAGCAACATATTGATTGTTAGTTCATTTTTGTTTTGACTCACCTTTCCTTACCAGCAGTAACAAAAGTCTTTATTCGAGTCCTTGGTGAGTGTGGGTAATGACTGGTAGGTGTAGATTGATATTTTATGTTCTCGTAATTATTGAAATCATTCTTTCGATCACCACTAGATATTTCGGGCGGTGTGAAATCAATATTTTCGTAATTTGACGTGATAGTTTTTCTAGGCAAAGGAAAATTCAAGGGTGTGTTTTCGTAGGCATGCTGACTGGTTTTCTGAAAGTCGAATATCCCAGGCGACGAAGGTGGGGTGCTATAAGGCGATCCGAATGGACCCTGAGAAATTTGTTGGCGCTTATCTCTTGGCAGTGAACCATTGGTTTTAATTCTGAAAAATTCATTTTTAATTACTTATAGTCAATTTTTTTACAATACAGAATGATTGAATTTAACTTGATGATATTAATAGTTGTTTTGATTTTTGTTTCACTATGTGGTTTCACAGATTTATATTCTTCAAGTTTGACTTGAAACTTACACATTTTTTGAGCAGGATGAATTCTGTAGGTACATGTTTCCTTCAGTTTAAATCAATATTTCGTAACGATTGCTGCTCAATTTATAAATAAATAACGCCTTGTTACTGTTTAAAGAACAATTACAATCATTTGAGTCAATTCGAAAGGGATGGAAAACGGATCTATTCACCCCTCAGGCACCCTCACGAAATACTGCATGAATCTTCAAGCCGTCTTTTTGGCGCTCTTGTTGCTCGGAACAGAGTGCTTATCAATTTGCCCAAATGTCTGTAATTTTCGAATTTTTGGCTGAAAATGGTCTCAAACGTTTTGGTTCGACTCACTTATCAAGAATCCGTGGTCAAAATCGATTCTCTCCGACCGTCCGGTCGTTAACACGATAACTCTCGAACGGAATGAGCTAGACAGTTTAAATTTTCAGAGTAGGTTTGGGAGATAAATATCTTGGTTAAGTTCATTATTGGGCAAAAACAGCCTAGTGGTTTCAGAGGAACGAAAAAATTTGTTTTCAAATTACAGAATTCAAATTCAATTTTAAGATGCAGTTTCATCATAAGAATCCATTGATATCATCCTCAACTCTAACAAACTAATACTTTCGTAGATATTATTCTTCAAAATTTTAATAATTAATCGTAATTTTATGATTTCATAGAATGCTTTAATTAAAATTTGCTGATTTATGTAGATCCAACATATGAGGTGATTGGTCATAGACCTACGTTTTGAATGCAGTTCTATCATAAGATTCCATTGATATGCCCAACTCTGAGAAACCAATACTTTCGGAGATATGATTTGTCAAAGTTTGAATAATTACTCGCTGGTAGTTTGACAAGAGCGCCAAAGCCCCTGTCCACAGAGCTTTCCCACATTTTTATTGTTAACAGGTGAAAAAATGTATCAACTGAATTAAAATTTTAACATAAATAAAACAATAATCTTACTCAGCAGGGAATCGAACCCGGATCTCCTGCACCACAAGCGAGCACAATATCCTCTCGGCCACCGAGGCGTTGTTACTATTCTGAGATTTACATGATTCGAATTTTCAGAAGATATTAGTTCAAAATTTTATTTTCACAATGAATACTAAAATATAGAGCCGATCGAGCTGAAATCTGGTACACGATCATAAAATGGCGGCTTCAAGGTTTGTGCAGAATTTCAGTGTAATCTGTCAGATAGTTCCTGAAATATAACACTATCGAAGAAGTGTTGTCATTTTACTACTACTAACAATGTTTCAATTTGATCGGATTGCAAACATGTGCCATTGGACATTCTACAACTAATTACCAATATTCAATTTAATCGGATCTGTATTTTAGTTATTATTTTATTATTTATTTAGTTTAGAGTTATTGAGGAAACAATATTTCAGATGGGTATAACTCCGAAAACGTTTGCCATTACTGAATTAAACCGTCGCATTCGAATAT
The DNA here is from genome assembly GCA_937662695.2 of Halyzia sedecimguttata. Taxonomy (NCBI): domain Eukaryota; kingdom Metazoa; phylum Arthropoda; class Insecta; order Coleoptera; family Coccinellidae; genus Halyzia; species Halyzia sedecimguttata. The sequence continues at coordinate 9,931,816 of OW569411.2, read as the reverse complement.
ACAACCTACCCTGAACATTCCAAGTCGCTATCTCTTTTCGTTATAAAGTTATCGTGCAACGGACGGACGGCCGACCGGAGAGAATTAGATTTGACCTAGAATTCTTTATCAGTTAGTCAAACCTAATTGTTTGAGACCATTTTCGGCAAACCTACCCTGAAAATTCCAAGTCGCTATCTTTTTTCGTTAGAAAGTTATCGTGGCAACGGACGGACGGCCGACCGGAGAGAATTAGATTTAACCTAGAATTCTTTATCAGTTAGTCGAACCTAATTGTTTGAGACCATTTTCGGCAAAAATTTGGTAAATTATAGACATTTGGGTAAAATGATTGCACACTGTTCCCTAGAAAATGCGCGCAAAAAGACAAAACTTTTACTACAAATATGTCTGGCAACCAAGTCAAATACAGTTTATAATAAATAGATTAGAGGGAATAGTTATTTATGCACCAAGGACAAAAACTGTCTATTATTGTCGAGTCTGCAAATTGCTATAGTCGGCTTCGCCTCGGATAGCAAGCAGGCAAGACAATAGACAGTTTTTCGCCGAGGTGCATATTACATTTTTTCGTCGACCTCCACATACTTTTATAAATTTCAGACTTCTTGAATAATTTCACAACAGCTCACAGACACTTATGTTTTGTATTGAACCGTATCATGCCGTATCCATAGTGGCCACAGCAGACGAAAAGTGTTTGCGGCCGAAAAGTTCTTGCCATCAAACATAGTCGATTTTTCAGTCGCAAATTAGTACGTAAAATGTCAGTTTTCATAGAGGTCGACGAAAAAACTACATAATTCAAAACAGCCTTCGTAAGTCAATACACACCTATTAGGAGTTACTGGTTTATTCTTATCACATTGGGACTGCTTTTCGTATTCAGCACACATATTTAGAATCTCCTCGAGCCTGGCTTGCTCAGCTTTTTCCAGTTCCTGCTCTTTAATTCTATCTTGCTGCGCCTAAAATCGAGGATATAAAACTGACAGAAATATGTATTTAAATATTTCGTCGACATGATATAGGAAACATTTCCTACACTTCCATTTCCCAGCAACAAATGATCTATTCTGGAAATGTTATACTCAAACATTTGCCTAAGGATTGATAAATATTATCTGATGATAACAGATAAATCTAGTCATAGCTTTGACTCGACAAGAATGTATTGAAATTAGCTGTTACTTCACACCTTTTGCCTCAGTACAATGGTTGCTATTTATGTATCTGACAAAATGTATGAAAACAAATATTTATCATTGAGAATGGTTCTGTTGTATGATTTGCGTTTGCATTATTTTGAAACATTTTTCATTTTGATTCAAGTTTGAGGTTTTTCCAAATCAAAGTGAATTTGTTCATGGTAGGAACAAGAAATAATCAATTGGTGTCAAGTCAGGACTGTACCTTTCAAGATGCTTTTTCGATGATGTCCGGCATGTTTTTCACAATTTGTCTCCTGTATGTATTTTTTTCATTATTGGAATCGATTATTATATCCATAAGAATAATGAAAAACTTCAACCCCCGTCAAAAATTTCAATTTTCAACGAAAAAACGATCAAATTTGGTTGCACATAATGGCTGTTCAAACGATCGAAACTTGGCACCCATTCGTGACGTAACTTGTCATATCTACTCTCTCTTTTCTCGAATCCGTTTCACTCTTTGTTTCGCTGTAACAAGCAGATGGACTCGCAGACGGTAGATTTTGATTACGTATCTCTCTCTTCTCGTGTCCGTTTCACTTTTTCTTTCGCTGTAAAAAGCAGATGGACTCGCCGAGGGTAGATTTTTATTACGTCAGCCGTTATAGCAACGATTCTACCAATCAGAAGCGTTTCACCTTCTTGATTTTCCTATTTTCAATACCGAAATGTTGAAATTCTATAAATTTTGAAAGTGGATGAGGGCATATATGATGATCTGATATTGAAGTAGAATAAGAAAATCATAAACATTATGGTATTCCGTGTTACATGCAAGGGACCTATTTAGCAGAGCCAAATCGGGGTAGCTTCGGCGCTTAAAATGATCAAGAGGCCTTAGTTCTTGAGTTAATTCGATCTTGTAAGGGTGGAAACCTTGCGGAAAATTCGCCACAGTGAGGTTTGATTCCTGTGAACGAAGTTTTCCTTCCGGTCGTAATGAAACAAAATTTTAAAAAAGATACTTTCGCTCCGGGAATCGAACGCGGTTCCCTCGGAACCGGCGGAGCGTGAGTCTGCAAATCTCTCACCGACCCTAAAGTAACCGACGTAAGATAATGAGAACAGGATGAATTTGATCGAATTATATTACGTACCAATTTCTATCATCGTTTTATATACAAATTTTCCTGGTAGAATGGAATCAAGAGCGCCAAAAAACCGGTCCACTGTATTGTTTATAATTTTACTATATTTCCCCAATATCTCCAACAATATAGATCCGATCGAGTTCAAATCTCGAGCTTTGAAGGCCCAAGCGAAATTTCACTGATATCTGACTGATAGTTTCTGAGATACAGAATTGTTTTTTTTTCTAGTCGTCTAAGTCTCCGTGTCGGTATTTCACAAATACCTACCGAGATTTAATTCGATCGGATAATTATTTTCTGAGTTATTGGGAAAACAAAATTTCAGATGGCTATAACTCCAAATCCACTCGGAAGATTTTATCCATTAAACATACTTAGCCCGCGCATTTGGACTCCAAACCTACTCTGCGAATGTCAAATCTGTAACTCATTTCGTTCAAGAGTAATCGTGCTTAGGACTGGCCGGAAATAATTGAGCATTCTTAATCAGTAAGTCAAAACTAATCGTTTCAAGCCATTTTCTGCCAAAAATTTGGAAAATACAGAACCAAAAAATTCTTTTTTCTAAAACCACAGTAACTTTTGAACCAGACGTCAGATCGCCATACAATTCTGACAGCTAACTTTTGAAGGTTAGCACCGAGGTTAGCACCCATTAAAGAGTATTCTGTGTTCATGGCGCCATTTTTTTGCAAGATCGATAACGGGGTAATAATGCTGAACAAATATAAAAACAACGATAATAATAAAAAAACAGATAACACAGAAAGTGGATACAGATACCAAACTAGAAAAGAAAAGTTGGGAGATATTTAGTAAAAAATGACAATCACGAGAGCAGCAAAATTCAAGGCGCTTAAGTACAAAACAAAACTAAACTGCCAACACTATATACAAAATGTTATGCAGACTCCTCCTTGAATATGGACACATATTACTCGATTACTCCTCACCAGCAGAAATCCAGTACTAAAAAGAATACCAGTATCCGAAACTTCTGCGCTGAGAAAACTCACGAAGTTAAGACATCCAACCAACCTTATCTATAATCCATCCAATGAACTCCTGTATGAAATCACCAATCCAAACCATAAAACAAAGGTTAAGAATACTGGCACAGAAATTTTACAAAAGGAAGAAAAACATAGATATTATAAAAGTCCACTGCCAACAACGGGAACAACATAGCCACAATAGATATACCCATACTCCATTCACTTTCATAAAGTCTCCCGGTTGGCCATGAAAGTTTGACACATTTCACAGTGTATATTCGGGAAATGTTAGGTTATAGTGTTTTCCTGTCAGATAACTACGCAACGTTGTCCTCTCTACATAGAGGTCGTAGTAATTACGTATTTTTCACAATGTGAATTTACATCGGAAAAATAATGAATTTGAGAAGATATTATGTGAATTCAATAATTCAACAGTTGAAGAAAATTTTTCCTATGTTATTACTGGAAATATTGCACGTATATAAACTGTTTGAAAGATTCAGTTATGCTATTTTCTTGTACGGAAATCAAGAATCAAGAGTTGTGATTTTGATGAAAAATAATGGATAGAGTAGTCCATTACTTTGTGATGGTTCATTTGAAAAATAATAAAAGTACCTGAATAACCCGACAGGAAAACTTCTCAACAAACAGACGTATATATAGAATTCCCCAGTTTTCGAAATTCTCAAGAAATAATCCTACAGAAGACATTTGAATTCCTTGTTGCACAACTTGAAATACAACAGTTTCAAAATGTGGTAGTACTACGAAACCCGAGTCACTGTTAAACCTTAATAAAATATAGGTATAGGAAACTAAGTTCTCCTATTGCAGATTTCAGTTCTGCATAGCACTTCCAGATACTTTGTCTCCGCTTCTTCAAAACTACTTTTGGCATTATCAATTTTAAAGCGAAGGGTTCTTTATTATTCGAAGATAATGGTCTGTGATAATATCTTGTCTAAGATGGACGATTATGTTGAGAGTAGAAATTGGCAACGTCTCGGACAAGTGTTTTGACATTGACGATATTTCAGGAGTGCCAACCTGCCTCAGTTTTAGTTACAAAAACGTGATAGACCTAAATCATGGCCAACCGGGAGACTTTATAAAAGTGAATGGAGTATGGGTATCTTTGTGGAAGAAACTTCAAGAATGGGATAAGAATTGCAGTAAATTAATTTTTCTTCGTATATTACCAGCTCAGAATACCAATCGTTTACAATGTTTAACTGGTGGAAGGACCTTGGTATACAGGGTGAGTCTTTGACCACTGCATTAATTTTAAACCAAAGATTCCTCTCATCAAATGAAACACTTTTTTCATTTAACATTTTTCCAAATTCAGCTCAGGTAAAAAGACACAGGCTGTTGAAATTTTGAAAAAAAATCAGTTTTTATTTTGTAGCTTTGAGATCCTTTTTTCGAATAAAATGAATGTTGGCGTAAAGTTTCCTATGATACATATTTTCCAAATATTAGTTATTTTCTACTTCTACTGGTTTTCTAGTTATGGACTCGTGGATTCATAAAACTAAACGAAATTAGCATAAAGAAAGCATATAAAGTTTTTCTTGAGTCATTTCAAGAATATTCCATCGTTTTAGAACATTATATTATTCTTCATCATTTCTCCTTAAACGCACCGTTTTCGAGATATTCTTCATTGAATGTTTTAAAATGGAAAACTCCAGAAATTTCACTACTTTTATGGATCCGTCCCTGAGCGTTGGAATCCCGAATCAAGCTGTAAACCACGTTACCATGCCTTATTCTCGTCCACCAACAATGTCATAGATAATTTATATGTGGGAGTATAATAGCACATTGTGAAATCTTTAAACGCTTGTAACTTGTTACCTCAGCCGAATCTAGAAAAATAGTAAATGAAAAAAGTGTTTCATTTGATGAGAGGAATCTTTGGTTAAAATTAATGCAGTGGTCAAAGACTCACCCTGCATACCCTTTTCGTGTTCTTACAACAAAGTCCATTATTATTATTAGATTTCTTACCTGATTTCTCTTGATTTCAGCCTCCTTATTTCGTTCATGTAATTCTTCTGTATTGTCGTATATACTACCATTTATCAGTTGATCCAGTGAGTTACTACGTCTGTGAACTGCTTTCAAATTTTTATGTACAGGGCTTGGCGTCACACTCCGGTTATACGGACCTGGATTTCTATCGTATCCCGGAGATGGAATGATCACTTTCTGGGTGTTGATATTTTTGCTGCCGTTGGACGTCTTGTTGATGTTTTCTGTGCCTTCATCGAGATTGATGTTTTGCTGTTTTATTCCGTTTTCATAAATGATGACCCTGCAAAAGAAAGAAAAAGGAATTATTTATTTATTTATTCATTTATTTATTCGGAATAATGACAAAGTCCAAATAAGTATTCACTAATAAATTTTTATACACAACATACCTACAAAATCCAAACAACAACTAATATGTTAACAAAAATAAAAATATCAACCAAAATAACAAAAATGAGATACAATTCTAGTTTACTTTTTCCTCAACAATTGAATTGTGACAATTCTTGAATTTCACAAAATAACTATCAACAAAATAATTCTAAAGATATTCATTAAGCGTCTGATATAGACTCCGAAACGTTACGATATAGTTGTTTCTTCGTTGATGTTGTTTCGTTGTTGTTTGTTAGGCGACATTGTTCAATTGATTGATTCTGACAAATATCTTGCGTTTCTTACGCAGAAGCAAATCACAAAATAATTAATTTTTATTTTATAGATATTTTTCAGAGTTTGGGAGAGAAAACCCAGAAAAAAACCTTTCAATACTATTATTTTCTTTAGTTCCAAAAGTCACCGACCCTGGTCTACTACCGGTAGGTTTTCCTTCATAAACAAATTTCGGATTTGGACTAATCTGATTTCGCAACTTATCGCTCCCACTGGCTTTATTAAAATTATTATATCACCTGTTATTAATATTTTTCGCATCCCTCAGCTCAACATTAACATACTGCGGCGACTTCTTCCCGAACAACGGCCAATCCCTCACTTTAACCTTCTGCTTTTCGTTATGATTCAGCTCCGCATAATTCAAGGCACTCTGCGGTAGGTTTTTGGCCAAGTTATGCAGATCTGGGGGCGATTTTCCCAAAACGTCCTTGGCGGGCGTATTGACGGTAACGGCCCCCGAGGTGAAAACCTTGGGCGAAATGGACTTCTTCAGGTTCTGGGCGGCCAGATATTCGAATTTGGAAACCTTGGTCATGATGCTGGACGGCGCTTCCTCGCTACCGCTGTCCGAGAACGACTCCCTCGGGCTCCTCTTGGGCACGGCGGGCGGTTTCTTCAGAAATTTGACTGTGTGGATCTGCTCCGGATCGAAACTCATGGACGGCATCGATATTCTTGGATTGGGCAGGACGGACTTCATCAGTTTAGCCTCGGCTGGATGGTTGAATCTCATGTAGTTCGACCTTCCGATCGTCAGCATAGCACCTAAAAAAAAATAATCTGTTGAGAATTTATTTTTAAAAGGCCAAGAGAGGATGTTCTAATCGTTCAATGATTAAGGAGTACGAAAATGATGTAACGGGTCTTTCAATGGGAACACTCCATTTTCAAATTGACATTACCCACGCACAGCAGCCATTTTTGGCGCTCTTGTTCCTCGGAACAGAGTGCTTATCAATTTGCCCAAATGTCTGTACTTTTCGAATTATTGGCTGAAAATGGTGTTAAACGATTTGGTTCGACTCACTGATCAAGAATCTGTGGTCGAAATCGATTCTGTCCGGCCGTTAACAAGATAACTCTCGAACGGAATGAGGTACACAATTGAAATTTTCGAGTAGGTTTAGGACATAAATATCTCGGTTAGGTCGTTATTGGGAAAATAGGCCAAATGGTTTCGGAGTAACAAAAAATTTTTTTTTACGTTATAAATTTCGAATTAAATTTTTTTTTCAGATGCAGAGCCATCATAAGAATCCATTGATATGATTCTCAACTCTAACAAGCCAATGCTTTCTGAGACATGATTCTTCAAAATTTCAATAATACTTCTTACTTCTATGTTCTCACAGATTGCGAATTCTATCTGCCTGTGTTCTATCTGTTTGCGTTTGGTTCAGTTTGAACGATAAACGTCAGTAATGTCAAACGAAACTGAAAATGTATTTCTGGAGAGTTCGGTTGATGTAAGCATGTAAAAAATTTGAAATTTGGATATGCCAAGTTCATAGGCAGAGTTTTTTTGGTTAGTGAGTCGAAGAAAATGAATGATGCAAGGAAGTCGAGCATAATTTACGAGTCATTCTCGTAAATTGATAAGATGCTTGAGTGTATAAATTGATAAGATGCTTTAGTAACGCTTCGTCTCAGAAGATGGAAACATCGTTTCCGAAACATTTGTGTCAGAAGACAAAATTTATAGTGGAAAATAGTGTAGTTACCAGTGTAGAGTTCATAATCAGTCCACAGTGCACTCAACTTGAAAAATCATAATTTCATAGCAGTTTAAACAGAAACCCGGTCGAAAAAAAACTCATTTTGTTCTTTCGATGAAACTGATCACAGCCAAAACGTAAACACTGAACTGAAAGATTCGCTCAGAGAACAGGTAGATGATACTAAGATGTTTCAAGGGGAGTAGGAAACTGGAGAGCTATCCGTATTCAACTAGAAAAAGGTTTTATGGTGATTCATAATTTTATTTGGGTTAGTTTCAGGTGGTCGGGATGCCTTTGGCGCCGTCAGGTGAACCGGCTGAAATACGAGCATTTTATCAGCTTACTTACCGGTCACGGTTAGACCTGAAATTGATGTAAAAATTATGTTGAAAGCGGCCATGAAATTCATTACTTAAACATAATTATACATATATTATCTAAATAGGTTACAGAATGTACATTACATACATATACACTTTGGATTTGCTTAGGAATTGAATACTCCGAAGTTTTATTTGCGTGCTTGTTCACCTGAACAGAGTGCCAATCATTTAGCTCAAATCTCTGTAAATTTCGAATTTTTGGCCGAAAATGGCCTCAAACGTTTAGTTTCGACCCAATGATGAAGAAGCCGAGGTCAAACTTAATTCTGTCCGCCCATAAGTACAATTACTCTCGAACGAAATCAGTTAGAGAGTTGAAGTTTGCAGGGTTGCTTGGAGTCCAAATTCGCCGGTTGAGTTCGTTAATGGACAAAATCTGCATAGTGGTTACGGAGTTATAGCCATCTAATATTTTGTTTTCCAAGAAACTCGAAAAATAATGATCTGATCAAATTGAAGCTCGGTAGTTGGTTGAAAAATACCGACGCGATGACTTAAACTCCATTCACTTTTATAAAGTCTCCCGGTTGGCCATGAAATTTTGACACATTTCACCATATATATTTTGAAAATGTTAGGTTATGCTTATTTTTCTGTCAGATAAGTACGCAACGTTGTCCTCTCTACATATAGAAGTCGTAGGAACTAGTAATTACGTATTTTTCACAATGCGAATTTTCATGGGAAAAAATAAATTTGAGAAGATATTATGTCAATTCAACAATTCCAAAGACCTGACGACTGTTGAAGTAAATTTTTCCTCTGTTGATAATATGGAAATATTTCACGTATATAAACTGGTTGGAAGATTCAGTTATGCTATTTTCTTGTACGGATATCAAGAATCAAGTGTTGAAATTTTAATGAAAAAAAATAATGGGTAGAGTAGTCCGTTATTTCGTGATAGTTCATTAGAAAAAAGAATAAGAGTACCTGAATAACCCGGCAGTAAAACTTCGAAACGAACAGACGTACCTATGGAATTCCCCACTTTTCGAAATTCTCAAGAAATAAGCCTACAGAAGACATTTAAATACCTTGTTGCACAACTTGAAATACACCAGTTTTAAAATGTAGTAGTACTACGAAATCCGAGTCACTGTTAAACCTTAATAAAATATAGTGATAGGATAGGAAACCAAATAATTTCATTCGAGAGTTCAACGTGTCCTAAGACAGAATGAAGTCTTCCCATTGCAGATTTTAGTTCTGTATAGCACTTCCTGATATTTTGTCTCTGCTTCTTCAAAACTGCTTTCGGCATTTTCATTTTCAAAGCGTTCCTTATTATTCGAAGATAATGATCTGTGATAATATCTTGTCTAAGATGGAACATTAGGTTAATTGTTGAGAGCAGAAATTGGCAACGTCTCAGAGAATTGTTTTGATATTGTCGATATTTCAGGAGTGCCAACCTTTCTTCGTTTTAGTTACAAAAATGTGATAGACCTAAATCATGGCCAATCGGGAGACTATAAAAGTGACTGGAGTGTATATGCAAAATTTCGTCATGATCAATTACTAGAAAATTAAAAATAAATCTGTATCTCAGAAAATATTGGTCAGATATTGGTGAAATATTGCAAGGGCCTTCAAAACCTAATTTAACAGCAAAGTTCTAGATTTAAACTCGAACGGATCCATATTGTTGGCGACATTGGCACAAGATGGAAATATTGCAACGATTACGGTGTACTGGCGCATCACTCTATTACAGTCGAACAGCAAACTTGTCGACGGTTTTTGATATTTGACGAGAAGTACAACGAATTTCATGATGATTACATATTATGTAAACTTTAATTTTTCATAATTAATTTTTTTAAGTTAAAACAGCGGATTTATCCTCATTTAGAAAAAGCCTTCCATTCTGCCTCACCCTATACCTATAAACAATTCGAGATTGTTCACATGATAATTTTACGTATTCTGTAAATACTTAACCATTTATGCACTTGAAATCTCTTGAATTCATTGTATACAGGAGAAGTCACATGGAATGAATTCATTATCTTGGTTACGGTACATTTTTATGGAAAATCCTAAAACACGTCAAATTTAAATTGTCATTCTACTTCGTAAAAATGCGGACCCTACCTTCAACCCCCTTGGAAAGATAGGTACAACCCACAATTTTCAAATAGGAAGTATGGGCTTGTGACAAATCATTCTCTATTGAGAAATGTTATCACTTCTTGTTCATTGCAAAATTAAAATTAGACAAAAATTGAATCAAGTGATTAGCGAAATTTGGTACAATATCAGAAACTAGAATGCAATACAAAATGTAGTAAAAAAAAAATATGAATGTTCATGAAGTAGATGTGTTGACCGCGAACCCTTTTGCGTATGTTCTATTGTCCATTCTTCTGAATAGAATGGACAATAGAACATACGCTTCTGACTTCACGTCAGTGCTTGAACCAATTTTTTTTTCTTGACTTTTTTCTTAAAATTTTTTTTAATCTTCCTTAAATGCCCAAACTCGCGAAACTGCTTCTCTATTTCACTTATTTTCCCTTGGGTTATAGGCCACAAATTCGGAAATTTCTCATGAAACAAGCGACTTATTTCTCTTGTTGTTCGGGTATTTTCTCCGTAACCAATCATTTGTAAAATTGATATTTTGTGCATTTCCGTTAATCGAACTTTTATTCAAAACTGAAGTTAATTAAATTTAGACACAAATTAGACAATTTATAAACTACAACTTATCAGTACAAAACAATTTGCGAAGGCGTTCTAAAGAAACTAACATTGCCACAGAAGGTGTTTTACGTAGTTTTCATGGTACCATCTGGAAAACACAATGTTACGGTTTTTTATTCATTTTCTTTCTATCACATCTTGGAGGCAAATAATAATATTATACTGGATTTAGGTAATCACATGATTTTATTTTTTTCCATTTTGAGTCTTTTGAAGGGGGTTGAAGATAGGGTGCGCATTTTTACGTGGAAGAATGACAATTTTAAATTTAAATTTGACGTGTTTCGGTATTATCCATAAATTTGTACAGTAACCAAGACAATGAATTTACTCCATTTGGCTTTTTCACACTGTATAACTTAAATCATCGTTTCAGTCTGAACAATAAATATAAATAATGTAAATGGTCCGTATATTCACGAATATGGAATGAAGTCATTGACCTGGGTTCATCTAGGAGATATCATTTGTCTCATAACATCTGATTATGGAACACATGGACAATTAACTAAACTAGAACATGCATCATCATATTATGACGAAATATCGAACATAGGCTGCCAACGGAAGCATGGCACTTAACTATTCGAGAATAATAAATAGAAACTATTCATAGATAATATTTTCCATCTATATCAAATTTTTGATTTAGTATTCTCTCAAAATAATATTCCTTTCGGATGATGCAGCGAAAAAAAAAATTGTAACCTGTATTTTTCGACGTTTACTGATTGAAACACGTAGAATTAAAATATGAAGAAGCTAGTTGGAAAAACACTGAGGTGAGGATGGAGCACATTTTGAACTTTTGATGTGAATTCATTGTTAGAATTCTCACAAATGACGAAACTCCCACATTGGGAGTTATCTTACAGTTATTCAATGTATTCTGTAAATTTGTACTGCCTTATTACCTGCATTCTAGAATTAAAATTAGTTCAACAGTATGCATGCAGTTATTGCTCAGTTAATGAAAGTCGAGCATTACAGTTTTGTTCATGCACAATTTTCAACCCCGTTCAACCCACTCACGTGAAAAATTAGAGTAGGGGTTGAAAGTAGTGCATGAACAAAACTGTAATAGTCAACTTTCATTCGGTGACAAATTTCATCAGGTACCATCGTCTCAAAGTAAATGAGCCATGACAAAGTGCACATACTGAAAACCTCTTTGAACTAACTATTTTTCAAAAAAGAAAATTTTCTTCTTGAAAATTTCTGCACGCCTGTAAAGAAGATATAAAGACCTTGCCAAAAAAGTACGACATGACTCACTTTCCCTATTCAAAAAAATTAGAGGGTTGATGGGGATGGCACGGGGTGCAACAAAAATCCTTCAAAAATGCATAAAAATTTGGTAAAAGTGAAACAAAAATTGACCTGTTATTCAGGATTTTGTTGCGAAATATTTTCTTCTCAGAAAATGAATTTGTTCCATAATTTTGACGCGCACTGTATAATGAAAATTTATAATGGGATCATCAAAGTTCCAAAACACTCAATAAAGAATATCTATCATATAATCTTATATATAAAATTCTCGTGTCACAATGTTCGTTCCCGTACTCCTCCGAAACGGCTTGACCGATTCTCATGAAATTTTGTGAGCATATTGAGTAGGTCTGAGAATCGGCCAACATCTATTTTTCATACCCCTAAGTGATAAGGGTTGTTCACCCTTAAAAAATTTTTCTTATTTTTGGACGAAATTTTTTGTTTTTATTTTTTTATAATGTTACATTACAAAATACATACAACCCTAAATTTTCACCCTTCTATCACCAACCCCTATTTTTTAATAGTCATTTTAGTAGTTAAGCATTTTTCATCCCACTGGATAACTGATCAATTATCACTTGGTAAGTTATCCCAGAGAAAGAGCTAATTAAAACCAAGTCGCCGTATTTTTTGTGAATGTTTTTCACTCTATTTCGGTTAAAATTTCCCTGAGCTTATGGCAAAGCTAAAATTTTTGTACAAAAAAAATATTTATTTTTATTAAAGTATCAAGGCAGTTTATTCCTGCTCTACTTAGTGCTAGATTTTTTAAAATTTCCGCGTCTTTCTGGATCAACACTCATTTGCCAGACTAAACCGGTGTCACGTCCCAGTAAACAGCACGGAGTAGGGATGAGAACGAAGCCGGTCTCCTGTTTTTCTCACCTTTTCTCACTTTTCTTAATCAGATGCGTTTGAGTGGGTAGTTCGTATTCGCAATTGAACCCGGTAGATGGCGCCGCAATCGGGTTCTTGGTATTTTTTAGAATTACGTGTTTGAGTGGGTCCTTGGATAACTTGGAAATTCAATTGTCCCGGTAGGAGACGCTGCAATCGGGTTCTAGGTTTTTTTTTAAAGATTTTTCGCATTTGGAAATAAAATTGCAACCGCAATAACCGATTTGTCGCAGGCGAAGTTGCGTGGGTCAGCTAGTAATATTATAACAGCTGAAAGTATTCGTTCCGGATCAGAGTACATCCGATTCCAACAAGGAATAAATTCGTGAACTCCTTCCATAACAAACCAAAAATAATTATGAAATTGATGAGTGGGTTTCGCCTTACGATTAATGTGAACTAGTTCGAGACAGATTTGTGCAGAATTACATAACTGTACAATAAGGCAATGATATAATAATATATTACTGTAATATGAGTGGATGAGTCCTAATCATTTAATGTCTGTTTCGAAGGACAAAGTTTTGAGAAGTAGGGTCCTATTGTTTTGGATGTTTTTCAACTGTAAATGGTGTTCAAAGCACGATCTAGGCTTTTAGATCCAATTTCACCAAGAAATCATTAATCTCAGTTGTAACAAACTTGAAGCACAAGAATAATGACAACGTCGTAAAATAAACCAATTTGACAGTAGTTTTTGGAATGCTTGTTCCTCGGAACAGTGCTTATCAATTTCCCCAAATGTCTGTAATTTTCGAACTTTTGTAGGAAAATGGTCTTAAACGATTTGGTTCGACTCACTGATCAAGAATCCGTGTTCAGAATATATTCTGTCCGGCCGTAGACACGATAACTCTCGAACGGAATGAGGTAGACAGTTGAAATTTTCACAGTAGATTCGGGAGATAAATATCTCGGATAAATTCGTTATTGGGCAAAATCGGCCGGATGGTTGCGGAGTAACAAAAAAAAAATCTTTTTTTTACATTACAACTCTTACAAGCTAATATTTTCGGAGATAGGATTTTTCAAAATTTCAATAATACATCGTACTTCAATGTTTTAACAGAATGCGAATTCTATCTGTCTGTATTCTATCTGCGCTCACTGTTCATTCATGTCATCTTATCTAACTATCTTCCGCATCTTGAATTTGTAATATATAGACTGTTTTGATACCAAAAATAATATTGACTTTTTGCATATTGAATAATTTCTGTGCAAATATTGGGGATGATATTTCAGAAGATTTAGAATTGGATCATTTTGATGATGTAGTTTATGAAGGCAGTGAAAGAACATGGAATCAGAAATTGCTGTTCGTTGACCACTGAGGTTAATATTACCTTTAACTTCCTTAAGTAGTGAGACATGTTCCTATATACAGTATTTTCATAATGTTGCTAGCAAAAAAATGCTGAAATATTGATCTACATTTGTGCAACAAATATTGTTTCTTGGGTTAAGGTGCATAATAAAGAAAGAATGTCTAAGTGGTATGAACTATTAAATTGGGAAAATTGGAGGATTGTATTTTATTGATGTAGTTTGAATTATTAAAATAATTTATTTGTCAGCCTCCTATACCTATTCAAATAACAGGAATAAATGGACAATCTGCTATGATTGTCTCCAGCCTTACTCTAGAGCTAGACATTACGTTGATACTTTCCTTATTCAGGTATTTCGAGTTGTGAAAACTATACACCGAGTGTAAGTTGCAACAACCTATTCCACGAGGTTAAATCATTGCAATTGCTCATTTAATCTTGATAAATAAACTTTTATTTGAATTTAATTTCTTTTATGCTGCAATATTATAAGAATCCATTGATATCATTCCCAACCCTGAGAAACCAATACTTTCGGAAATATGGTTTGTCAAAAATTGAACAAGAGCACTAAAGCTCCTGCCAGAGGGCTTTTTCCCTTTTTCTCCAGTATTTACGAAGTAAGCGTACCTTCTTTCAAATTTGAGTATTATATTGAAAAAGGAGTTGGTGTTTTATTGAAAATGTTGGGTCGGAAAAGAAATGCTGTATTTCAAGCTTCAATAAAAGCTAATTTACCTGGCAAACCTGGCAAAAAATCGCAGAAGAATTCAACTCTTCCTCGTCGCTTATTTTCAAGCCGAGAAATGGAAAAATTGAAACAAGAAAGAATCAAAACTGAAATACTGAATGAGGAATGCCAAAGAAAGATGAATTATAATGACGTTTACAGTATGCTCGTAAACCAAGTTATGTGTTTCAGCAATATTTTGTAGGTATTCGTTGTTTATGTTGAATAAATGATTTCATTAACTCTTTATGATTTATATTTTATATTCCTTCAAAAAACTAAAACAATTCCCTAGATAATTTCAAATTGTTAAATGAGAGATACCAATAACCTTTGAAGTATTGCAGGCAAATTTTCATAATTTCTATAATTCCTTTTGTTGTTTTCAATATTATGTAGGCATCTGGTTCAAGCTAACTAGATAATATGAAATAATAAAGTTTATATTTCTATTCTTAATTTCTTAACCACGTAAACTAGGTTTCTGTTTAATGCAACACCAAAAATGGCCGGTTGACGTAAAATTCTGTTTACCCCTTGAACCAGCATGGTGAATTCCGACATTGTCTCAAACGGAGTTTACATCAACATCAATCTCGGTTTTGAGCTTGGTAAATTGGCCCTTAGTTGCTTCGGTCAAAAATTATGTGTACCAACATTTAGAATGAAACCTAACCCCATAAGTCATGATTTTTCAAGGTTTTTTGACTTCAGTTTAGATAAATCGAAGGAAAAATCTTAAAAAGCACAATATAGATTTGATCGTGTTAAAATTTGGAACTTGGCTGTACAATAGAGTTCTGGAGGCTCTCGCAAAATTTCAGCGATATCGGACGGATAGTTTCTGAGATAGATAATATTTTTTAATTATTTTTAAAAAAATTTCTAGTGATATGATCCCCAAGAAATTTCGCTTACGTATTTGTGTCGGTATGCTACAACTAGTTACCAAGTTTCAATTTGATCAGATCTTCTTTGAAAACAAAATGATTACTCGGAAACCGTTGGGCCGATTAGGTCCATTAACGAACTTGCCCGTCGCATTTGGACGCGCCACCTACCCTGAAAATTTCAAGTCACTATCTGTTTCCGTTCGAAAGTTATCGTGGCAACGACCGGCCGGACATAATCAAATATGACTTTGAATTCTTCATCAGTGAGTCAAACCTAATCGTTTGAGATCATTTTCAGCAAAAAATTCGAAAATTTCACACGCTGGTTCCAAGAACATGCGCGCAACTAGATAAAATACAGTAATTATGTATAGACACAAAACGAATTAATAATTCTCATGAAATAAATAAATTAAATGAAAACTCATTTTTATGATCATACTTAACTTACCTAATAACTGAAATATTTTTTTCGCACGTTTTGTTCAACAGGATCTCTACTAATTTCTGATAAATTTATACAGTCGCGAACCTCATGTTCTATTGAAATAACAGCCAATCCATGTAATCTGGTTTTTGTCATGGTAGGCTGCGAATAATTGTTATTTATTTTTAATCCAAAATTTCTTCTTTCAACACTGTTGCACTGTTATTGTTACGCCAAAAGAATTCAGAGAGCAATACTGATATTTGAACCAAATAATTACGTCTGTTATGAATTTTAAACTGTTACTGCTATCAACGTGGGTGGGGAATCCACAGTGAAATATAAACGAAACGATAAACGGTTGTTTGTTTGAAATGTAAATGCAGTAAAAATTCGGGATTTTTGAGAATTTTCTTGCACTCAGAAATTGGGGTAGAAATCATTACGATTACGATTCGGGCGTTCAAGAGTTGGTTTCTGCTTTTGTATTAATTCCTTCTGCTTATTAGGACAAAATGAGTAAAATTATTAGTTTCTTGTACCTACTCAAAAATTGGGGGCAAATGTCCTTCAAATTCCACTACAAATTCGGGTGTTCAACAGAGTTGGTTTCGTCTTTGCTATTCTTTCCTCCCACATATTGGGACAACATAAGTAAAATTATTAGACAGCACGGTAGAATGTATAGATAGGGCTGTCAAAGAAAACAGCGGCTAAATAGTATTAACATAAACGAAAATAAAATATTAAACCAAATTTTTTGTCCGGAATTGAACTTTTTACTGTGCTGCTTTACAAAACTTATCTGAATTGTTTTACAGCAGCATTTATGGCGCTCTTGTTCCTCGGAACAGAGTGCCCAATTGTCTGCGCAGGTGGGAGTAAAGTTTGAACTGGCTCTAATAAATTGTTGACCAACTTCCAACCCCATTCCACCAAGCCACACTTGTGCCACAAGTGGGGCTTGGTTATTAGCTAGACCCTACAGAATGGGGTTGGAAGTTGGTCAACAATTTATTAGAGCAAGCTCAAACTTTACTCCCACCTGCGCCGGAAAAACTGCTGAACACAATTTATTGCAACTGCAAAAAGGCATGCAGTGCTAAATGTAGTTGCAAAAAAGTTGGACTGTTTTGTCCTCTAGCATGCACAAATTGTCAAGGCCGGTCGTGCTCTAATGTTCAACTACAAACGATGGAGGTTTGATTCCGACGAAGTGTCATGCGATACATCGATATTGACGCAATTTACTTGCCTCCAAAGTGAAGATGAAGAAGAAGCAGGAGAAGAAGAACAAGAAGAAGATCAAGAAGAAGAACAACAATTTGAAAATTACGAATCAGGCGAATGAACTTAATCACTTTTTTTTAATTTACACCGCTTTTATCTTTTCCAATCTTTGAAAATTTCCAATAGTTTGCAATAGTTTCACATTAAATAGGATCACAACTGACCCGTGGGGTAAGCCTAATGGGGAAACCACACGCGCTAAGTACACTACCACATAGGTGGCGTGGAAACGTGTACATATTATGACGATAACAACTTTTATAACTTTTTGAAACGGTATATCTCAGAAACAGTGGCTCGTAGGAAAAAAACTATCGATACATTTTTTATAGATAATCTACAATTTTTGTCTGAGTTACTTTTAGATAGAACTCACCGTTTTGCTGAAAATCGCGAAAAACTCATTTTTTTGACCTTTCACCTTGAATAAATTTTTTTCCTTACACGGGAATGATATGAAACTTTCAGGTATTGTTTATAATTATGTTTTGAACAATTTTACTCATTTTCAGTTTGTTGGGAATTTATGTACCTTCGAATGTCTAAATTGACCGGACTATAAGCAGTCGCAGCTTGAAGCAGTCGATCTCTGACTACTTCAAAGTGTCCGTGGTATACATATTCAGCAATTTCTAGCGTTTTTCAGGACTTCTTGACAGCCGGTAAGTGGGAAATTATAGATCTTATAATCAAATTATGAAACGATTGGTGATGAAAAAATGATTTTCTCAATCTCAATAAAATACAACTGAACGAGAGCGCCAAAGCTCCTGAGTTGGCACCCGAATAAAAAAGTTGTTGTCAACAACAGTTTGTCAAACGATCAAATTAAGAGCAAGCTGCGTCATGTAGATTGTGTTTGAGAGCCACCGAAATTGAACGAAAATGAAAAAAAAAAAAATTCGTGTGAGCAATATTTTTTTCTAGAAAAATAAATCACCGACTCGAAGGAAAGTTTTACACACTATGGAGACTGTCTAGCATCAATTTTATTAATGTTTAAGAATTGGTTGGCTGAATTCCGTTATTGTAATATCAGCACAAGCGACGCATAACGTTCAGGTCGACCAAAAGAGGTCGTTATGCCAGAAATCGTCGATAAAATCCATGGAATGTTATTGGATGCTGGGAGAATGAAAGTGCGTGAGGTGGATAATGCCCTGCAGGCATCTCAACTGAACGGACACATCGCATTTTACATGAATATTTGGACATGAAAATGCAATCCGCTCGAGGGGTGCCGCTACGCCAATAAGCGCACCGTGTGGCAACTTCAGCAGTGTTTGGCGATGTTCAACTGCAATCCAAAAGAGCTTTTCCGCTATTTCGTAACCGTGGAATAGATCCATCACAATACACCGGAGACTAAAAACCGCTTCACACTATACAATATTGGTGTAATGCAAGAGCAATGCAATGTGAAATGACCCAATGGCGCATGCGTGAGCGCAATTTTCTGATCAGCTGATGGAACTTTTAAAATTATAGCTGGGGCTATTTTTCATGCAATTATTCGGCAATTCTGGTTTGTTTTTTAGTGACTTGGAAGCCAACATGAATATGATATGATAAAATTCACTAGGTGTTTGAAATACCTATCATTCGAAACTTTTTTCAGCTCTATCTATTTTCATCAATTTTATATGGTTGGAATTTCTTTTTATCACTCGATGAATTAAGCATGAAGGTATGGGTTCCCAAGTATGTATGTCTACAGAAACAGAACAAGTTTAATACTATTGTTTGAAAAACATGCTCGCTTATATTACATCAAGTCTGATGATTATCATAATAAAATAGCACGTTCGAGAGCAATGACTGATATTGCCCAAAACTTTAATAACTTCTTAGATAATCCTATTCAATAAAAGCTCGCGGAATGCCCCATTACTATCCATAACTTCTACTAATCGAATGACCCACCTCAGCCTATCTTTTATTTGTTGACATATTTTCTTGCATAAATCACCGTGATAATAATTGAAATTTCCTCTGATCTCATAATGGCCAGTTAATGTCAGCGCAATATAAAAGCTGTGATAAAAGTATAAATGCAAAAGTGCTTTTAGTTTTCTTTAAGTTGATCGTACAAATCCCAAAATAGTATTGCATTAAAATTGCAGTATGGAATAATCATATTCATGCAATGCAATGCGTTGCATTGCTATTGCGTTGCATCAATATTGCCTAGTGTAAAGCGGCAATCGGGTTCTAGGTATTTTTTAGAAATACGTGTTTTTATTATTATTATTATTATAACCACAATAAGAGTAGAGGTATACAAACCTATAAACTCAAACTAAAAAATGACATTCAAACAAAATATACATTTTAGCTTAAAAATGAAAATATAGCACATAAAAGAAGGATAATTTTCAACGTTGTGTGATCCAGCGGTCGTATCCGTTCTTGAAAGCATTGGTGGAAGATGCATTTACCAGGTCGTCGGGTAACCTGTTCCAGAGATGGAACACCCTATTGGTGATGAATTGTTGCCTCTGGGATGTCCGAAAATTCTCTCTTCCAAGTTTGAGCGAATGGCCTCTCAAGTGATTGGTATTCAAACAGTATTGGCGACGCACATCCTCACCAAAACGGCCGTGAAGGGCACAAAAGGTAAATATAATGTCACCTCTAGTTCTCCTATCCTCAAAGTAGGGCAAACTGAAAATTTGCAACCTCTCCTCGTATGAAGGTCGTACGAAGCCGTAAGGAAAGCGCGTCACCCATCGTTGGACCGACTCCAAAAGAACTGCGTCCGCTCGGGAGGAAGGCCACCAAGCAGGACCTGCGTACTCCATAATGGGGCGCACATGGTACTTGTAGAGTTGGCTGAATGTCCTGGCACTACAGCCATGGAAGGATTTTAGCAGGAGAAAAGCAACCTGCTTGGCTCGACTGGCAGTTTGGGAGACATGCTGAGACCAAGATAAATCACTAGAAACAGTTAATCCAAGGTCGCAATAATGAGTAACTGACCGCAGAGTTTTACCGTCTATTTGGTATTCATGAAAAGGGTTATTCTTTCCAATGTGCAGTACTGAACACTTATCGATGTTTAAAGGCAACAACCAAGTGGAACACCAGCTCTTTAACGCGTTCAAGTCCTCTTGGAGAGTGACATAGTTGGAAAGAGGATAATTATATAGCTTGGTATCGTCCGCGAAAAGTAGACAAGAAGATCTCAGCATGCGTGGCAAATCAGCTGTATACAGCAAGAAGAGAATTGGTCCCAAAACTGACCCCTGTGGTACGCCTGACACAACTGGCACATCGGAAGAAGAAAGGGTATCACCCACTCTCACGCGAAAGGATCTACCAGACAGGAAGGCCAAGATCCAATCCAGAAGCTTCCCTCTGACGCCACGATGTTCGAGCTTGGAGATGAGTCGCTTGTGTGGAACCCGATCGAAGGCTTTAGAAAAGTCCAGGTATATAACGTCCACCGGAATGCCGCGGTCATAAGATCTAGTCCAATCAGACAAACAGGTCAAGAGATTTGTGGTAGTAGAGCGACCGGGAATGAAGCCGTGCTGTTCTGGCGGTATAATAGACTGCCTCATCGAGAATTCCATCAGTTGATCACATACGATCCGCTCCAGAACCTTGGCAACTGAGGACACCAGGCTAATAGGACGATAGTTTGTGGGTGACAATTTATCACCTTTTTTAAAGACCGGAGTAACAGTGGCAGATAACCAATCTGATGGAAGACAAGAATGGTAAAATGACTTGGAGAAGATAATAGTTAAGGGTATTGCCATTGCCTTGGCGCAAGTTTTGAGCAAACGTGAAGTGATGCCATCACGACCCGGAGAAGTATCCAGTTTCAACTTCAAAAGGTATCCCTCAACCATGCTCTCATTGATGGAAATATCTGAGATTTCCGGACCAGACCGCATCGCAGGACATGATGGAACCGGTCCCAGAGGTTCCGAAGTGAAAGTCGAAGAAAAGACCTCAGCAAGCAGGTTTGCTGACTCCGCCGCGCCCTCACACATACTCCCATCGGGCCTCCTCACTATTGGATTCCCAACTTTGGAGTTGAGAAATGATCGCACATATTTAAATATCTTTTTTGAGTTCTTGGAGGAAACTAATTTGTTCTCGAATGCTGCCTTGGCTAACTGAATTTCTTTACTGACATAATTAGAAAAGCTACGGTGGTTGTTGTAGTCTGAACTGGCTCTTGTCCTCAGGTACTTCTGCCATAGAGCTTTCTTTCGTCTTATCAAATTTAAAACACGATCATCGATCCATGGCTTTTCAGGGTTATATTTTAAGTGTTTTATGAGCGTGTTAGAAGCCATGATATCCTCAAGAGTAGATAGGAAGGTTGACCACATAATTTCTACCCCCCGGTCTGCAAGGAGTAAGTTCCAGTTCATCGAAGATAGATCCGCAGAAACACCATTGTAATTCACTGTTCTAATGGTTTTGGATTGGTTGCGCTGGGGGAAAGGAATATGGAGTTGAATTTCAGTTGATAATGTCGAGTGGTCAGATTTCCCGAAAGGTGGCAGATAATTAATCTCCGATAGGATGTTTGCATCGGATGTGAAGAAGAGATCAAGCGTGGATGGATTCTGACCCGGGCGATATCTGGTTGGTTGGTCCACCAACTGCTGAACTGCTGAGTTGGTAACTATTTCAGCGTATGGAAGAGATGGTGAGTTGACTGAGGGCAAATAAGTCAAAGGCCAACTAATGTCCGGGCAGTTAAAGTCTCCTGTGATCAACATGTTGCCATACTCCAAGGAGGACTGCTGTATAAAGTCGGCGCAATCTCGATCAGCAGAACTAGGACGAGGTCTGTAAATACAGCCAACCAATAGAGAGAAGCAAGGTCGTGTGATTTTCAGAAACAGGTTATCAATCCCTGCCCAATCACGATGCATCAGTTCGACATCAAAGGCTGAAGATATGTGGGAACTAATGTAAATGCAAACACCTCGATAACCCAGGCAATTAAGGTTGTCATCTCGGAAGAGAGTGTAGCCCGAAATATCAAAGATAGAGTTAGGTACGTTAGGTTGCAACCAGGATTCAGAAATAAATAGCATATAAGGTTTGTGTAATTGAACAAATGAAAGAAGTTCAGGAAATTTTGAAGAAAGAGATTGTATATTTGTGTATACAACAGGCCAGGTATTCAGGTACACTAGTTTTTTGAAACAGTATTTTTCCTTCTAGGCAGCATTGGTACAATAGATGGCACTCCTTTAGTATACTTAATGGTTATGTCGCTTTCCCCCAGAGCCTGCCTTCTCTTAAGCTCGTCTCGAAGTGAGTTAAGTTCAGAAATTTGACCCCTGGTCTTGTCATCTTGGATCTTGATGTTACGAAATTTTGAATTGCCTTTAAGGGATGACCTGTTCCTTAATATATTCGAAACAACCTCAGGGTTAGAAAAGGTAAGCCTGGTCCAGCGTGGCCTTGTTTTATCCTTGGACTGGATTCTCACAGCATTAGTCAAGTGTTTACTAGAACTGGTGGAAATAAAATCAACAATCTCCCCCACAACAGGCACGTCGTTATTATCGTCACTCTCAGGAAGGTTGGTGATGATCACATTGAAAGACTTCCTCACTCTCTCCATGATATCCGGCAAGACACCAGTAGGAGCGTCTGGTTGGGTGGTAGGTAGTTTCGACTCAACGCAGGCTATTTTGTCGACAATAGATGTTAAGTTATGAGACAGAGATGTATGAGCGTTTTGAAGAGAAGTTATGTCGGACTTGCATGCGTGAATAGACGTTTCGTGAACTGCCAGAGTATTGGAATGTTCACTCAGAGTGGTAGAACACAAGTCCAGTTTAGAGAAGAGATCGTCCACTCTTCTCCCGACTCTCTCCAGACCCGCTGTCATAGCTCGCATTTGTTCCATGAGCTCATTGAAATGCCTCAGTGTAATGGCTTCATTCATACTCGAATCTTGTGATAGTGAAGGGGAGGTTGATCGGGTCACGGTGCTGGTGGAGCCGCTACGAAGTAAGCGACCGGAGTTGGTGCAAGAAGGGCACTTCCATTTGGCATTGGTCTCGCTCAAATACTCCAACTCTTTGCTCGTGATATCAACACAGGAAGGGTGAAACATTCCCCTGCATGTATGGCAGGAGACAGGCAAAGTACCTGCAGAAAATGGCATACTGCACATGACACAATTTTTCGGCATTATTCTCAATCTCAAGGGATACCAAGGTAGGGAAAACTTCACAAAAACAACAAGCTTCACTCCCCTGGGCCCGTAGGGAAGACTTACACAGATCAGGAAGGCCACGGAAAGGAACGATGAGTGAGAGAAAGGGAGGCCGAGATCAAAACGCAATCATGCAAGCGAATGAACCCGTTATTCGAAGTTCTCCAGGTACACCCAGTCCGACCCCGTGGACGCCGCCGCTGAAGGAGCCGAGCGTTAGACTAGTTTCCGATGTAATTAGGTAGAGCGAATTAGTTCAAGGTCATACAGATGCAACAATGAAAACAAAGCGAGTAATTAACTCGAATTGAAATCAACCGAAAATGAAAAGAAACGCTTAAGTTAATATTAAACTAGAAGAAGGAGATGGATACCAACAAATTAAACTTACTGTGCAGAAATTCGATTTGAAAACTTCGAATTATAAGACACAGAAATACAACTCGTCCGGAGCACCATAAACACGTCTATATCTCGTGAATGTTCAGCAAATTATTTATGTTATGTTATTTATATTATGTTTGAGTGGGTCCCTGGATAACTTGGAAATTCAATTGTCCCGGTAGGAGGCGCTGCAATCGGGTTCTAGGTTTTTTTAAGATTTTTCGCATTTGGAAATAAAACTGCAACCGCAATAACCGATTTGGCGCAGGCGAAGCTGCGTGGGTCAGCTAGTAATTTGTTAAAATCATCTATTGATATGGCCCTTTATAATGGGCCATATCCATCAAGTAAAGCCGGTCAGAACAATTTAATCGATTTACTTTTTTTCGAGAAATGATAGATCGTAGTTTTTATATCTGCCTGAAGTGAATTATTCAAGTAATAATAAAACAAAATTACCCGGTATAAAGAAAACGGACAGAAGAGGCTGGAAGCTGGGAACCGGAAGGCGTAGGACGCTATAAACCCGGATATATATATATATATATATAAAGAAAAAACTATGTGTTGTATTTATTTCAACTAGTAATATAAGAAAAACTTTTTGGTAAGTACCTTTTTGGGTGTTCTCCTCGACAATCTAAGAAGAACAATAATTATGAAAATAGCATATTTCAAGAATACCCTATGCCATCGAATTCCATGCACTACTCACCTTGAGATAGCCGCGTGGGCGTCGTGATTTGAATTCCATCGATCGAAAGATTATCTACCAACGGATAAATAGTGACGACTCCCTCGCTGTTTTCAATGTGGCAATGGACAGGAGAGACTCCAGTACCCTGCACTAATATATCCACACATGGTCCACTGCCCAAAACCACTCTTCCTGTAAGGAAAATAATTGTTATCAAACCTACAATGTACCCTTTTGTATCTTTAGAGAGAAAATGTAAATATAAATTTTTATAAATATTATATATAATTTATAGATATACAGGGTGTCCCGGCACTAAGTGACTCTTACTCAGCTGTAAATAAAGTGTATAAAGACGAGTCAGGAATGCAATTTTTTTTTCATACGATGCCCCCTGCGAAGATAATATGTACCTCCAAATGGTACCGAGAATGGTACTTCCATAGTTTAGTTTTTTTTAGATAACTTCCGAAATTCTCCTATTTATGTATTTTATCATTATTTCTGCAAAAAAAAAGGTATACTAATGCAACATTGAAAAAATACACCGTTTTCGAGATACAACCATGTTTGCGCGTATGTTCTGGGGAATATCGCGTTATCATTTTGCCCAAATGTCTGTAACTTTCGAATTTTTTGACGAAAATGGTCTCAAACGATTTGATTCGACTCCCCAATGAAGAATTCGTGGTCAAATTTGATTCTGTCCGGCCGGCCGTTGCCACGATAACTTGAAAACGGAAAGAGCTAGCTAGACTTGAAATTTTCAAGGTAGGTAGCGCATCCCAATACGACGGACAAGTTTGTTAATTGGCAGAATCGGCCCAATGAGTAATAATTTTGTTTTCAACCAAAGTAAATCCCATCGAATTGAAACTTGGTGAATAGTAGTAGAATATAGACCTGAGTACATTTGGGAAATTTTGTGAGAATCGTATCACGCGAAAATTTTTAAAAAATTAGTAAAATAGTATATTATGCACCGAGGGAGAAAAGTAGGACATTCACGCCCGCGAATGATTGTCTCCCGAGCCGGAGGCGAGGGTGACAATCGCGGGCGAGGATGTCCTACTTTTCTCCCTAGGTGCGTATACGATTTTTTTCTTCTCCGTCTAATTCACTTTCATCAGAGTTAATCAAATCCATTTTTTATTATATTTGTCGGTATTCACTGAAATAATTAACCTTTTTTTGACTCAGCTGTCATCAACTTGAGATATAAACACGCGGTTGCTAGGTAACCGCCAACCGGGAGATAAAGTAAAGTACCCGCATGCGCACATTTGCCATCTCACCGGGAGAGAATCGGGTACTTTTCTCCTGTGTGACAGGGACGAAAAGTGAACTTTTCATCCCGGAAGAGAAAAAAATATTTTTATGTCACGATAACCTGAGAACGAAAGGAGATAGCGACTTAAAATTTACAGGTTAGGTTGTGCACCTGAATGCGACATTTGAGTTTGTTAATAAGCATAATCGGCCAAACGGTTTAGGAGTTCTACCCATCTGAATTTTGGTTGTTATTTCCTCCATAACTCGAAAAATACAAAACCGACCTAATTCAAACATGGTTATTAGTTGTAGAATGCCAACGCAAAAGTTCTTGCAAAATTTCGTGAGGATCACTAGAATTTTTTTTTAAAATCATTGGAAATCATCGAAAAAGTTGTATATATCAGAAACTATTCATCCGACATGGCTGAAATTTTGCGAGAGCCTTCAGAACCTAACTCTACTATCAAGTTCCAATTTTGAACACGATCGGATCTATATTGTTGGATACTCGAGCGGCCTTGTGTGAGTTCAGTAGCTGGATGGGTAACCGTTGCCTCGATAACTCTCGAACGAAAGGAGATAGGGAATTGCAATTTGAGGGTAGGTTACGCATCTAAATGGGAGAGTTAAGTTCGCTGTTGGTCATAATCGGCCCAACGGTTTCGGAGTTTATACCCATCTGGAATATTATTTCCTCGATAACTCAAAAAATATAGACTCGATCGAATTGAAGCTTGCTAACTAGTTATAGAATATCGACATGAAGACATAACAATGGACAATAGAATTCACCATGGTAAATTCGATTAAGAGTGTCCAATACAGGAGAATGGACAATGAAACATACGCGCAAAAGCTCCTGACGTCACGTAAGTGCTTGAACCAATTTTTTTTTTCGTAATTTTTTTTTATGATTGAATATCAAAATATGGGGGAAGTTCCAAATAAATGAACACAGAAAGAGAAATTTTAGTGCCTTTTCTAGCTCGGGGCAGGATCCACAAAAATTTATTCATATTCATATGGGTTCTTGGAGAAATGATAAATTGAAGAATAACTTAATTTTAAAAAAATTTTTGACGATTCTCATAACTACTCAAGATGAACTTTACCTGCTTCCTTTATGCTAATTCCATTTAGTGGGAGTATTAGGTACACAATTCAACTGAGGACTGAAGGGAATTCCAACTAAAGGGTTCTGGGAATTCCACTTCAGCTGGAAGGTCTATTTGTTCATTGAGTAAAATTCCGATTTTATTGCAGCTAATTATTTCCAGGTTGAGAGCATAACTTCTACTTTCTATACATACAATTTCCAAATTATGATTGAAAGTATGTCTGCATATAATGGATGGTTTTAATAATGTATTTTCTTTTGTATTCGGATATGCCATATTTTATGCTATTTTATTATTTTTATTCATCAACAACTCATATATCAATGTGATTATAGTCATTATTAATAATTGCTGCGTTTAATTATTTTCGGTTATAATTGTGCAAATGCAACAATATTACCGAAAATTTTGCAAGAAAGCGTGTTATCTAAAAATTGTATGAGTTTATTTTGATATTTTGGAAATAACCGAATTCAATTTTTATAAGATAACACGCTTCAATGTAAAATTATCTGATCATTTTTATGCATGAATGTAATTCATTGGGAAATTTCACGAATAAAGAAATATTGTCTGGGAAATATCAAAGTACTGACGAAGACTATGAATATAATCATGCTCTTAAACAAATTCAACTGTATTGAGCACTCACCGAAACGCCATTTTCGACACTTTGACGTTTATCTGTTTGTATTGTTTGTGTTGTGAAGACAATGAGATGTTTTCGGATGCAATTTTCGCTCTGCAGTGCAATTGCCGCTGTAATTTTTCGATAATTGCATTCTTGTCATGAGAAGTTCTATGTATGAGGGAAATATTCTCGATTCATGAGTTCACTACTCTGCGAATCATACTATTAATTTCACAAAACATTTTTATTAATAGGGTGATTTGATTTATTATGAATATTAGCATCTGTATAATATGTTGGTTTGTAAAATATTGGTTCTGGTGAATGCTAAATCTGGAAAATGAATACAGCTGTCATACTCTATAGATCTAATAGTTCCAGTGATGATCCTCATAGATGAATTCAGCTGTGCAGCAATTTTTTGCGCATCAACACTGTTAAACCAGACGGTACAACGATATTGATCAGCGGAAAAAATCAAGGCTAAGGCTGCCGTACGAAGAGCAACTGCACCAGCACCCCAGCTGATTTTTGCAGACTAATATTCCTTTTTTTCAACTTCAGATGCATTCATCCAGATGGTCTTCGAAGTCAAAAGAGGAATCTAGTTTCACTCCTAGGTATTTAGTATTAAAAATATGTTTCAAGAAAGAATCACTGAAACTTACACTCAAAGTTCTACATTTATGATGATCGTTCAAATGGAAGCAAGAAACCTTAGTTTTATTTGGATTCGGCACAAACGCCACTCAATTAGGTAATTTTTTAGAATTTCTAAATCTGCAGATAGATTATTTTCTATACTTTAGAAATCAGAATGACAAAATTCAAGGGCAATGTCATTAGCGTATATGAAGTTCTTAGAGGAAGTAGCAGGGATATCACATAATATATATATATAAATTGAAAAGAAGAGGTGCTAAAACTGAACCTTGTGGGAGACCATTATTCAAATTTTTGAAGTACCTACTATTATTATCAACAAAAACATGAAACCTCCTATTAGTCAGCATATTTTCGAGTAAACGAACTATTTCTCCATACTTCAAATGAAATGTAAAATGACTTTGAATAAAATGGGTACAATACCCCTAAAGTAAAGGTTTCATTACGGAGTCGGTCACAAACACATTACCATTCTCGTATGTCTTGCAGATTTACAATCACCGAACAACATTATTCGGTTACTTCACCGAAAAAAAAAGATGAAATCAGTATTGGGAAAACTTTACTTAGGGCTTCGAACATATTCTTAATCATAGAGTTACTATTATTGAAAATGGAATAACTCCATCTCCGAGTGTTTGATATATTCATTCATAATAATTATTATTTGATTATCATAATCACAGTTGTGATCATTATTAATGCCACCCACCACCGATGAATGTTTATTCATGTATAAGATACAATATGATTTTCAATAATATCATTTGAGCCTTGAGTAAACGTTTGCCTGAAAAATGAACTAATCGCAAATATAAATTTGAGCTTTTGAATGAACATTCTAATTAAGAATTACTTAGTGTATTTAGCGTACGTGTAATTATTTATAAATATTGAATCACTAGTGTAAAAACATACATATATCTGTATGGAACTGAATGAATTAATGATAATATGTACAGCTCATATTATGTACAAACGCTATACGAGTATGTCAATATATTGGGCATATTAAATTGCTCTGGAAAATTCCGAACTCTAAACTGTGGCCCAAGATCAATAAGGACAGAAATTAAACACGATTTATTTGATGGTCCTATAAAATAATACAGAATGAACGCACTCATTCACTGTAACACATCAGCTGATATGTTTCCGGTGTAATAAAGAAAACAGAACTTTTTGGTCAAATCCTGTATCCATCAAAATAGTCTCCTCCTAGCGATACTACCATTCCAGCGCTTCTCTATCATTATTATTATTAGAACGAAATCGTGTGGTTTGGTTCAGTTCCTTCGACCGATACGATATTTTGTTCTATTATCCTACTTATTCTGGTCCTCTCTTACCAGGTACATTCACCCCCGATTTCAGAAAGGCTGGTCAAAGTTGACAGAACTGTTAATGTCAAATCAGTCCGAGTTTTTGCGCTTTGCGCAACTCAGATGAGGGTTAACAAGAGATTGATCACTGATTAGTTAATATTTGTGTTGATCAGCCTTTCAGAAACCGGGGGTTAGTCAGCCAATCTTTCTAGTGACGAAATGATTAAGAAAATAAGCATCGAAAAGAACTTCACTACGATGCTCGGTTGGGAAAAAGACTGGGACATGAAATCCACCAGCCAAGTTCTTAAGAAGAATGCCATTAAATGGTATACAGATGGTTTGAAAACCGCTACAGGAGCTGGCGCTGGAGTATATATGGGTCAGGCATTAAAACCCGGAACTCTCATGTTATCTAGTCGAGAATTAAAGGAGATGAGGAGGTCAACACATTTGCCAAGAAAGAAACACAAACCCCCTTTATTGGCCCGGAACCCTATTGTGGAGTTGGTAGATACACCTACAAATGTGCATGAAAGAAGAAATTGAAAGAGGTATTTTCTGGAGATCTCTCTCTGGAATGTATCATTCCAAAAATTCCTCCAGAACTTTGTCCAAGACATATATGGACATCGGTAAGAACACGCTGCACCTCGTCACTGGTTTCCTCACAGGGCACTGCGGAAGCATATGATGAGATTAGGGATAGCAGAAACTGGGAAGTTTCTGTTGGGAGGAGGATGAAACCTCGGATGAAACTCCTGATCACCTGTTTACGGAATGCTTCGCCATCTTAAACCAACGAAAGGAATGCTTTGGGCAAGAAATCTTTGGTCTCAAAATAGTCGTTTATTTTGCCTGTTTAGCCAATCGGACATAGACACGGAGATTCAATTTTTGGGCGCATGTTCTAGGGGAACATCGTCCTATCATTTCGTCCAAATGTCTGTAATTTTCGAATTTCGAGCTGAAAATTGGCTAATAGACTAATTCGGACTCCCTGATCACGAATCCGGTGTCAGATTTTTGGGTGCCGTCCGGCCGGCCGGCCTTCCGGCCGTAGGCACGATAACAGGAGCACCGAAGGTCCTATCGACTTCAAACTTTCAGGGTAGGTTTCTGATCAAAATGCGACGGTTAAGTTCGTTAACGGGCAAAATCGGCCGGACGGTTTAGAAGTTATAGACATTTCAAATTTTGAGGTTATTTCCCTGATATTTCAGGAACTAAAGAAGATGTTGAATCGAAACTTGGTAGTCAGTTCGAGGATATAAACGCGCAACTTTTGGCAAAATTCTGTTATGATCGAAATGTTGGTAACTTTTAAAAAAATATTTCTTTTAATTTTTTCGAAAAAAAAAATTTTTTTTCGTGAACTATTCATCAGATTGCAACAAAAACTTGTACTAACGTCAATTGTAGTATTTTGCAACATTGTGCAAAATTTTGGCTCTATACGATTTCAATTTCTGGAGATTTAAGACAAAATGTGTCAAATTTCCTGGGTCTCTCTCAGTATTTTCATCGATTATTATATAATAATCAATAATATTAAGGTATTCAACATGATACTGCTTTTTTTCTTTACTGGTCAGTACGGGCCACAAGGAAGATGAACATGCGCCCAATAGCTCCTGTCCACAGGGCTTGAACCAATTTTTTATTTAAAATACGTTCAAGGTTGAAGGTTTCTGTTCAGCTCAATTCTTCTCGCAGTAGATCACTTAGCATCATCATTTTGACCTACTATTAGACGAACGAATCTTCACACTCAAACATAAATTTTTTCGACAATAATGTCCAACAATCAGAACTGGTTATTCTATCGTGTAATGCTGGAAACTTCCAGCTGTTAGACCCCTCTTTTTGAACGGAGATATTGTAGAATGGAAGTCTGGAGTTTAATATCTAGGAGTAACACTAGATAGTAAACTTCGTGGAATAATCATGTTGACATAACTGCTAGTAAAGCTATAAAGGCTTTAATGGCGTGCAGAAATCTAGCCGGTAAGACTTGCGGCTGCAACCTCAAGATACTGCAATGAATGTACGTAATGATTGTGAGACCCGTAATCACGTATGATGCAGTAGACTGGTATAGCAAAATAAGCCAAATAGTACGAGGAAAACCCACGACAAATTACAAAGGCTTGACTGTGTGTGTATCACTGGAGCTATGGGAATCTACTCTACCAGGGCACTTGAGATTATCACAAATCTCACACCTCTTCATCTAGTGACTAGTAGACAAAATGGTCCATGAAGACATTCTCAGAACATCTAAGGAAGGAACAGGTAATGAGAGAATTAAAGACCAGGAAGCCTGAACCTCTCTTACCAGGTACATTTCATCAGCCAATGTTCTTACCGAAGAAATGATTAGGAAAGTAAGCATCGGAAAAAGCTTCACTACGATGCTAGGTAAGAAGAAAGACTGGGACAGGGAATCCACGACCCAAGTTCTTAAGAAAAATGCCATTAAATGGTACACAGACGGTTCAAAACTCAACATAGGAGCTAGCGCTGGAGTATAAGGGGCAGGCACTAAATGCTCACTATCACTAGGCCCCTATCCGAGCGTCTTTCAGGCAAAAATACTTGCAATCAAAAGATGCGTGGAAATGAATATAGAAATGAACTATCAGAGATGTGATATAGCAGTCAAGCTGCTATTGAAGCTCTGAGCTCCCATGTTATCGAGTCCAAGATAATATGGTAATGCCGAAGAAAACTTAATGAAGTAAGCAAGAACAACAGGGTCTCCTTGGTCTGGGTTCCTGGTCACGCGGGAATTGGAAATGAGGAAATGAGGAGGCCAACACACTTGCCAAGAAAGGAATTCCTTTTATTGACCCGAAACCTTACGGTGGGATAGGTAGATAAACCTACAAAAATGAATTTCGAATGAAAGAAGAAACTGAAAGAGGTATACTCTGAGATATCTCTCCTAGGAATGTATCACTCCGCTGTCAAATCCAAGAAGTACCTATATGGTTCTCAGTAAAAACATGCTGCAACTCCGCAATGGTTTCCTCACATAGCACTGCTGTCTTAGGAATCATATGATGAGAATAGGGCTAGCAGAAATTGACGAGTGCAGATTCTGTGGAGAGGAGGATTGAACTCCTGATCACCTGATTACGGAATGCCTCGCCATCTCAAACGCGTTCAAATATTCAGCACCCAATGGAGCAAGAACAAATTTTTTTGCTTTGTAATTTTAGTTAAAATTTTTGCTTAGATGAGGAGAGCTGCTCGAAAGGTGCCCCATTGGGGAAACCAGAAAGGTTCAGGGGTCCAGACAGAGAATAAGTTGGTATCACAGAGGAAATATCGTGAATTGAGAGTGAAATGGCCACAATAGTCACCGGACACTAATTGTATTGAGCACTTTTGGCTCCAATGCCTAGGCTGATAGATTTGATGGAAATTTGTCCTTTCTATGAAATTTAATATGATTTACACGGCAAATATTCGAGGACACATGTTCAAATCCCAATTTCATCTAATTCCGAAGATCCGTTAAGACGCGTCTGTTTCAAAATCTTCCCTCACAAAATAAACCATAAATCTCACTACCTCCATCATAAATAACTCTTATGTGTACAAACTCACTCGAAACTAGAACATATTGTGAAAAAAATCCCGTTATCGGTCAGCAGAAGAGCACCACCATAAAATACGTCAACACTGACAATCACTGACGTCAAATTACCATCCTGCGGCCCGCCAGTGTCAGCATGGAGATAATAATAAACGCACTAAACTCCAAGCACTCCGATATTAACGCTTTGGGAGCGGGAATATGAATGGCCATATCTGTATCCGAAAGAGTGCTTCACATCTCCCCGAAACATAAAATCATGGAAGCCCCACGGCTCCTTAACCGAGATCGTATCGGAGAGAATGCGATGTAACACCATTAATTTATACATCAACACTGTGCATCACTTTACACAAAAGATAATGATTAAAACAATCAGATGCTCGAACATCTCGGAACATAAATATTCAGTTCCAAAATGAGCGTTGCATCACTAAAACAATTGATAGGGAAGGAATGATTTTCTATGACGAGTGAAAGAACATACAGGGTTGTGTTCGAATATTAACTCCGTAGATTATTTACTAAAATTGCGTTCGAAAACCGAAAAGTTCGGTATATTTTACTCTATGATTGTCGTTCGAAATGTCAGAGTATTCGACTCCTAGTTAACTCTCGAACTTAGTTGTTCGAATATTAACTCCACTGAGTAGAGTAGAGTTTTTGAAGGTTTGACAGATTTACTCTGGATTTCACTCTGACAGTGACAGAAGGTGCCAATATCGGGATATAGGTTATGCTGGGTTAAGAAAGAACCTATGTGTTTTCTTCACATATACAGGGTGAGTCTTTGACCACTGCATTAATTTTAACCAGAGATTCCTCTCATCAAATGAAACACTTTTTGGCGCTCTAGTTCCTCGGAACTGAGTGCTTATCAATTTGCCCAAATGTCTGTAATTTTGGAATATTTCGATGAAAATGTTCTTAAACGATTTGGTTCGACTCACTGATCAAGAATCCGTGGTCGAAATTCATTCTGTCCGGCCGGTCCGGCCGGCCGTAGGCACGATAACTCTCGAACGGAATGAGCTAGAGAGTTGAAATTTTCAGAGTAGGTTTGGGGGATAAATATCTCGGCTAAGTTCGTTATTGGGCAAAATCGGACAGATGGTTTCGGAGTAATTTCATTAAACATTTTTACAAATTCAGCTCAGGTAAAAAGATACAGGCTGTTGAAATTTTGAAAAAAAATCAGTTTTTATTTTGTAGCTTCGACATCCTTTTTGCGAATAAAATGAATGTTGGCTTCAAGTTTGCTATAACTATGATACATATTTTCCAAATATTAGTTATTTTCTACTTCTACTGGTTTTCTAGTTATGGACTCGTGGATTCATAAAACTAAACGACATTAGCATAAAGAAAGCATACAAAGTTTTTCTTGAGTCATTTCAAGATTCACTACTTTTATGGATCCGTCCCTGAGCGTTGGAATCACTAATCAAGCTTCAAACCACGTTACCATGACTTATTCTCCTCCGCCAACAATGTCATAGATAATTTATATGCGGTGGTGTATTAGCACATTGTGAAATCTTTAAACGCTTGTAACTTTTTACCTGAGCCGAATCTGGAAAAATGGTAGATGAAAAAAGTGTTTCATTTGATGAGAGGAATCTTTGGTTAAAATTAATGCAGTGGTCAAAGACTCACCCTGTATGTAACTCTAATCATAAATGTATAATATTGTGAGCAGTATTAAAACCATTAAATTATTTCACACAACCCAGAGTAGTCAACTCCAGAGTAAATCTGTCAAACCTTCAAAAACTCCACTCGGTGTAGTTAATATTCGAACACAACCCAGATTATTTTCTTTTCGCGGTCGTTCCAGGGTGCAAATGTCTTTTTGGCGCGCTGTTCTGTGAACAGAAATCCTATCAATGCGTCCAAATGTCTGTAATTTTCGAATATTTGGCCGAGAATGGTCTTAAATATCGAAATATTCCAATGATGGGAGTGTACTGGTCCACTCGACCAGATAAGTTGTCAACAGTTTTTGATTTTTGACGTGGCTCTCCATAGATCGTATATCTGTCTTTCCTCTATGATCTTTACATAGACATATGAAATATGTCTGACAATTTGTCAAGCTGGGAACATCCAATTTCATTCTGTTTAAAAAAATTTGGCGCTCTTGTTCAAACTTTGACACATCAAATCTCCGAAAGTATTGGTTTCTCAGAGTTGGGAATGATATCAATATATTCTTGTGATAGAACTGCATCATAAAGGCAATTTAATTCAAATAATAGTTTATTTATCAAGATTAAATGAGCAATCTGAGAATGAGAACTGCACCATGAAAGAAATCAAATCAAAATAGCTGACATGAATTTGACTCTCTCTTATAGAGAACAGGATGACATGTACGATTATGAACACAGATCATATAATAATTCATAGACAGAATAATTATAGCATTCTGTGAAAACATAGAAGTACGATTGAAATTTCGAAAAATCATATCTCTGGAAGTATTAGCTTGTTAGAGTTGAAAATGATATCAATGGATTTTTATGGTGAAACTGCATCTTAAAAAAATTTGTATTGAATTTGAAATTTGTAAGTTAAAAATTTTTTTCGTTCAGTTTCATCATAAGAATCCATTGATATCATTCTCAACTCTAACAAACTAATGCTGGAGATATGATTTTTCAAAATTTCAATAATTAATCTTAATTTCATAGAATGCTCTAATTATAATATTTGCTGATGTATGTAAATCCAACATATGATGTGAGTTTTGAATTTATTTTTTCATGATGCAGTTCTATCATAAGAATCCATTGATATCAGTGATATGATTTGTCAAAGTTTGAATAATTACTCGCTAGTAGTTTGACAAGAGCGCCAAAGCCCCTGTCCGCAGTGCTTTCCCAATTTTTTTTTTTAATTTCTGAAATGGTAATCGAAAAAGGTGATATAACTGCAAACTTAGAAATTTGTCAGTTGATTGGTTCAAGATTTATATAAATTGCACTGTATATCCAAAACCAAGGACCTCAGACGATTAAAATTTCTCTCGATATGAGTCCACCTAGATGACCTTCCGTTTATGGTTTACCTTTGTTGCATTCCTCCCGGGACAGCCTGTATATCATTGAATTCTTCCCAAGTTCCCTCCAATCCTGCATAAAATGTAATACTCCATAATCCCAGAAGACAAGCACCATCATAAATAGTCTTGAATAAGAGGAAAAAATTCCACCTATTTGCACATAAATACAATAAATGCATTTCAACACGATCATGTTACATCATATGTATTCATTTCGCTTTGCTGTAATGGCATCCGTATGGTAGTATTTGGCCATGGTAACATGCACTTCCTATAGGAAACGATTCCTGAATTAGGTGCCCAGATGTAATGAGCTGAATTTATAGAACGTGCATGTATACAGGCAACGGATGGACTCCAACCATGTTCGGTGAATAGAGGATTATTAATGTTAAAATATCACGATGTTCTCTACAATAAATTACACTTAAGTGTGGTTTAACATACAGATCGAAAATTAAATGGCGGCCCATAGAATTTGCAATGGACTACAGAGCGGGAGTAACTGAAATCGATGGACCAGCACACAATCCAACTGATTCTATTTACTGATAAAAATAGTTATCTATATTTTGTGAAAAATACTACCATTAGTGATATTCTTTTTACCAACTTCAGCTGAGATTAACTGAGATTCTCAGTACAGCTCAATTTCTCAGTCGTAGTACTTGTTCCATTTATCTCAGTTTGATGAGATTTATCTAAGAATTTACTTAGACAATTTCTTCCCCCCTTACCCCACCTGACCATGCTATTATTCATCAGGTGCTTTACTGCGCATAAAGTGAGATTGTTTATTTTGAAGATATCTGTCTTATTTTTTAATATAAATATATTTATTTCAGTTTTGCAACTTTTGTTCAAATAATTCAGGTTATGTTTACTTCACAGAACATATAATATACTTCAGCTATCTCTCCTGATATTCCTTGTCTATGGTCCTATGGAAAAGCTCGTTTCCAACTGATCTTAAGAAACCGTGCAATTGAGAAAGCTTGTAAAACCAAAGCATGTTATTGCAAAAAAAAAATAATATAAAATCATTTGTCTGGCTTCATCCGCGGTATTAGTTTTTTTACCCAAAATATTTAGATATAGTTTCTATATCTTTTAACTGATTTTTTTTTGTGCCAATCTTACTAGTCGTATCACAACCCGTAAATGCATGTAAAGCAGGTAAGATTTCACAAACTGGGTACGTCAGAGTATGAGTCAGAGAGAGACGGCGATACTTATAGGTAAGCGAGTAAACTTTTGAGCGCGCGGAATTTACGATTGAAAAACAGTTATAAACAATTAAATTTCTTGAAATCGTAATTAAAATTATTGTTAACTATTGTACAAAGAAAAAAAAAATTAAAATTCATATTTTTTTTTCTTTTTAATATTTCTCATGGGTCAAAAGTATCTAAATTTAAGATTTCTTCAACCTTTAAAAATTCATATCTCGAAAAATAATTACTTAATCGTAATAAGCCATAAGACTTTTTTTAATTGTATTTCAATAAAGAATACAAAAAAAATTTGTCCGTTTGAAAAATAACAATTCCTTGTAATTGTTTAAAGAATTTCGGTTTAAACAATATGGCACGGGGTTATCCCATGGCAACATGCATTTATATCATTAGTAGGGTAATTTGAAGAGAATCGCATAAAAAAATGGGTTCAAGCCCTGTGGACAGGATCTTTCTGGCGCTCTAGTTCAAACAGACAAATTATATCTCCGAAAGTCTTGGTTTCTCAGAGTTAGGAATTATATCAATGTATTCATATGATAGAACTGCATCATAAAGGAAGTTCAATTCAAATGATAGTTTATTTATCAAGATTAAATGAGCAATCATGAGAATGAGAACTGCACCATGGAAGAAATCAAATTAAATCTGGCCAATTTTGCCCAATAACGAACTTAACCGAGATATTCATCTCCTTAACCTACTCTGAAAATTTTAACTACATAGCTCATTCCGTTCGAGAGTTATATCTATGTCTATGGATGAAAAGCTCTCACTACTCTCAGATCTCTTACTTCATGTTTCGTTCCGAAATGTAAGACTTTTCTGAGAAAAACTAATTTCGGAGCAAACAACTGAGATTTTTCTCACTTCGCTCACAATTCTTCGATTGATTAGATAATGACATGTCTCAGGAAAATAAGTTGACATTATGACAATTCATACATAGAATAATTATATCATTTTGTGACAACGTTGAAATACGATTTATTATTGAAATTTTGAAAAATCATATCTCCGAAAGTATTAGCTTGTTAGAGTTAAAAATGATATCATTGGATTCTTATGGTAGAACTGCTTATTGAAAAAAAATTAATTTTGAATTTGTTTTGTAAAAAAATAAATTTTTTTTTGTTTCTCCGAAACCATCTGTCCGATTTTGCCCAATAACGAACTTAGCCGAGATATTTATCTCCCAAACCTACTCTGAAAATTTCAACTGTCTAGCTCATTCCGTTCGAGAGTTATCGTGCCTACGGCCGGCCGGACCGAATGATTTTCGACCACGGATTCTTGATCAGTGAGTCGAACCAAATCGTTTAAGACCATTTTAATCGAAAAATTCGAAAATTACAGACATTTGGGCAAATTGATAAGCACTCAGTTCCGAGGAACTAGAGTGCCAAAAATTGAGGTGGAATAGTTTTCGGTACTCATGCGCCGATTCCTCCTGGACTATATTAATAAAAATATAAATATCGGATCCTATGTTACCGAACTGTAATGAAAATCTTCGTCATAATGAAAAACTCCGGGTAAAAACTAATTATAAAGAAAACCTCGAATATTCTACTGGTATACTGCGAACGAGTGTCCTTAACCAAACGATTATGTATCACCAAAGCATTAAAATTTCATTCAAAACTTCTGTAGGTGACAATGCATACGATAAAAACTGGCTGACCTTAAGTTTTAAAATTAACAAT
Organism: Halyzia sedecimguttata; assembly: GCA_937662695.2. Classification (NCBI taxonomy): domain Eukaryota; kingdom Metazoa; phylum Arthropoda; class Insecta; order Coleoptera; family Coccinellidae; genus Halyzia; species Halyzia sedecimguttata. Next base: position 9,892,235 of record OW569411.2, on the reverse strand, counting down.
AATTATACGAGAAATGGAATTTGGTCATTACGAAACTCGTCAAGTAGACCTGTTACAGATACGATGGGTTAGGATTTTTCAATGGTATTTCTGATGTGTCACTGGGTTGTTCCTAAGAATTAATCAATTATTTATTCGAAAATTTCGACATTTGCGGTTGGATGTTCTAACGATGGAGGTGACGATTCTTGAAATTAAATTCCGAAGAGGTTAATCTAGTTCTGTTTCATTAATATCTCAAAATAATGCAGATCCAACCAAGATTTACTCAATTAGTATGTCAAATACAAATTTGAATAATTATGCAAAATTTGATATAAATTATCAACCAAAAATTGGTTCAAGCACTTATTCGAATTTATCATGGTAAATTCGATTAAGAGTGTCCAATACAGGAGAATGGACAATAGAACATGCGCCTAAAAACTCCTGACTTCACGTCAGTGCTTGAACTAATTTTTTTTTTAATTTTCTAGCGGTACGGTTAATACAAAATGTTACACTTCTTTATCTCGATATTCTACAACTAGTTACCAAGTTCAAATCGATCGAGTCTATATTTTTTGAGTTATCGAGGAAATAACATTCCAGGTGGGTATAACTCCGAAACCGTTGGGCCAATTATGCCCTAAAACGAACTTAACTCTCCCATTCGGATGCGCAACCTATCCTGAAAATTGCAAGTCCCTATCTAATTTCGTTCGAAAGTTATCGAGTCAACGGTCACCCATCCAGCTACTGAACTCACACCAGGCTGCTCGGATCTCCAACAATATAGATCCGATCGTGTTCAAACTTGGAACCTTGCAGTAGAGTTAGGTTCTGAAGGCTCTCACAAAATTTCGGCGATGTCGGACGAATAGTTTGTGATATATAGAATTTTTTTCAATGATTTTTTTTTAATTTTCTAGTGATATGATCCTCACGAAATTTCGCAAGAATTTTCGCGTTGGCATTCTACAACCAATAACCATGTTTGAATTGGATCGGTTCCCTATTTTTCGAGTTATTGAGGAAATAACAGCCAAATTTCAGGTGGGTGTAACTTCCGAACCGTTTGGCCGATTATGCCTATAAACCAACTCAAATGTCGCATTCAGATGCACAACCTAACCTGAAAACTTCAAGTCGCTATCTCTTTCCGTTCTCAGGTTATCGTGACATAAATAATAATTTTTTGAAAATTTTCTAGTGATACGATTCTCACAAAATTTCACCAAACGTCTTTGTGTTCGCATTCTACAACTAGCTACCAAGTTTCAATTCGATCGGATCTGTATTAGTTGATAACGAAATGATTACTCGGAAACCGTTGGGCCCAATATGCCCATTAACGAACTTGTCCTCGCCTACCCTGGAAATTGCAAGTCGCGAACTCTTACCAGCCGGACAGAATCAAATTTTACCTCGAATTCTTCATCAGGCAGTCGAACCCAATCGTTACAGACATTTGGGCAAATTGATAACGCGATGTTCCTCAAAACATACGCGCAAAAAGAATGTCATTAAAAAGTAGCCCCTATCGAAAGATTTCATGCACCCAAAAAAACATCCAAGAAACATTAAACGAAATCTGCAATTTTATTCATGACTTTTTCCCTTGTTCTGGTAACTTAGAATTTAGGAATTTTTGAAATAAGATGTATCATTGTGTAATCTTTATAACAATGGAAAATTCTACATGTCTTCGACTTTTTCACAATTTTGCATCAGCCACTCGGTAAATTTGGGCCAAAAATCAAATTATTCAAAAAGTTTCAGTTGGATTTTTTCAAAAAAATCACAAAAATTAAGATCAGTTTTGAAACAATTTGTTGTTTGGTTTTTTTTCCACCAAGGAAGCAAAATAGTTAGTAGTAGTGAAAAAAACTGTTTTGTACACGCTTGTTAGCTTCGCAGAAATAGGAAGATTCGTAGAACGAATAGTAGTTGTAGTATCAACTCTTAATTAATTCGAAAAATTCGAAATATTGAAAATGAAAGCACTGACGTGAAGTCAGGAGCTTCATTCAAAGTCGACCGAACTAAAATTCGGTACTCGTTTATAAAATGACGGCTAGAAGACATATAATATGCGGAATTTCAGCGAATTCTGACGGAAAGGTTCTGAAATATAAAATTTTGAAGAACAATTTTTTTTTTAATGATACGATATTCACCAAATTTCGCAAAAATTAGCGCGTCAGCATTTTACAAGTAATTACTAAGTTATAATTGGATCAGATTTGTTTATTTTCAGTTATTGAGGAAATAACAACAAAATTCCATATAGGTATAACTCCGAAACCGTTTGGCCGATTTTGCCCATTAACGATCTCAACTGTCGCATTCGGATGCGCAACCGACCCTGAAAATTTCAAGTTGCTATGTCTTTCCGTCCGAAAGTTATCGTGGCAACGTTTACCCATCCAGCTATTGAAGTCACACACGGCTTCCAATACTTTTTCAGTATTTCCAACAATATAGATCCGATCATGTTCACATTTGGAACATGGCTGTAAAATGAGGTTTTCAAGGCTCTCGCCAATTTCGGCGATATCGGAGGAATAATTTCTGAGATACCTGCAGAATGTTTTTTGATAATTTTCAAAAAAAGAATTTCTGATACGACCTCCTTTTTCTCAGCATTGCACAACTATTTATCAAGTTTCAATTCGATCTGATCTGTATTGTTTGAAATCAAAATTTCAACTCCGAAACCATTTCGCTGGACATAATCGAATTTGACCTCGAATTCTACATCAGTTAGTTTGAGACCATTTTCGGCAAAAATTTTTAAAATTACACATTTGGTGAAAAATTGCTCCATCGAGCAATCTGCAGATTCACAGGGCTAATAGGAGTACATTGAGCTGTCGAAAATAACAGACATTCGGAAGAAATTATATGGCCTTGGAAGTAAGAACAAACTCGCAAAAAATTCGGCTTGAATTTTATCACAGACAATAGTCGTATTCAAGCAAATTTCACTTACGGAGCAAGATAATTCAATTCAATGAAGTGTCATGAAATGACACTTCGGATAAATCACAATAATTGAAACATGTATTCCAAGAAGGCCAAATATATAAAAGAGTTCATATTCAATACAATCAACAAGGTTATCAATGAGGGGCAGACTGAAATATACGATAATGTGGACGAATCCAAAATGTCAGGCTGCAGTGTGAAATGATGAAATTCAAACAAATAATAATGAGTTGAGGAATTTTTTTGAGGACGGATACGTCCTGCTATAATTACATAAATATTTAGTTTTTTCAGCCGTTACTAATTGGTAGAGTATCATAATTGAAACACATCGATTTGGCATTACTATTTATTCATGTACTTCCAAATTTTAATGATGATATTACGTGTTACTGCAGTTTCGAACTTCTGTTCATCTTCAGACAGGACAGTGAACTGAATAGTGAATACCGATGAGGACAAAAATGTTTAAAAAAATAATAGTAGATGGTACAACAATTATTAACGATATACATATTCCGAAGTCGATATTACATTTGCAATTCTAGCCACAGAATTCATGATATATGCATAACCTCACTTTCTCCTTTGTTTACAATGGCAATGATAAATGATGAGTTTTAAAATGATTGTCACTGGGAGATTACTTTTCTTCCCATCCTTGTTTGGACCAAACTTTTTGGCGCTCTAGTTCCTCGGAACTGAGTGCTTATCAATTTGACCAAATGTCTGTAATTTTGGAATATTTCCATGAAAATGGTCTTAAACGATTTGGTTCGACTCACTGATCAAGAATCCGTGGTCGGAATTCATTCTGTCCGGCCGGTCCGGCCGGCCGTCCGTAAGCACGATAACTCTCGAACGGAATGAGCTAGAGACTTGAAATTTTCAGAGTAGGTTTGGGGGATGAATATCTCGGCTAAGTTCGTTATTGGGCAAAATCGGACAGATGGTTTCGGAGTAACAAAAAAAAAATTTTTTTTTACTAAACAAATTCCAAATCAATTTTTTTTTAATAAGCAGTTTTATCATAAGAATCCATTCATATCATTTTCAACTCTAACAAGCTAATACTTTCGGAGATATGATTTCTTAAAATTTCAATGTAAATCGTATTTCACAGATTGATATAATTATTATTCTATGTATGAATTCTCATAATGTCAACTTGACAGAAGGGAATATTGTAACTTCAAAAATATTGGGGTTGAAATACTCGTATTTTAGCGATGCAACGGGGACCTCACCCGAAAATGTTTGAAAGTATTACGTAAATATTGAAAGCATAATTCTGTAGTTTGGTGAACGTAGATCAGGAAATTTTTGATCGATTACAAGGTAATTTATTATTACTTATCTAATAAACTATTATTTGAATTGAATTTCCTTTATGATGCAGTGATATAATATGAATACATTGATATAATTCCCAACTCTGAGACACCAATACCAGATATAATTTGTCTGTTTGAACTAGAGCGCCAGAAAGCTCCTGTCCACAGGGCTTGAACCCATTTTATTATACAAAATAAATTGATTTGATAGTTTATATATACGTTAAGTTCAATGAAAAATTATATACGATTTACACTTATTTATAGTTGACATAAATAAGTGTAAATCGTATATAATTTTTCATTGAGTTAATATGGATTTGCATCAAGTAAAAGCCACAAGCATTAAATTTTTTACGTTAAGTTCGTTGAAAGTGAAATTTTCAAATAAAAGAATTATTGGATTACACGTAATTTTGGGTACATAGCATAATGGCTGAGTCTAACTCTTTCTCTGTTTTCACTACAGACCTTGTGATGACCAGAAAAGGGTAATTTGATTGAAAGAATGATGAATGATAAATGTTACTGGAATTTTACTCCGTTTTAAGGAGTATTCTTTCAGAAAATATCAAGCTGATGGAAGCGAGAGTGAATTATTTCTTGGTTGGAATTCTATTCTCCTATGTCATTTTCAAGAGATATCATATTTGCACACTGTTGAACTCATTTTAATGTTCGAATGCAGGTAATAAATCAATACAAATGGACAGAATACATTGAATTCTAACATTGAATTCACATCAAATGGTCAAAATCTGCTTCCATTATTCTCAAGGTATTAATAAATTCTTTTCCGTTTTCAGGAATTGTTCAAAATGGTATCCCTCCATTCCAATACATTTTTGAGCACGTTGATATAATTATTTCACAGTTTTTGCTATCGTTTTCTCTTGTGATTTAATAATATCGCAAGCATCAATAATTCTTTGTAGCATTTTCTCCCTACTGTTTATCTGTACAGCATAGACCTCTTGTTTAAGCGCTCGCCATAAAAAATAATCCAACGGTGTCAGATCAGGAGATCGGGGAGGCCAAGCCACATGTCCACCTCTCCCAATATGTTTTCAGAAGTGTTGGTCAAATATTCGCGCAATTCTCTTGAATAGTGCGAAGTATTTTCCAATGGAAAAAACTTTGCTTCAGTTTTTTTATGTTGGGAAAAACTAATTACATATTCGTGATCAGCGACCTCGATTTAATTAGACACGAGCTCCGTATCGATATACTATGAAAAAAAAAATTTGACCCGGAATCGGAGGAAAATTCTTCTTTCCCGTCCCAAATCTATGATTTTCACATCTCAATAACCAAATTTTCCCCGATTATTGGTCGGTGGACGACGTTTAGATTTATGTATCTATTTTTGCGCGCGTGTTCCGCAAGGAACAGCGTGCTATCATTTCGTCACAATGTCTGTATTTTTCGAATTTTTTTTCGAAAATGGTCTCAAACGATTGGGTTCGACTCCCTGATGAAGAATTCGAGGTCAAATTCAATTCTGTCCGTCCGGTCCGGCCGGCCGGTCCGGCCGTTAGCACGATAACTCTCGAACGGAACGACTTAGAGCGTTGAAATTTGCAGGGTAGTTTCGTAGCGTAAATATCTCGGACAAGTTCGTTAACGGGCGAAATCGACCGAGCGGTTTCGGAGTTAAGGCCGTTTTTAATAAAAACGTTTTTTATGAATATTTCCGGAACCGATCACTCAATCTTTTTGAAATTTTGCATCAGATTGTAGAATCATGACCTTTATATGCCTGCGAAGTTTTGTGTTGAACGGACGGCCCTAAAGTGGCAAAAAAAAATTTTGAAAATTTGAAAATTTTGTTTTCACGATAACTCGAAAAATACTGATCTGATTAAATTGAAACTCAGTAGTTAGATGCAAAAGACCAAAGCAAACACTTTTGCAAAATTTCGTGATGATCACGTGACATGAAAAAAATAAAAAAATTACTACTATTTTGCGGAATACTTTGCTTTTAATGCCGAAACATATGTTTTTGAGGTTCATGCTGCCCTTTCCGGGCATTTTCCGTATTGCGCATGCGCGGATGAGAAGTCCTTTAACTGCTGTAGTTTTCGTCAGAGAGGATTGGGGTTTTGGGGTGGCGGATGCTATTCCTCCATAGAATTCAGATCCCTGATGAGGGTCTGCGCATGCGTAGATTAAAGATGCGATATCTTCCGAACCACTAGTTTTGGAGAATCGGAGTTTTTTGTAAGGTGTGTTATTTTGAGAGGACTTTTAGCCGCCAGTAGATTGCGCATGCGCAGAAGAGAAGTGACTGTTTTTGGGTTGGATGGGTTATGTTGGGAGTGCTGAGTCGATATTATGAGGTTTTAATAGAATATTCATAGCAATTCAGTGCAAGGACAAGTCAGTTTGAGGGATGTAGCGTTGTTTCCGAGTTAAAGTGTCCGTACCGTGGCCCTGGGGCTAATTTTGAAATTGATGTTACCCCTTACAGGCATTTTTCGTTATGCGCATGAGCAGACCATCAGTAATTTAACTGGTGGTGTTTTCGTCAGAGAGGATTAGGGTTTTGGGGTGGCGGATGCTATTCCTCTATAGAATCCCCTGTTGAGGGTCTGCGCATGCGTGGAATAAAGATGTGATATCTCCTGAACCACTAGTGTTGGAGAATCGGAGTTTTTTGTAAGGTGTGTTATTTTGAAAAGGACTTTTAGCCGCGAGTAGATTGCGCATGCGCAGAAGAGAAGTGACTGTTTTTGGGTTGGATGGGTTATGTTGGGAGTGCTGAGACGATATTATGAGGTTTTAAAAGAATATTCATAGCAATTCAGTGCAAGGACAAGTCAGTTTGGGGGCTGTAGGGTTGCTTCAGAGTTAAAGTGTCCTTACCTTGGCCCTGGGGTTAATTTCGAAATGGATGCAACCCCTTACGGGCATTTTTCGTTTTGCGCATGAGCAGACCATCAGTGATTTAACTGGTGGTGCTTTCGTCAGAGAGGATTGGGGTTTTGGGGTGGCGGATGCTTTTCCGCTATAGAATCCCCTGGTGAGGGTCTGCGCATGCGTGGATTCAAGAAGCGATATCTCCTGAACCACTAGTGTTGGAGAATCGGAGTTTTTTGTGAGGTGTGTAATTTTGGGAGGACTTGCAGCCACGAGTATACTGCGCTTGCGCAGACGAGAAGTGAATGGTTTTGGGTTGTTTGGGTTATGTTGGGAGTAATGAGCCGATATTGTGAGGTTTTAAAAGAATATTCATGTCAATTCAGTGCACGGACACAAGTCAGTTTGGGGGAAATAGCGTTGTTTCCGATTTGAAATTTCTGTATGGTGGCCCTGAGGCGAATTTATAAATAACTATATTCGGTAGATCTATATTAAAATGCGTTCGGATTTGGAGAAGATGCTATTTCGTCCCTAACGGAGGACCCACAACCGAATTTTTTTCTGATCTACGGTAAAACTAACAGCCAAACTGTATTGATAGCTATATTTGTTAAAGGAACTTGAAAAAAAAAAAAAAAAAGCACTGACGTGAAGTCAGTACTCTTTGGCGCGCGTGTTCACGGTGGCTAATTTGAATTGAATTATTCAAAATTTAACAGTGCTGTATCTAAGCTGCCATCAGGATAGAGTAACAAAGTTGGAAAAGAACACAAGTGACTCTCCTTAGTCGCACAAGCTCCTAGAAGATTTGGGAGGGTCAGTATAATCCTAATCATGTTTATAGCACGCGCGCAAAAGCAGATTGACTTAACAATGAAAGAAAAAGTGTAAAAAGTCAATCTGCTTTGGCGCGCGTGCTATAAACATGATTAGGATTATACTGACCCTCCCAAATCTTCTAGGAGCTTGTGCGACTAAGGAGAGTCACTTGTGTTCTTTTCCAACTTTGTTACTCTATCCTGATGGCAGCTTAGATACAGCACTGTTAAATTTTGAATAATTCAATTCAAATTAGCCACCGTGAACACGCGCGCCAAAGAGTACTGACTTCACGTCAGTGCTTTTTTTTTTTTTCTGTATCCGTTCGGAAAATATTAGGAAATGAGCGAATCCGTCAAACGCCAAAAAGTTTTCTCAAGTATCCAACACATAAAAAAATCTACAATTTTCCGATTAGGTCGACGCGGTTTTGGTTATTCACTAAATCGGGGACGCAGATCACGAATCTGTAATTAGATTTTCCGTATCTCGATTAGTTTCGGAGCAATGACGAAAAAAGTCGCAATTTCTGGCTCTACCTCCGGAAAATGGAATAATCAGTCGGATTTTTCGCCATATTACCAAAATTAATCGAGATACGGAAAAACTAATTGCAGATTCGGAATCTACGCCCTCGATTTAGTGAATAGCCAAAGCCGTGGCGATCTAATCGGAAAATTATAGATTTTTGTATGGGTTAGATACTAGAGAAAACTTTTTGGCGTTTGACGGATTTACTCATTTCCTGATATTTTCCGAACGGATAGAGATACAGAGGAAATAGATACATAAATCTAAACGTCGTCCACCGACCAATAATCGGGGAAAATTTGGTTATTGAGATGTGGAAATCATAGATTTGGGACGGGAAAGAAGAATTTTCCTCCGATTCCGGGTCAAAAATATGTTCAAGTGCCGACCCAAAAAATGTTTTTCATGGTATATCGATACGGAGCTCGTGTCTAATTAAATCGAGGTCGCTGATCACGAATATGCAATTAGCTTTTACCTAAGTGGCGTACTTTGGGAAAATTTTCACTTAGAGTGAAAAAATGGACAAAAATAGGTCAATTTTGGAAGTTCACACCGCCCAAAAAAATCGGAGTAGGGTGTTGTTGATTTTTGCCGTCATATATGGATCCTTCATCTACTGAATAATCCAAACAGAAAATGTCCAGGCCGTACTATTCGGAAATTATGATTTTTTTCCCAAGGGTCTGTTTTTTGGAAAATTCATTTCGCGGTATTTCCGCGGAAAATTCTTTAATGAAAAATCCGATCATATATTCGTAATCTACGGCCCCGAATTAGTAAATGACGTAATTTGCATCGAAATCGGAGACCGGTCAAATTTTGGCAATTTTTTAATACATTAGCCTTAAAAAAATCCCATTTTTCGAGAAAAATTTTTTGGCGCAAAACTATGAAACGGGTACTTATTCTTATAGATTCGGGGCCGTAGATTCCGAATCTACCATCAGATATATATTACAAAAATTTTCCGAGGAAATATCGCAGAAAGAATTTTCCGAAAAATAGACCCTCGGGAAAAAAATCATAATTTCCGAAGCGTACGACCTGGACATTTATTGTTCGGATTGTTCGATAGATAAAGGATCCAAATATGACGTAAAAAATCAGCAACACCCTACTCCGATTTTTTTGGGCGGTGGAAAGTTCCAAAATTGACCTATTTTCGTCAATTTTATCTTTTATCACTTTAAGTGAAAATTTTCCCAAAGTACGCCACTTAGGGAAAAACTAATTACACATTCGTGATCAGCGACCTCGATTTAATTAGACACGAGCTCCGTATCGATATACCGTGAAAAAATTTTTTTGGGTCGGCATATTTTTGACCCGGAATCGGAGGAAAATTCTTCTTTCCCGTCCCAAATCTATGATTTCCACATCTCAATATCCAAATTTTCCCCGATTATTGGTCGGTGGACGACGTTTAGATTTATGTATCGAAGGCACTCAGACGATTAAAACCTCTTGATACGAGTCCAGCCTGATGACATTAATTCATGGTATCCGTTTGTCGCATTCTTCCCTGTATAAATGAGAATCGATGAAAATGACGAAACCGATGACGTAAAATGAATCAGAGATAAACTATCAACTATCAAAACCCAATCAAATCGAGTTAAGTTCATTAGTTTCAGCAAACTTCAACCGCTTTAACGACCTACCGTTTTACGAGAATTCCAAAAATCATTGCACATGATCTCATTTCACGTACACAAAGCGAAACTTCTGACGCCTCAAGTGAACGCATAACAAGGAATGTTCTGTCAACAATCAAGATCTGGGAAGATGAAAGAACTCCCTAATTACCGGCAGTCTAGTTGGGAGGAACTAGTAAAATCTGTTACTTCCCAGACTTTTATTTTTGGAAAGTTTCATTTCCGACAAGCCACCTCATCCACCGAAAATATATTCCTAATTAACTGTAACAAAACAGAAATAAAGTATTCCTGTATCGAATGAAAGAGTTGTCGGTCGATCAGGAAATTCTTCATGAAACACACTGAACACACAACACGCATTGATCTTGTTGAGAAAAATTTAATGCTTGTGGCTTTTACTTGATGCAAATCCATATGAACTCAATGAAAAATTATATACGATTTACACTTATTTATTCAATATTGTGACGCGTTTCGTCGACACAGCGACTTCATCAGACTACATCATACTAAATTCTTAACAAGTTATTATCTCCCTATACCTAGATGACATGGACACAGAATCATTTAAAACTAATTACATGAGAAACTTATTTAAAACAAATTACATAATAGTCTTATTTAAAACTAATTACATGAGATTTCACTTAGGTTTCTTTGTACACATTAACAATAATTCATTCCTAATGCTTTTAAAAATTGATTCTCTATTTGAATAGATTGAGTAACGGTGAAAAATTTAGATCTAATTGTTCATTAACTAAATTGCCTGTATGTTTTTCCCTATTTATTTCTACCATTTCCCAGTAATTGAGTTGCGCACCTTTATTCAAATTGTGTAGAATTTTGAAATCCGGGTTAAACTTATGTCCTTCTGCTAATAAATGATTCGAATAATTTGAATTAATTTTGTTGTTTTTGTAGCTGTGATGATGTTCCTTTATTCTTATGCCAAAATTTCTACCAGTTTTTCCTATATATGATTTGTCACAACTCCCTCAATTTAATTGATAAACACACACATTTTTCTCCGTTACTCAATCTATTCAAATAGAGAATCAATTTATAAAAGCATTAGGAATGAATTATTGTTAATGTGTACAAAGAAACCAGCAGTGAAATCTCATGTAATTAGTTTTAAATAAGTCTATTATGTAATTTGTTTCAAATAAGTTTATCATGTAATTAGTTTTAAATGATTATGTGTCCATGTCATCTAGGTATAGGGAGATAATAACTTGTTGAGAATTTAGTATTATGTAGTCTGATGAAGTCGCTGTGTCGACGAAACGCGTCACAATAGTGAATAAATAAGTGTAAATCGTATATAATTTTTCATTGATCTTGTTGAGGCCCTTAAACAGACATTCAGACCTATTTTGTTGGCTTAATGCTATGACCGTTGCCTTTCAATCAAGTAATATTGCTATTTTCCTAAGTTTCATGAAGGTATGGGAGGCATGAGTAGAAAAACAAAATGGTTCAAGCACTAACGTGAAGTCAGGAGCTTTTGCGCGCATGTTCTATTGTCCATTCACCTCTATTGGACATTCTTAAACGAATTTACCATCGATATAGACCGTTTTCTCAGCTTTTATAAGATATGAATACATTTTGTAGCCTTCCAAGGACTTGAGTAATGAAAGAATCGTCTAAGATCATAAATTTTTAATTGTGACATATGTATTCTATCGGAATTTAAATTCATTAAATATCTAATAATATACGAAAAAAAAATACTGCATACATACTCTTGCCGTATTTATTCAACTGAGTATTAGATTTAATTTAGAATTCCTTTCAAAACATCGGAACTCGCCCATGTCTGCTCGGATCTTCAACAATAGAGATCCGATCGTGTTCAAACTTACAACTTGGTTGAACAGTAAGGTTTTGTTTCAGCGATTTCGGACAAATACTTTCTGATATATTGATTCTTTTTCAATGGTTTTGAATGTTTTTTTTTATTTTCTAGCAATACGATCTTCACGAAATGATAACCAAACTTCTTCAGACCTATGTAACTCCAAAACTGTTTGACCGATTACGTCTTTTTTTTATCGACCTTAAATGTCTCATAAGCTTTGTGTTTCCGTTCTCAAGTAATCGTGAGATAAATAATATTTATATTTATATCATTTTTTTTTTATTTTCTAGTGATACGATCCCCGCAAAATTTCACAAAATGCTTTGCGTCGGTATTCTACAACTACTTACCAAGTTTCAATTCGATCGGATTTATATTTTTTGAGTTATCGAGAAAACAATATTCCAGATGGGTATAACTCTGAAACGGTTTGGCCGATTATACCCAACAATGAACCTAGAAAGAAACTATCAGAAATGTGATATAGCAATCCACTCCACAGTCAAGCTGCTATTAAAGGTCTGAGCTCTCATGTTATCGAGTCCAAGCTACTATGTGAGTGCCGAAGAAAATTCGATGAAGTAGGAAAGAACAACGGGTTCTCCTTGGTCTGGGTTCCTGGTTACGCGAGAATTAAAGGAAATAAGGTGACCAATACTCTTGCAAGAAAGGAACACAAACCCCTTTTACTGGCCCGGAACCCTACTGTGGGGTTGATAGATACACCTACAAAAGTGAATTTCGGATAAAAGTAGAAACTGAAAGAGGTATTTTCTGGAGATCTCTCCCTGGAATGTATCACTCCAAAAAATTCCTTCGGAACTTTGACACTGTCACATCCAAAAAATACACTGCTCAACAATTGATAGGGATCACTTACTTTTTCTAAATTTACTTCTGAATTATTCGCTCCAAGATTATAAATTTAGTCAGATATCAGAGTATTTTCAGTTGATAATATGGTTCACTTGAGAAAAGAATGAAAAAATGGAAAGTTGGAGAGAAAAAAAGACTTTATTAGGAACACTCAAAATTCTGTGTTTGAATAACATAAAAATTTTATGATGACACCACAAGAAGGCTGAAGTTTCGGTTAAGCTAGTACCTAGTTGGCCCCCCACGAGCTCGTCTCAAGCATTCTACCCTACGAGGCATACTTTCAATCAAACGATTTATAAAATTTTGGGGCAAATTCGTCCAAATATCCCGTAAAGCGTTAGAAAGGTCCTCCAGGTTATTGATCGGTTGTTCTAAGGTTGACAATTGTCTAGACATCTCAGACCAGACATGTTCGATGCAATTCATGTCTGGAGAGCGAGCTGGCCAGTCCATCCTATCAATAGCATGAGTTTCTAGCGCTTCATTAACCAGACGACTACGGTGTGGACGGGCATTATCGTCAATTAAAATGAAATTCTCGCCCAAGGCAGCCGCAAACGGAACAATTATGGGTTCAATAATCATATCGTGATATCTCTGGCTGGTCATTGTGGTGTTCTGCAGAACAACCAACTCTGTGCGTTGGTTCAAACAAATGCCTCCCCATACACATATAGAACCTCCGCCAAAAGCTGTTGTGGGTACCATAAACAGTTCTGCATACCTTCGACCTCTTTCCCTCCAAGCAAGAATACGTCCATCGGAGTTGACCAAACGAAATCTAGACTCATCCGTAAATAAACATCGGCTCCAATCTTCAACTGTCCAATTGCGGTGCTCCTCAGCCCATTGCCGTCGATGAACCCGGTGTTCCCTATTCAAACGGGGATGTTGTACCCTCCTACGTGCTCTCAAACCACGAACATGTAGTCGTCATCTTACAGTCTGGTTCGAAATTAGAACTCCTGTTGCAACTCTCAGTGATCTATTGAGCCGCGACGCCGGGTAAGTGGGATTTCTCCTAGCATTGAGGACCAAAAGACGATCTTGGGCAGCTGTTGTACTGCGCTGCCGACCTCCCCCATGAACATAAGCTACTGAGTCGTTTTGGATGAACCTATTCCAAGCCCGACTCACGACACTTTGCGAAACATTCAACCGCCGGGACACTTCTCGCTGGGACAAACCTTCCTGTATCCACCGTATGATTTGGTCCAGTTGCACAGGAGCCAAACGTCTTCTCGGCATGACTGATAAGCTAATATTGTTCTCATTTCTTCAATTATTGTCACCTTATGTGTTTGAACGAGAGAAAAAAACAGATTTAATAACAAATACCACATTGCTTTTCACTCCACATGTAACAGCCTACAGATAATAATCGATTTTGTGAACAAGAGCCGATGAAGTGAGGAAAAATTTGATATAATCAACTCAAAACATCTTAATTTTTCCTTAGAGAACATATAATGTACAGATATTCACGAGATAACTTGAAAAAAATACAAATGAAGAGAAGTTCATAAGTGATCCCTAGCAATTGTTGATCAGTGTATATGGACCTCAATAAGAACACGCTGTACCTCCTCACAGGGCACTGCGGCCTTAGAAAGCATATGATGAGATTAGGGCTAGAAACTGATGAGTACAAATTCTGTTGGGAGGAGGATGAAACTCCTGACGCAAGGAAAGCTTTCCAAGGAGTGATGACTCCTTGAAGCCATCCTAGATACTGGAGTTCATCAGAACTCTGGAACTGAAAGGCGAGCTGTAGATGGTGGTGACATCGACAGCTCTGATGGAAGGGTACAATAAACCTTAAGGTCGCAGTGCAACATTACCCCCTACAACGATATACAATAATATACAACTAGAAGCACCTCGATGTCCTCTGTTCGCCTTTCAAGTATTTCCGTTTCCCAATGAAACACTTTGTATAATTCATATAGCGGAAAATATAGCGGAAATGATTACCAGAGACTAGAGTATCCCAATTTTCAGATTGTAAAATTGATGATTGCACTTTTCATCATTCAGACGCAATAATTTAGTTCGCCTTTCATCAACGACATAACGAACCAGATAAATCCTACGGTCCCGTTCTCTATTATCTGAAAAGCCTTTCATCGACTGCATTTGTAAAGAGCAGTTATAATAGAAGCTCATCGTTAGCCCCATCGTTGCACCGGCTCTATTTCCGGATGAAACGACTCGCCGCGAAGGCAGATGTGGCACCAACAAAAGCGCGGCAACCGGGACAATTTTAAAATTGTACTTTATTGCACAGTTCTACGTAGTAGTTCGTTCTATTTCGTAGAGTTGCCCGCTCCCCTCTTCCGGTCAGCGCACAGGAAGTAGAATGTGTTCGAAAAGCCGTTAAAAATGAATCATTCGCCAAATTGAATGCATATCCTATTTCACCTGCTTTCGAATTTACCAGTCTATATATTACGACTGATATAGGATATGGTTTGTGGTTGGTTGATGAACCATGAGAAGGATATTTTCAAATGTATAACGATAGGGCAAAATTTATTTCGGCTGATATCGTTGTTAATGAATCAACAAGTGCAAAGCGTTCTGTCAATAGGGTCTTCAAATCAAATTAACCACAGGGAATTTCCTTGATTTGCCGAGAAGCAAGAACAGACGCGTTTCTGGCTTCTTGGCCTTCATCAGCTTCCCAGCAGATTCAACTAAACTGAGCCGTGTTCCTCCCATAGCTTCTCGACAAATCAATTAAATCTAATTTAATTAAATTTTTTGAGAAGCATATTGAATATAAAAAAATTGATTCAAGCACTGACGTGAAACCAGAAGCTTTTGCGCGTATGTTGTATTGTCCATTCTTCTGTATTGGACACCCTTAATCGAATTTACCATGGTAAATTATGTTGTCCATTCTCCTGTATTGGACACTCTTAATTCGAATTTACCATAGTAAATTCAAATTAAGTATTCGGATTATTACATTGGCCATAATATTTCAGATTTCTTCAAGTACTGTTCAAAGAATTCTTAGGAAAAAAGAGGAAGGCACATCATTAAAACCTGGCAGCAGTTGAGGAAGAACTCCTGTGATATACGAATATACATTTAAAGAGACATTAAATTAAATTAAAGTTTTTGTAAATTTGTGAGAGCACTTCACTGAAGGTTTTCTTCGATAAGTTATTTCCTTCATGAGCTCTACGAACTAAGCAAATCAAAGTTTGAAATATAATTTTAAATCATTAAGTTTTTCAATATAAATTATAATACTAAAACGACAATTCATAGGAAAATGGCAAATAATCTTCTCTGTTCTTAGTTGCAATTGAAATCCATAAAACTCACAGCTTACGTCAACAAAATTTAAGTAGTAAAATTTTGGTTCCATTTCTTTTTGTGAAAAAATAAAGACTTGAACTATTATCATTGCATAAAGATTATAATATTTTACAAGCTATTACTTTCCAAGTTAAATTAAGATAGAAATAATAAGTCTGCTTAAACACTGATAAATTAACTCTTCTTCCAATATGATGCTCCATTATTCAACCCACCTCTCAATAATTTATACTGACGAAGTAATAATAATAACATTATATTAGTGAAATTATTCTATAACCAATATGGATTCAATAAATGAAAAGTGAATTTCTTATGGGCTTTTACACCTTGATTGATTCTCCAATGGCTTTGGACAAGGAACCTAAGTTCTAAGATATATTGAGATGCACATGATTATTATGTCAAAAGGTTCTTCATCCTGCATTAAAAAAACTATCCAATTTTTGTTATTCTCTATTATAAATAATGATTTTTCCAATTCCTTGAAATGGTTTCTGATGTTTGTTTCATCAGTCTACTGCAGTTGAACTTGGAAAATTATCCTTCCAAAGTCTCAGGATAAAATACATTCGGGATTTGAATTTTCAAAGTACATCAAGAATGCATTTATAAGGTTCTTCAATTAATTACAAATAGGAGATAGCATTGAAAATATTCATGTTAATATTTCTTTTCTCTGGTTACAGAACAGTAACTTTTTGTAACTAGAAGTAAGGCACCAACTACACGTTCAAGGCCTACTTCGATGTCAATATATCTTAAACGGACTATAGATTACTAAGCGTACCGGTTAATCCACCACTGCAAGTGAAACAACGACGTATCTCGTATCTTCATGCCTCATTTACTCACCTTGTGGAAGAGGGTGAAGTGTGACAGATGTGCTGAGTCTGTCACCGCCCATACTGACCAGGTGTGGAGCATCAGTCTGCAATTTTAAAGCTCGACCACTGTTGTCCATTGTCTCGCAAGATCCATTCAGAGGAACCCCAGACATTCTGCAACAATAATAATTTATATGACGAGGTGTTCCTTCGCGTATGTAACTTCTTTTATAGTACAAGTACGTGACAGTTGAAAAGTTTTCACGATACATCTTATCGCATTCTCAATTCATTGTTCATACACAATAGAATCAAGCCATGCTCGTTATATTTCAAAGATAATCGTGTGTAATGTAATATAGATAGAAAGGAAGATTCTTCTCAAAATTAAAATATGTCATGTTCAAAATACAAAAGAAACTCTGTTTACTGGACTAATTATTGTTGTCGACATTCGGATAATCGAAAATCCGGATGTGCGAATGTATGAAGAAAAGCGGTTATTGTTTGGTGTGTTCAAAGTCATTTGGATATCTATAAAATTGAATGGGTCAAATGTCCCTTTGATCTAGAACCGCAAACGATGGGCGCACGTCGGTTTGCCGCATCAGATCAAACGGTCATCTGGTCCATTAAATTTTTTATATCCCCAAGTGACTCCGAATGTACTATACCTATTATTGCATAATACACAATGTTAGGTATGCTCAGGGCGCGGGCGGATAATGCAAGTTTCGACAAGCCCGAGCTTGATTTTCCGGATAATCTCGAATCCGTATCACTGAGGGCCAGATAAATTGTCTTTACTATACAAGTAACTGCCCTACCCTAGGACTGATTTGATTAATCGTAAGGTTGCGATATCTCAACTATATTGTGATTCACAATGATAAAATGATCCTAGTTCCTTGAAAACTTTGAGCTTATTGATAAAGCCGTCAATCTTGAATCCTTGAGCAGATTCAGATTATTGATATAAAGCCAACCTATCTTGATTATGATCATAGTTCCTTGAGAAGATTCAGCTGATTGATAATGACGTCTATCTTGAACCCTTGAGCAGATTCAGCTTATTGATAAACCCTATTCTACTATCTTGATCATGATTAAAGTTCCTTGAGCATATTCAGCATATTGTTAAAGCAGACTATCTTGAAAATGAGCATAGATCTTTGAGCATATTCAGCTTATTGATACAGCCGACTATTGGTCATGATCATAGTTCCTTGATCATGATCAAAGGTCTTTGAGCATATTCAGAAAATTGATAAAGCAGACTATCTTGAATATGAGCATAGTTCCTTAAGCAGATTCAGCCGATTGATAAAACCTTCTATTTTGAATCCTTGAGCAGATTCAGCTTAGCCAACTTTATTGATTATCATAATTTATTGAGCAGATTCAGCTTATTGACAATGCATATCCTACTATCTTGATCATGTACAAAATTCCTTGAGCATATTCAACATATTGATAAAGCAGACTATCTTGAATATGATCATAGTTTCTTGAGCAAATTCAGCATATTGATAAAGCCAACTATTTTGGTCATCATAATTCCTTGAGCGGATTCAGGTTATTGATAAAGCCGACCTATCTTGATTATGATCGAAGTTCTTTGAGCAGATTCAGCTTATTGATAAAGCCAACCTATCTTGATCATGATCAAAGTTCCTGGAGCATATTCAGCATATTGATAAAGCAGACTATCTTGAATATGAGCATAGTTTCTTGATCAGATTCAGCTTATTTATAAAGCCGACTATTTTGTTCATCATAATTCCTTGAGCGGATTCATGTTATTGATAAAGTCGACCTATCTTGATTATGATCAAAGTTCCTTGAGCAGATTCAGCATATTGATAAAGCAGACTATATTGATCCTGATCAAAGTTACTTTATCATATTCGGCATATTGATAAAGCAGACTATCTTGAATATGAGCATAGTTTCTTGAGCAGATTCAGCTTATTGATAAAGCCGACTACTTTGGTCATCCCAATTCCTTGAGCGGATTCAGGTTATTGATAAAGCCGACCTATCTTGATCATGATCAAAGTTACTTGAGCATATTCGGCATTTTGATAAAGCAGACTATCTTAAATAAGAGCATAGTTCCTTGGGCAGATTCAGCTTATTGACAAAGCCGACTATTTTGGTCATCATAATTCCTTGAGCAGATTCAGATTATTGATAAAGCCAACCTATCTTGATTATGATCATAGTTCCTTGAGCAGATTCAGCTGATTGATAATGCCGTCTATCTTGAACCCTTGAGCAGATTCAGCTTATTGATAAACCTTATTCTACTATCTTGATCATGATTAAAGTTCCTTGAGCATATTCAGCATATTGTTAAAGCAGACTATCTTGAATATGAGCATAGTTCTTTGAGCATATTCAGCTAATTGATACAACCGACTATTGGTCATGATCATAGTTCCTTGATCATGATCAAAGGTCTTTGAGCATATTCAGAATATTGATAAAGCAGACTATCTTGAATATGAGCATAGTTCCTTAAGCAGATTCAGCTGATTGATGAAACCGTCTATCTTGAATCCTTGAGCAGATTCAGCTTAAGAATAAAGTCAACTTTATTGATCATCATCATCATCAATTTATTGAGCAGATTCAGCTTATGGATAATGCATATCCTACTATCTTGATCATGATAAAATTCCATGAGCATATTCAGCATATTGATAAAGCAGACTATCTTGAATATGAGCATAGTTTCTTGAGCAAATTCAGCATATTGATAAAACCGACCTATCTTGATTATGATAGAAGTTTCTTGAGCAGATTCAGCTTATTGATAAAGCAGACTATCTTGATCATGATCAAAGTTAATCTAACTTCCTTGAACAGATTCAGCTTATTGATAAAGCAGACTATCTTGATCATGATCACAGTTACTTGAGCATATTCAGCATATTGATAAAGCAGACTATCTCGAATATGAGCGCATAGTTTCTTGAGCAGATTCAGCTTATTGATAAAGCCGACTACTTTGGTCATCCCAATTCCTTGAGCGGACCTATCTTGATTATGATCTAAGTTCCTTGAGCAAATTCAGCTTATTGATAAAGCAGACTATCTTGATCATGATCAAAGTTACTTGAGCATATTCAGCATATTGATAATGCAGACTATCTTAAAAATGAGCATAGTTCCTTGGCAGATTCAGCTTATTGCTTGAGCGGGTTCAGCTTATTGTCAAAGCCGACTATTTTGGTCATCATAATTCCTTGAGCAGATTCAGGTTATTGATAAAGCCGACCTATCTTGAATATGAGCATAGTTCCTTGAGCAGATTCAGCTGATTGATAAAACCGTCTATCTTGAATCCTTGAGCAGACTCAGCTTAAGAATGAAGCCAACTATGTTCTATGTTGATCATCATAACTTATTGAGCATATTCAACATATTGATGAAGCAGACTATCTTGAATATGAGCATAGTTCCTTGAGTATATTCCACCCATTGATACAGGCGACTATTGGTCATGATCATAGTTCCTTGAGCAGATTCAGCTTATTGATAAAGCCAACCTGTATTGATCATGGTCAAAGTTCCTTGAGCATATTGATAAAGCAGATTATCTTGAATATGAGCATAGTTTCTTGGACAGATTCAGCTTATTGATAAAGCCGACTATTTTGGTCATCATAATTCCTTGAGCAGATTCAGGTTATTGATAAAGCCGACCTATCTTGATTATGATCAAAGTTTCTTGAGCAGATTTCGTTTATTAATAAAGCCAACCTATCTTGATCATGATCATAGTTCGTTGATCAGATTTAGCTTATTGATAAAGCCGAAATGAATAGAACGCATACCAAGAAGGCGCCAGGCAGTCATAGACGCAAAGGGTGACACTATTAATTATTAGGTATAAGGCATAATTTTAATTGTTTTCATGTCTACCCAATTCTCTTGAACTTTTTCGAACTTATATGGTGAGCCTGTCAATCTCAACAAAAAAATCATAATATATCACAAACTAGTTCAGTTTCCTCATAAAAACCGAATATGCCAATTTCACAATGGGGATCTAATAATTTGATCACCTACTAGATATAGTATGAAACATTTTCGGCCCCTCCCTGTCCCATTATTAAAGGAACTAATGGGCCGAAATGTGTCACATAAAACCAAGCCTCGAATCAATTGAAAAGCATGACAATCAGAAGTTAGTGTACTTTCCATCTTTCGGTTTCTTAACGACACCCAAGGCGTGTCCAGAATATTTGAGTAGACCGGGTTATTGAAATTCATGAGAGGGCATGCTTCAGGTCACGTGGTTCACGATCAAACAACCGTATCTAATTCAGCAAGCTATGCAAGTTCAATATGAAGATTTTATATTTTGCATTGTAAGCACAGTTATTTCTGCGAACCAGACGATATTTTATGGTTGAATGGTGCGAGTGGGATGTCTCATAGTTTATTCATGAAACAAGCAAATCCTTGGTTTACCTACAAGTTTACATCACTATTTCGAACGTCCACGTACAGCGTACAATAGAATTCCGTCATAATCAAGAGAATGTTATTTTATTTTGTGCGGTTGTAGCAGGGCGTCCGAATTTGCCGAAATGTCTGTAATTTTCAATGTTAGAGCCGAAATAGTCTTTTCCGTCGACCTCCCAATAATGACAATGTTGTAGAAAATTAAAAAAAAATTACGAAAAAATTTTGATTTACCATGGTAAATTCGATTAAGAGTGTCCAATACAGCAGAATGGACAATAGAACATACGCGCAAAAGCTCCTGACTTCACGTCGGTGCTTGAACCAATTTTTTTGTGTGGTTGTTCATCAATCTGAAACTTCCATTGAAAAAATGCTGTTATATAGAGCAAGGGAGCTGTACAAAAAGGACTTCCCAAACTGAAATTTGGCGAATAAAAGTGGGAAATTTTTGGCCCTCTTGTTCAAACTTTGTCAAATCATATCTTCGAAATGATTAGTCTCTGGGAATGATATGAATGGATTCTTACGATAGAACTCCACCATGAAAGAAATTAAATTCAAACAGACCGATTCCCCCCAATAACGAACTTATCCGAGATATTCATTCCTCAAATCTATTCTGAAAATTATATTGTATCAATTAAAACTTAGACAATATTGCAGTTTTGTTTTTACTGGAGATATTCTGAACCCAATTTGATTAGGTAACTTACCAAAGAGTATATATTTCTATCATCATATGGATTATCCACGGGCATTTTTATTATCACCTTAAAAGTATAATATCATATCATCTTCATAATTCTACGATAGCTGAGGTTATTTAATTGGTCATTTTGCATTCAATCACATTTTGTTTTCTAAAACAGGAGGTGTATTTTATATCAAGAATAACGAACCAGAAATAATTTTGACATTTATTTCTCATAGGAAAATAAGATTACATGTAAGAACACAGATCATATAAAAATTCATAGATAGAAAAATTAAGTACAGCATACTGTGGAAACAGAAGTACGATTTGTTATTGAAATTTTGAAAAATCATATCTCCGAAAGTATGATATATTTCGGCCAAAAATTCGAAAATTACAGACATTTGGGCAAATTGATAAGCACTCTGTTCCGAGGAACAAGAACGCCAAATAACTGAATTAGGGGAGTACCATTTGGAAGCACATATCATCGCAGGGGGCGTCGTAAAAAAGAAAATCAAAGCATTCCTGACTCATCTTCACATACTTTATTGACACCTGAGAAAGAGTCACATAGTGACGGACAGCCTGTATAATTCAAACTTATGGAAACATTAATATGATTCTGGAAATTTCAATGAGAATCTAGTTAGCAGAGGAATTTACAATCACATTCAGAGGCAACAGAATAAATTACCGGAAAAATAAAAAACATAAATTCGAACACAGCAGTCCGAACAGTATGTTGCAACGAAAAAATAGTGCTTATATTATTTTTACACTTATTTAATGGCTTTCTTCTATGAAATCATCAGCTGCTTCCAATGTTATCACCAGTTTATTATAAAAATGACATAAGCCGTGGAGAATTTGAACCGAGATCATCGATGTTTATGTTTAAGAACAATACATCATGAACAGTCGATCGTGGGCTATGGAATTTTAAAGGTTAATTTTCTGTGACTGGACGTATTTCTTTACTTGAAGCACTCCATCTTCCCAAAATGTAAACATTGATGACATCAACCTCTATATTGCTCTATATCGTAATTATGTATGAAAAATGGGTTCAAGCCCTGTGGACAGGAGCTTTCTGGCGCTCTAGTTCAAACAGACAAATTATATCTCCGAAAGTATTGGTTTCTCAGAGTTGGGAATTATATCAATGTATTCATATAATAGAACTGCATCCTAAAGGAAATTCAATTCAAATAATAGTTTATTTATCAAGATTAAATGAGCAATCATGAGAATGAGAAAAGCACCATGGAAGAAATCAAATTAAATCTGGCCAATTTTGCCCAATAACGAACTTAACCGAGATATTCATCTCCCTAAACTACTCTGAAAATTTCAACTACCTACCTCATTCCGTTCGAGAGTTATATCTATGTCTATGGATGAAGAGCAGTCTCACTACTCTAGATCTCTTACTTCATGTTCAGTTCCGAAATGTAAGTATTTTCTGAGAAAAACTAATATCGGAGCAAACAACTGAGATTTAACTCACTTCGCTCACAATTCTTCGATTGATTAGTCTCAGGAACATCATTTGACATTATGACAATTCATATTCATACATAGAATAATATCATTCTGTGACAACGTTGAAATACGATTTATTATTGAAATTTTGAAAAATCATATCTGAGATTTTTCTCACTTCGCTCACAATTCTTCGATTGATTAGTCTCAGGAAGTCAGGAACATCATTTGACATTATGACAATTCATATTCATACATAGAATAATATTATTCTGTGACAACGTTGAAATACGATTTATTATTGAACTTTTGAAAAATCATATCTCCGAAAGTATTAGCTTGTTAGAGTTAAAAATGATATGATTGGATTCTCATGATAAAACTTTTTATTAAAAAAAATTTAATTTGGAATTTGTTTCGTAAAAAAAAATTTTTTTTTTTGTACTCCGAAACCATTTGTCCGATTTTGCCCAATAACGAACTTAGCCGAGATATTTATCCCCCAAACCTACTCTGAAAATTTCAACTCTCTAGCTCATTCCGTTCGAGAGTTATCGTGCCTACGGACGGCCGGACCGGCCGGACAGAATGAATTTCGACCACGGATTCTTGATCAGTGAGTCGAACCAAATCGTTTAAGACCATTTTCATCGAAATATTCGAAAATTACAGACATTTGGGCAAATTGATAAGCACTCAGTTCCGAGGAACTAGAGCGCCAAAAAGCACTTTTTCAGAAAAAGTTACTACCAGATTGAATAATGATTTCCCCCTACGTGCAAAAAGATTTTCTTTCATAGAATTTGATTACAGAAGGCCAAACGATCGCTAAGTTTTAACCATACATGATTCTCATATGTCGAAGTCTGAATCTTGAGTGAACCGAGGTCGAATATTTTTGATATTTTGAGTTATGCTAAAAGGTTGTGTTCAATAATTTAAATAAATCACAGTGAGAATCTCAATATGTTTAATTCTCAATAAATGTTGAACTGATGAGACCATTACATCATAAAAAGGCATAACTGAACTGAATTAACAGGATTTCATTACAATGCCTCTCAGGATTCAGTTCTCTCTCTTCAGATATAACTCCGGAACCATTACGCCGATTATGCCCAACAACAAACTTAACTCTCCCATTCGGATGCGCAACCTGCCCCGAAAATTGCAAGTCGCTATCTCTTTCCGTTCTCAAGGTATTGTGAGATGAATAATATTTTTGTGTTCTGGGGAAGACTGTGCTATCCTTTTGCCCAAATGTCTGTACATTTGAGCAACGTGATGCCTCACGTAATTATAATTTCGTAATTTATGGACGCCCCCCTAGTAGAACCAAATCGTATGAGACCATTTTCGGAAAAAAATTCGAAAATTACAGACATTTGGGCAAAATGATAGCACACCGTTCGTCAGAACATGAGCGCAAAAACCGTTTAATGAATGAAATAAGCCAATATTGTACGCTTCAAACTGGCGTAGACAAGATAATATTATTTAACTTCCAAGCATCGCATTAAAGTGAAACTTGTATTTCTCGTTGTTCTCAACTAGTAACGCCACTAGTTCATGAGTATTCATTACGTATTTTGAACTTGGCCATGGAGACTACGTATATCCATTACACTAAATATAATACGGAATTATTAATAAGCCGTCAGGGTTTGCTCGTTACGTATAATTATTTGTTTATTACATCATAAAAGGAACAGGAATGATTTTTTTTAATTAATCGTTTTTAGATTGTATCTTCTCAGAACGAAAGAGAGTATCGACCCTTGATGTAGGAATCATTATTTATGCTTTCGTGCTTCTTTGAAAATCATATCAAAGATGCATAGAATACATGGTGAAGACACTCTTTGACATATTTTCGGCCGATTTGCGGTCCAAATACTGTCAAAATACAAGGATTTTGTGATACTTCAGTTTTCGCCGATAGATGCCGGCAGTAGAAATTTTAGGGCCAAAATTATCGACATGTCAAATTAAATTCGAATCTTTGTTTATTCTAGTTTCTTGTGGAAAGTCGTACCGTTTGCTGAAATTTAGTATTTTGAATATTTTGTTCAACGTTCTTGTTTTCCGCGCCGAAAGTATGACAAATGTTTGCTGTGTGAACTCTGAACGAGTATCCAGAACCATTTTAATCAAATACTATTTTCATTTCGAAAATACTTCGTTTTTATGCGATTATAGTTTTTTTTAACAATTGTTTATTCTTGCCGGATCAGGGGCAGATTTCTAGTATCAAGATAGGTATTAATTATAATATTGAAAGATCGCTGATACCGTTAATTGTTAATAAATCCACATAGGAGAACACTAAGACTTGTTGATTTACTATAATCTTGCCGGCTGATGAACATAAACTGTTTCAACAGTTGAAACATTAAGGTATAACTCTATTAATTAATAATTACATTCATTATACAATTCAGTTATATATTGAGAAGGAATGAAATGACATGTTATGAAAACTAACAATATTATTTGTCAACGATGATAGGACTAGCAGAGAACAAAGTTCAGAGCAACCACATAGTGTGATTTCATCAAAGTTGAATAGCTTTCCTAAGGCGTCATTCTTTTTGGCGCTTTTATAATATAATATTATTTGTTTCAAGGATATTGTTACACGACAAAAATGACAACTGGCTTGTGGTAGAGGTAAGGTACTAGGGTATTGAAAATTAGAAGATTTGTTTGTTCAAAATATTTTTCTAGTGAATATATATTGAATAAAAGATTGAAACGTAGTACACGACCATCAGTATACTTAATTCTGAATAATAGCTATCGAATCAAATATATTTTGCAATCTAATTGCTGAGAACATAAAAAGTTCTCAAGGGGTATTGGGTAACTGAAAAAATGCTGTATACATGAGAATGTTTTGATGAAGTTTCAAATTATACATCGAAAATAATAAGTAAAATGCTCAGTTTAAATGAGCCTTACATGATAAAGGTAATTAATACATTTGATACATACAATATTGATTTCACAGATTTCTTCATTTACAGTTCCATTCAAAATGTTCCAAAGAAACTTCTTTACCGATAAATCCCTTATTTGACCTCATTATTTCTTGGCAAGATGCAATTTCTGTTTCAAACAAATGGGGTTTACATATAATGTCCGAACAGATGTCTGATTAATCAAAAAGTGGATTGATTTTTCAATAAACTGCTTTATTATATTCTTTTAATTTGGATTTACGAACTAGCAACGGTGGAAAGTGAACTTTGTCGCTTGTCAGTTTTCATTTATTCCCTTGTCAGAATCTTCGAATTCGACTCTAGCGGCACCATCGTTAATAAAGTGAAGTAGTACATAAAGTACGTGATTTGACAGTTCTAGGTCCGTTTTTCCGCCGAAAGTTTTAACAGGTTTTAGCAGGGAGTGTTGACACCTTGTTATTCTATGCATCTTGTTCATATCCATGCTGATTGAATTCGACAAGTTTCAGAATCTTGACTACGTTCTTATCTGAGCCCTTCATTCAAGCAATGAGGAATATCCTGTCCGTCCTTCTATTGATTTTCGTTGGGTTCAATATGCATAAAATAACAAGAAGTCTACACTCCCTACTAATTCCTGTTGAAATTTTCGGCCGAAAAACGGACCTAGAATTGTCAAATCTTGTACTTTGATGTTCTACTTTTACGATGGTAGCGCTAGAGTCGATTTCGTAGATTCTGACAGGCGAGTAAATGACAAACTGACAAGTACAAAGTTCATTTTCCACCGTTGCTTGCTCGAAAATCTAAAATTGGCTGACGTGTAGTCAGAAAGAAGCTTTTGCGCACTTAATTTGACACTTAATTCGAATTTACCATGGTAAATTCGAATTAAGAGTGTCCAATACAGGAAAATGGACAACATAATTTACCATGGTAAATTCGATTAAGGGTGTCCAATACAGAAGAATGGACAATAGAACATACGCGCAAAAGCTTCTGACTTCACGTCAGTGCTTGAACCAATTTTTTCATTATTGGAATCGATTATTATATCCATCAGAATACTGAAAAGGTTCAACCGCCGTCAAAAATTTCAATTTTCAACGAGAAAACGATCATTCAAATTTAGTTGCACATAATGCCTGTTCAAACGATCGAAACTTGGCGCCTGTCCGTGACGTAACCCGTCATATCTACTCTCACTCTCTTCTCGTGTCCGTTTCACTCTTTATTCCAGTGTGAGTAGTGTAACACAGCTCTCTATAAAGGGCTCGAAGTCAGCATTGGCTGTAAGAAGCAGATGGTAAATTTTGAATACGTCATCCGTCATAGCAACGATTCCGAAGCGTTTCACCTCATTTGAAATTGCTTCTCGATTTACCGATTTTCAATACCGAAATATTCAAATTTTATAAATTATGAAAGAGTAGGACGGCATACATGATGATCTGGTATTGAAGTAGATTCAGAAAAACATTAACATATGGTATTTCGTGTTACATGCAAGAGACCTATTGCCGGTCGATCGAATTTAAGGCCGATTCATATCATACGTCCCGCTCCGCTCAGCTCAGGCACGGTCAGTCGTATTTCAATGGGTTTTTCGATGAGTTTGTAGACGGATGATGTGAATTAGTACATTAAAATCCCATTGAAAGATATTTCGGCGTGCCTGAGCGGAGCGGAGCGGGACGTTTAGTATGAATCGGTCGGAGAGAATTAAATTTAACTGCAAATTCTCCGTCAGTAAATCCAATATAACAGTTTGAGACCATTTTCTGCTCGAAATTCGCGAAAAACAGACATTTGGCTCTGGTATGAGACAGTAATATAACTTCCAGCCAATTCTGTTCAAAATCAAATACAACACAATCCTCATGACATGAAAACTACTGATTGCAGACCATCCTGATCGATTACAGACATTTTTCAGGTTTAATGGTTGATACATTTCTAGGATAAGTACGCAATTAATCTATCCAATACATCAGAGCTAAAATATTATACACAATAACCCACTGTATCTTCAATCAAGGGGGAAATTGTGGCCCGTTAGTTTATAGGAATTGTTTTATATCTAGCATTGACCTCATTATCATTCATCTGTGAGCGATTTGTCTGACAGAATTGTAATATACAGTCAGTTTTTATAGTTCGGTAAAAATTAAGATTTCTAATTTAAATCTAACGGTATATCTTTTTCAAAAAAGTGCTGGCTTTTATACTTTTTGTTGTTTTGAAATTATCCGTCAGATATCGTTGAAATTCTGCGAGATCCTTCAAAATCTTATATGGCTTTCCCACATTTTTTGCGCGTATGTTCTGGGGAACATCGCGTTATCATTTTGCCCAACTGTCTGCAATTTTCGAATTTTTTGCCGGAGATGGTCTCAAATGATTGGGTTCGACTCCCTGATGAAGAATTCGAGGTCAAATTTGATTCTGTCCGGCCGGCCGTTGACAACCGTTGAGAACGGAAAGAGATAGCGACTTGAAATTTTCAGGGTAGGTGGCGCATCCCAATACGACGGACAAGTTCATTAATGGGCATAATCGGCCCAATGGGTGACCCAATCGTATCACTAGAAAATTTTGTTTTCAACCAAGACAAATCCAATCGGATTGAAACTTGGTGAGTAGTTATAGAATATGAACGTTAGGACGTTTATAAAATTTTGTGAGAATCGTATTACTAACAATTTTTAAAAAATTATTGAAAAATATTTGTTATGTCACGATAACCTGAGAACGGAAAGAGATAGCGACTTGAAATTTTCAGGTTAGGTTGTGCATCTGAATGCGAAATTTGAGTTTGTTTATAGGCATAACCGGCCAAACGGTTTTTGAGTTATACCCATCTGAA
Organism: Halyzia sedecimguttata; assembly: GCA_937662695.2. Lineage (NCBI taxonomy): Eukaryota > Metazoa > Arthropoda > Insecta > Coleoptera > Coccinellidae > Halyzia > Halyzia sedecimguttata. Next base: position 9,862,665 of record OW569411.2, on the reverse strand, counting down.
ATTTGGTTGTTATTTCCTCAATAACTCGAAAAATACGAAACCGATTGAATTCAAGCATGGCTATTAATTGTAGAATTCTAACGTCAAAATTCTTGCAAAATTTCGTTAGGATCGTATCTCTAGAAAATTTTAAGAAAATCATTGAAAATAATCGAAAAAAATTCTTATATATCAGTAACTATTCTTCCGACATAGCTGAAATTTTGCGAGAACCTTCAGAACCTAACTCTACTGCCAAGTTACAAGTTTGAACACGATCGGATCTATATTGTTGGAGATCCGAGCAGCCTTGGGTGAGTTCAGTCTAGATGGGTCATTTGCCTCGATAACTTTCGAACGGAAAGAGATAGAGACTTGCAATTTTCAGGGTAGGTTGCTCCTAATGGGAGAGTTGGGTTCGTTTTTGGGCATAATCGGTCCAACGGTTTCGGAGGTATGTTCACCTGGAATATTATTTCCTCGATAACTCATAAAATATAGACTCGATCGAATTGAAGCTTGGTAACTAGTTGTAGAATATCGACATAAAGACGTGTTTGAAATTTTGTAAGAATCATAGCCTGAGAAAATAAAAAAAATTTGGGTCAAACACTCAGGTGAAGTCAGGAGCTTTTGCGCGTATGTTCTATTGTCCATTCTCCTGTATTGGACACTCTTAAACAGAATTTACCACGGTAAATTCGATGAAGAGTGTCCAATACCGGAGAATGGACAATAGAACGTACCCGCAAAAGCTCCTGAATTCACGTCAGTGCTTGACCCAATTTTTGAGAAATTGTATTACCCTAGTGGCAGTGCTGTGTCCGTCAGCTCAGCACTTCACTTATTTAATAACTAGCTGACCCAGCGAACTCTGTTCCGCCTTAGAGGCAATAAATAAGCAGATTTCAGATTTTATTATACACGTTAGAAAAAAAACACCCTGTACAGTAATGATTTATTTTCAATGATGTATCCCTCTAAAGTTTATTTTTCAACACAAATGAATGAAATTGTACGATTGTGGCATGGAAAACAGCAAGTTGCAATTGACGTTAAAAGAAGAACACCCTGTCTGGAGATTTCGGACGAATACATTATGATAATCCATCCAAGGTACCTATTTAGTTAATGCTTTGTTTGTGACACAAATCACTTCAATCACGTACAATTGTGCCATGAGAAAAAGGACAGCCTGTATAGTAATGCTTTATTTTCAATGGTGTATGCCTCGAAAGTTTATTTTTACACACATGACTAAAATTGTACGATTATGGCAGGAAAAACAGCAAGTTTTAATTGACGTTAAAAGAAAAACACCCTGTATAACACAAAAAAGTATCCTATGTCCGTCTCCTGGTTCTAAGCTACCTCCCCACCAATTTTGAGCCAAATCGGTATAGCCGTTCTTGAGTTATAAGTGGTGTAACTAACACGACTTTCTTTTATAAATATAGATATTAATGTGAAATGTCTGGTCTAATGGAATCTATAAAATCATTTTCGTTTATGCAATACTCTGCAAAGCCGGTAGTTATTTTACTAGTGGTAGTACTGGTAGTGGTTAGGAAATAAAAGCCAGAGATTGGATTCGTTTTTTGACACTGCGACGTTGAATTCGATTCATTCTCGCCTTCACTTTCCGAATCATTTCCGACCACTATCATGACATTTTGCAATGCTGCCAGTATCGTAATAAATAACTATTTATGGTGCGATACATAAACATTCTAAAACATGGATCAAAAAATTTCCGGACTAAGTAAGAGAAACACAATATTTTCGTCTTAGTCACCTGGTATATCAACAACATAATAATATTTGATTTGATTCTTTTGGACACAACATGGTGTATAGGGCAGGTCAGTATAAGAACCATAACAATAAGAATTGGCATATTATATACCGAGTGTCCCAGTATTCATGTTCCAATGGATTATCTCAGCCATTTCAAAAGATAAAAATTTGAGAATTTTATGATTTTCAATTCGTCCAAGGAACCTCCAACTGAGAAAAAAAAAATTGCTTTCGGTTTGACCGGAAGTGACTCTGATTTATTTCATCTTTAATAGTACCATGTATATTTTTTGCAATTTTTTATTTTTACTCAAAATTACCTTCCCAACGATGTGTCACATTTTGTATTTTACATTTGATTTGATGGAAAAAACGTCAATCGATATTTCAAATTGAAAGAATTGCAGTAGGCTATGATATTTTGTGTAATCTTGTTTTTGACTTCAATAATCTAGATCAATAAAAACCTCAAGTTGCAATATACTATGTATTTTACCGAACGTTATACAAAGAATGAATAGTAAATGAAACAACAAATTAGAAAAAAAGGGGGCAAAAAAATACCTATAATATATTCGAAATGTTGACCATCTGCTTCTACACATCTTTCAGCTCGGTGGACTAGTTCACGCGAAGTAACACTTCTCAACACCTCAGCATTAAGGGCTCTAGATGCATTCCTTATTTTGTTTTTTAGATCTTACAAATCGATAGAAGGAGTCTGGTAACCACGATATTTCAAATATCCCCAAAGGAAGATATCTAGCGGTCTTAAATCTGGAGATCTTGCAGGCCATCTTATCGGTCTATTTGAAGATGGATGGATCAGCACACACCGACCGATAAGATGGCCAGCAAGATCTCTAGATTTAACACCGCTAGAAAAAGTGAAATAGTCCACCGAGCTGAATGATGTGTAGAAGCAGATGGTCAACATTTCGAATATATGCTTTAGTTATTATTGGTATTTTTTGCCCCCTTTTTTGTAATATTTTGTTTCTTTTACTATTTATTCTTCGTATAACGTTCGGTGAAATACTTAGTTGATTTCAACTTGGGTAAGGTTTTTTTTATTATATATCTTATTATACAGGGTGAGTCTTTGACCACTGCATTAATTTTAACCAAAGATTCCTCTCATCAAATGAAACACTTTTTTCATTTAACATTTTTCCAAATTCAGCTCAGGTAAAAAGATACAGGCTGTTGAAATTTTGAAAAAAATCAGTTTTTATTTTGTAGCTTTGACATCCTTTTTTCGAATAAAATGAATGTTGGCGTAAAGTTTCCTATAACTATGATACATATTTTCCAAATATTAGTTATTTTCTACTTCTACTGGTTTTCTAGTTATGGACTCGTGGATTCATAAAACTAAACGAAATTAGCATAAAGAAAGCATATCAAGTTTTTCTTGAGTGATTTCAAGAATATTCCATCGTTTTAGAACATTATATTATTCTTCATCATTTCTCCTTAAACGTACCGTTTTCGAGAAATTCTTCATTGAATGTTTTAAAATGGAAAACTCCAGAAATTTCATTACTTTTATGTATCCGTCCCTGAGCGTTGGAATCCCGAATCAAGCTGTAAACCACGTTACCATGCCTTATTCTCGTCCGCCAACAATGTCATAGATAATTTACATGCGGGAGTGTATTAGCACATTGTGAAATCTAAACGCTTGTAACTTTTTACCTGAGCCGAATCTGGAAAAATAGTAAATGAAAAAAGTGTTTCATTTGATGGGAGGAATCTTTGGTTAAAATTAATGCAGTGGTCAAAGACTCACCCTGTATATCTTAGCCTACTGCAATTCTTTTAATTTGAAATTTTAATTGACGTTTCCTCCATCAAATCAAATGTAAAATACAAAGTGCGATACATCGTTGGAAAGTTAATTTTGAGTAGAAATAAAAAGAAATATATAGGGTGCTATTTGAGATAAAAAAGTCACAGTCACTTCCGGTCAAACCGAAAGTGACTTTCAATTTTTCTCAATTGAAGATTCCTTGAACGAATTGAAAATCATCAAATTTTCTAATTTTTATCTTTCGAAATGGCTGAGATAATCCATTGGAACATGTATACTGGTACCCCCGGTATATTGAAACTAAGCCAAGTGTTTTTTCTTTAATTTTATATTTTTGTCCAGAAAATGTTAATTTGAAGGTTTCCAATTTCTGAATCACGATTAATCTAAGAGTATACTATGTTTTACAGTCTGTCCGGAGGTAAAAGGTTTTCGCAAACAGAAGGGTATCGAGTAGAACAAAATTACCAATAAAATCATTGCGTTGGTGCGTGAAGCCAGATAAATAAATTAGGAGATGCTTAGGCGGGAGACTTCCAATTGAACTCAATTTAACCAGTTGACACAATAGGGGGCTAATTAAACAAAGGTTTATCAAGTGCTCGTGGCGTAAACATAAGATTGTATTTATTCGAAGAAATTACGTCACTGTCTATCGAACTTTAGTCTAAGTATCGAACGCAGCAAGCATTTGAAATAAATTGGACTCCCTAGCGAGAGGCTCGATAGTCGATATCCGCATAGAACGGGATTTTCCGAGGGTTAAAGGCAACACTAATATTTATTTTTATTGTAACCCGGGTTAAATTAAGTTTTTTTTGTAGTAACTGCTAATAGCTAACTTGATTTATGGGTGTAACGGTCTCAAAAAGGTTGGGAACCGCTAGACTATAGGTTTTAAGACCGATGTGCAAAAAAATTAGCCCAAAAATACCAAATGCGTTATTTTCTGTGAAAATATTTCTTCTGACATAGATAAAATTCTTCTGTAGTCATCTAAATTTTTTGCAGATTGTGGTATTTTCAAGTTTTTGAAAGAAGAACTGTAATAAACCGAATAAATCTGGTAATTTTAGACACTATGTTTCCTTGGAAACGGTCGATGATGCTCCAAATTAAATTTTCTATCGATATATTCGAAAAATAAAAGCGGAAAATCTCTGTGGACAGGGGCATTGGCGCTCTTGTCAAACTACTAGCGAGTAATTATTCAAAATTTGACAAATCATATCTCCGAAAGTATTGGTTCCTCAGAGTTGGGAATGATATCAATAGATTCTTATGATAGAACTGCATCATGAAAGAAATTAAGTTCAAATATGATATAACTGCATCATGAAAAAAATTAAATTCAAACAAGAGCGCCAAAAACCACGAACTTGCCCGAGATATTCATTCCTCAAATCCACTCTGAAAATTATATTATATCAATTAATTCTCAGCCAATATTTGAGTTTTGTTTTTAATGGAGCTATTCTGAACCAATTCTGATAAAACTATATATATTTTCATCATCTTAAGGATTATTCACGGGCATTAAAATATCACCAAAAAGTATAAATATCATATTATAATCCTCATAATTCTACGATAGCTGAAATGAATTTGACTCCCTCTTATAAGAAAACAAGATGACATGTACGAAAATGATCGCAGATCATATAATAATTCATAGATAGAATAATTAAAGCATTCTGTGAAAACATAGAAGTACGATTTATTTTTGAAATTTTGAAAAATCGAATCTCCGAAAGCTTGTTAGAGATGAAAATAATAACAATGGATTTTTATAGTGAAACTGCATCTTGAAAAAATTGAATTTGAAATTTGTAATGTGAAAAAAAAAATTTTTGTCGTTACCTACTCCGAATCCATCAGGTTGATTTTGAAGAATCATATCTCCGAAAGTATTAGCTTGTTGGAGTTGAAAATGATATCAATGGATTTTTATGATAAAATTGCATCTTAAAAAAAATTGAATTCAAAAGTTGTAATGTAAAAACAATGTTAATGAACTACTACTCTAAAATTTCTACTGTCTAGCGCATTCCGTTCGAGAGTTATCGTGTTAACGGCCGGACGGCCGGACAGAATCGATTTTGACCACGGATTCTTGATCAGTGAGTCGAACATATGCAGTTTCTAATAACATAAAAACGGATCGTTAATAATATTAAAAAAAAAAATTTTGTTCGATGATTAATTTAAGTTTTTAATTTTGCAACAACGAAAATTATTAATAAAAAATTGAAAAGTAAACATTTTTTAATTTTCCCAACGGGATTCTATTATTAAGCCTTTGAAGAATTGCTCCAAAAGAGGAAAAAAATCTAAAACTTATAGTTTAGCAATTATCACACTTGCAATGTTAATGTGCAAGCAGAAAAAAGTTATTAATTAACTACATATTGAATAACTAAATGAAAAATTATTATAAAAATTTTGTTCAAGCGGATTATTATTCATTCATCTATTCAGTTGCTGCCTGAATTTTTTCAATTTTTTTTTTCATATTTACTATGTTTAAAAAATGTTTATTGTTGAAGTGCCCGAAGTGGGCGTGGCTTCTCCAAGCCAGAGTACCCGTTTTCGGCCGTATTTTCATCCCTCTGGAAAAATTATAAATATTTATCGTACAGTTTCGGGAGTCGGGACTTTTTTTTAGGAAATTTCCTCCTCTTTTTGAATCTCTTTTCAGATTTGAAAAATCTTTATTAGTTTTTGAGATATTCAAAAAAAACTAAAACCCCTTTTTTTTAGTTAATTTTTAATAACTTTTACAATTTTTGCAAGCGGAACTTCATTTTTTTCAAAAATCATCTAGATGCCATTCCGAATCGAATGACACCTCATACATAATTTTCGGAGACTGCTGAAAAAAATTGGTCCAAATGGCACTTGTTGACTAGTCTACGTGCGAAGCCGGGGCGGGCAGCAAGTATACAATAAATTCGATACTGACAACCACCTAGCAACGTCCTTGCTACAATCAGACAAACAGGTTGACACTGCCAAAGACCCTCCGAAGTAAACCCTGAAAACACATCAGAAGGTTGACATGTACGATGTCTCATTAGGTTTGATTCGAATTCATGTAAGGCCGTGAGAACACGCCGAGCCGTATTCTTATTGCATCGAATTGTTCCCGGCCGTATGAAACAAAGCAGATGGCATTCCATCACACCTGTTGTTCACCCTTTGCACGGCCGGTCCTCGTCGGTTTCTTACCGGACATGAGTTCACGTGCAACGCCGTAACTCTTGGAATTCTTGCGGCCTTAATGACGTCGCCTAGTACCGAAGGTAAGAGTCATCTACATTCCGAAGAAACTGAAGAAAGTGAACAGAATCGTAAGAATTTCCGAGCGAGAGTCGGTTGACGCTGGCGGGAAAACAGGATTTTTTTTCTCTCTAATAATTGCGGACGAATGCACTTAGCGCTGCAATTTTTCGTCCTCATGGATGCAAAAAAAACCATGGTAATGATATCATCATATTCTTTATTCCATGTATCATGTTTCTTCCAGAAAATATCAAAAAGAGTGAGAAAGCCCTGTGGACAGGAGCTTTGGCGCTCTTGTTCAAACTTTGACACACCATATCTCCGAAAGTATTGGATTCTCAGAGTTGGGAATTATTTAGTGATGGGACCTCTCGAGTGAAAATAATCGAACATTTCGATTATTGAAACATCTCGAGATGTTCTGAAAAATTTGAGTGAATTCATTCGAATGATTTTCTGTATACAGACTTGTGCAATTACTCCCGAATATTTCCCTCTTGTCAAGAACTTCTCATAATAGGAATGCCATTATAGAAAAATTACAGCGCTAATTACATCCTATATAGACGTTGCAATTACCGCTGATATTTTTCTTCGGCATGGATTCAAACAAACCATGGTAATAACATGATCATATCCTTTATTGTTTATTCCTTGAATCGCTTACAGTAACGTCATTTTGACTGTTTCAATTTAGATACCAAGTTTCAATTCGATCGGGTCTGTATTTTTTGATTTATCAAGAAAATAATATTCCAGATGGGTATAACCCCGAAACCGTTTATGCCCGACAACGAACTTAATTCTCCCATTCGGATACGCAACATTCCCTGAAAATTTCAAGTCCCTATCTCTTTTCGTTCGAAAGTCATCGAGGCAACGGTCACCCATCCAGCTACTGAACTCACGAAGGCTGCTCGGATCTCCAATCGTGGTCAATCTTGGAACTTTGCATTAGAGTTTCAGCGATGGCGGACGAATAGTTTCCAATATAAAGAATTTTTATCAATGTTTTTCTTTTAATTTTCTTGTAAAACGACATTTTGCAAGGACTTTTGCGCCGTTATTCTACAACTAATTATCACGTTTGAATTGGATCGGATTCGTATTTTTCGAGTTATTGAGGAAATAACCTAGCTAAAGGATTGAAATTTGCAGGGTAGGTTTAGAGAGTAAATATCTCGGACGAGAGATATTCCACCAAGCGGTTTCGGAGTTATGGCCGTTTTTTATTAAAAAAAATTTTTATGAATATTTCCGAAACCGATCTCTCGATCTATCTGAAATTTAGCATCAAATTGTAGAATAATGACCTTTATATACATGCGAAGTTTTGTATCGATCGGGTCGCCATAAAGTGTAAAAAATTTTTTTTTTAATTTTCAAATTTTGTTTCTACAATAACTCTCGAACAGAATGAGCTAGGCAGTTGAAATTTTCAGAGCAGGTTTGGGAGATAAATATCTCGGTTAAGTTCGTTATTGGGCAAAATAGGCCAGATGGTTTCGGAGTAACGAAAAAAAAAATGTTTTCAACATTGCAAATTTCAAATTCAATTTTTTTGAATATGCATTTTCACAATAAAAATCCAATGATATCATTTTCAACTCTAGCAAGCTAATTCTTTCGGAGATATGATTTTTCGAAATTTCAATAATGAATCGTACTTCTATGTTTTCACAGAATGCTATAATTATTCTATCTACATACATGTCATCCTGTTCTATAAGACCATAGACATGTCTATGTATAAGACATGTCTATGTATAAGACAGAGTCAAATTCATTTCAGCTATTTTAATTTGATTACTTTCATGGTGCAGTTCTATCATAAGAATACATGAGAAACCAATTATTTCGGAGATATGATGAGTCAAAGTTTGAACAAGAGCTCCAAGCTCCCGTCCACAGGACTTAAACCAAATAACGAACTAAACCGAGATATTTATCTCCCAAACCTACCCTGAAATTTTCAACTGTCTAGCTCATTCCGTTCGAGAGTTATCGAGGTTACGGCCGGTCAGACTGTGTCAGCATTCTACAACTAGTTACTAAGCTTCAGTTCGATCGAAAATATGTTGTTGGTGTTATTGGGAAACAAAATTGTGTCCATTAACAAACTTAACCGTCGCATTCGGATGCGCAACCTACCTTGAAAGGGTCGCTATCTCTTTCTGTTCGAAAATTATCGTGGCAACGGCTGGCCGGCCAAGAATCGAATTTGACGTCGAATTCTTCATCAGTGAGTCGAACCTAATCGTATCAGATCATTTTCATTCAAAAATTCGAAAATTACAGACTTTTGGGCTAAATAATAACACGCTGTTTCCTAGTACATGTGCGCAATAATCAATAAAACATATTACTAGACTGCCTGTCACTTTGACAATACACACTATGCCACTAGCTGTAAAATTTTAAGGTAGTTTGTTTTTCTCCTCTTCAATGTAAATATCTCCGTAGTCCGTACACATTATTTGCTCTTAGCGCATCTCCATAATTTTATTAGCTAAATCTTAAATTATGAACTATTATTGTGGATTTATTTTTATTGTTATTATTATCTTGTTGATTTATTTGTCCAACGGTATAAAAAAATTGTTAAAGCATCGACGTGGCGTCGGGAGCTTTAACGTGCTCGTTCATTGAATGATAAATAAATTCAATTGATTAGTAACACCTTACACTACTGGAATCTATTGATTTCACAGATTCATTATGTCAAAAACAGAACATTTCAAATATATGCAGACATTTTCCAATAATATACATGAGGATAAATTTACAAATTTATTGAACGTTCAGTGAATGTCTAATTTGTTTTCAATCTAGAGAGAATCCAATATTTTGCAGGCTCCAAGATGATATTGATAAAAAATCAGAATCATAGCATTGAATACATCGTATATTTCGATGACATCACTAAGATTATGTAGTTTCTAAAAAACCAGATATCAATGAAATCGTATATCTAGCATTTTTAACGTAAAGAAAATAAGCAATTTCTGGGAACAGCATTATCTCAATGGTGGCCCATTAATTCGTCGTTATGAATTTGATTTATTATGAACTTGAATATAATCTTGGTTCTTTGAAAAATATTCATAGAAGACGATACATTGACAGATTCACAAGATTGGATTGAAAGTGGAATTTCATCACAAGTCTAGTCCAATAAATTTGCTCATTTATCCGTATAGTCGTTATAATTTTAATAAATCCTAATAATATTATGAACAATTTTCTGAAAATGCCCATTCGCTTTTCAGTCTTCTTGATTATTTAGGATATCCATTCATCATTCGAAGTAGCTTTGGACATCACGCCAGTGCTATAATCATATAAACTAATTGAATAGTGATTGTTAAATGTAATTCCTTTTTTTCCGACTACGTAGGTATATTGAAATTGAGTGAAAATTATTTTTGGGAAACGGGCTCTTTGTAGAATCTCAATATTGCATTTGTTTATTTGAGATGTAGGTACTCTTCTCGTCAACTGCGCCTATTTCATTAACGGAGCTCAAACCAAAGTCTTTATTTATATGTCAGCCTACCTTCAAAGATAATTTTTGCAGATCGCAATTCATTCATCAAGCATTTTTCTCCTTGGATAAACTAGAATGGGAAAATGAATCCCATAGCACAATCACTACACAGAAATACACACAAATACGAATTTTATATTCGTTCGCTAAAACTTGTTCGACTTCGATTTCATTCTCTAACCTAACTTCGACTACTAACAAACTCTGGAGTAAACCAAAATTAAACAACAAAAGTAAACATTACCACATGCCTGCGTACACTAACACTCAACGAATCACAACTCACCTCCCCACACCTGCGCATCCACAACTCTAAATTTGAACTTTGAGCAAACTTTGGTACCTACCTAATATTAATATTGGTATTAAGTTGGCCGTTAAGCAATACATTTGTAAGATATGTTAAATCCTTCGTCTCAACATTTGAAGGAATTGTTATTTTTCATAATCATAAGAATTGTTGCTGTAGTGTTGTGCTACACTGATTACATGAAAATGGTGGATGCGCTTCCATCGGATGTCTGTGGTGAGTGCGAATACATACACTTTTCATAATTTATGATGAGTTTCGTGACAAAGTTAACTTTTAATTATGGAACGCCGCTAAATATTCATGAATCATTCAGCCTTTCAACTTCCAGGAAATTGGAATAGGGAAATAATATAGTTTTGTGTATTATTTCCAGCGCAATGATTCACTAGACTTTCTAATATAACAAATGTTTCTGTCAAAACTAGGCTTCAGCAAATATATCTAATAAACAACCATTGTGTATTAACTTATTTCTGAAAATACTGGGATAAACTCAGAAACAAAGTAAAAAAATTGTACCTCTACTGTCTGTATACGAATATTTCTGAAGGTTGCCATCTACAAAAGAGCAGAGGAAGCTCTAGTGTATCACCCCACGGTCGAAATCCGTAAATTGACCAATTTTGTTATAAACTTTTCTAGGGACATGACGAGAATTTAGATTCTCTTCTTTATATAATGCGATGACATTCAGAAGTGATGATCAATTTAGATATTGAGATTATTTTATATTTGCAGGAAAGGAGTGACAGGACTTCCAACAGGAAGAGAGAGAGTAATCACAGAATTCACAAGTCACAGAAGATGTTTTTGATTTTGATAGATAATAGGTTATGTTCAAAATCTAGGATTCTATTTATGATTATTTTACAAAAATTAATTCAAATCCCAATGCAGCGAAATATATGGAATTGTTGCTTCAATTATGGTAAGCACAGAATGCGTTCATCGAATGTTTTATCAAAAAGGTATTAAAATGGATCCAATATTTTCTTAGTTTAAAATAGAATTTTTCGTAGATTCCCACACAGAAGTATTTCGAGTAAAGCTCGAGATGTTAACGGAGTGAAAGATGAACCCGTTAAATATTCAGCTAGTGCTGCAGGAAACTTTAAGGCAAGAGCATCGTTAATGGATGATGATGGCAGGCTATGGTATGAACCTCCCGTCGTTATTGCTAGCTTGAGTATATTTCTTATATACTTCCTGATTCTAAGAGAGGAAAATGATCTAGATGAGGAAATTCTTATGCCGCTGCATGAAAGAATCGCTGGCTTAGAAGAGATACAGTTGAAAACTGTGATTAACAGCAGTACAAATCCTGAAGAAGTATCTGCTGCTAAGCTCAGACTTGAAGAAATTAGAATCGATAAAGAAGATAGAGATGTATGAAGTAAACAATGATGTGATTAAGTAAATACTAGATGTTATAATTCAAATGAATATTAGCATTCAGCATATAGAAAAAATCTGAGTAAACATGTATAATAATAATTATTTTTTTTTATTGTTTACGAATAAAGGACTGAATTCAATAAAATTGATATGTACCAAGCAATGTAATACTGTAATAATATAATTAAGTACCTACTAAAGGATGGTATGAAATGAATGTACTTATGAACCTTAACTAAGTTTCTGAAGTCTTGTGTGTCACTTGAAGGAGTACTTATCAGATTGAAACGATTTGGACATCATCCAATTTGATTATTTGAGTCCTCGCATAAGGAAATCCTCCAAATAGAAATTATAAAGTTCATTCTTTGTAGTTCATAGTCATAGTTTATTCCGGCATTATAATCTGACCAGTCACATATCTATCTAGGTGGTGTATCAAAGGAAATATTTCACTCAGAATCGGAAGGATTGAGCGATCGAACTTGGTTGTTTTATGAACACATACAATAGTTTGACTTGTATTGGCATATTTGATCTCTGGAAGATATGTGCGGAATTTCAGCGGATTCTGACGTATAATTTCTAAAAGAAAATTTTCTTATTTTTTCTAGTGATGCAAAAATTAGCGCGTCGGCATTCTACCAGTAATTACCAAGTTTTAATTAGATCAGATTTGTATATTATTAGTTGTTGAGGAAATAAAAAAACTCAAGAAGGGTATAACTCTGAAACCGTTTGGCCTATTTTTATGCCCAACAACGAACTTAACTGTCCCATTTGGATGCGCAACCTAGGCTGAGAATTTCAAGTCACTATCTCTTTCCGTTCGTAAGTTATCGTGGCAACAGTCACCCATCCAGCTTCTGAACTCACCCAAGGCTGCTTGGAGATCCGATCGTGTTCAAATTTGGAAATTGGCTGTAAAGTTAGGATTTGAAGGCTCTCGCAAAATTTCAGCGATGACGAACGGATAGTTTCTGAGATAAATAATTTTTGCGCCCATGATCTGGGGAACAGCGTGATATCATTTTGCCAAAATATCTGTAACTTTCGAATTTTTTTGCCGGAAATGGTCTCAAACGATTCACTGATGAAGAATTCGAGGTCAAATTTGATTCAGTCCGACCGGCCGGCCGTTGTCACGATAAATTGAGAACGGAAAGGCATAGCGGCTTAAAATTTTCAGCGTAGGTGGTGTGTCCAAATACGGCCGACAAGTTCGTTAATGGGCATAATCGGCCCTAAGTAAAGCTCCTTAAAGTTTTTCATTGAGTTAAAATTAAAAAAATTTAAGAGAAAGCTATTTCGGACGCTCCGAGATTCGATCCCACCGGCTCGGGAGCTATAAATTCACAACCCAACGCCTCAACTCACTCGGCCACGTTGCCCACGTGAATCAACTCCGATTATGTACCAAATAAGGATTTTTAATACTTGGATGATTTCCATCTTTCGATTTTCAGAATATCGCCAATCCGGTCAAGCGATCGATCGAAATCGGTTACTCGTTCATATTTCTCGCAGTTTTTCTAGACGATTTGAATATTTTCGAGTAATTCCGTTCGAAATTCAAATTCGATTGGACATTTCTCGTCGCTCACTCAGACCGAAAACGTCGACCTTGAAGGAGCCGCGTTAAAATTCGCCACAGAAATACGTGAAACGTCAGAATTTTGTCGATTTTCGCGAAAAGTCACATTTTCCTATCGTTTTTCCGGGAAAACGAAAGAGAGGATCGAAAAAAGGGCTCCGTTACGGACTAATTTGGAATCTCGTTTTCGCGTTCCCGTAAATACCGTCGTTCCGAACGTCACTGTTCTTCCGAATTCCTTTCCACAATTTTGCACCTTTTTGCCAAATTCTGCGTTTTTTCGCGATTTCTTTTAAAATACAGCACCATCTCTTCGCTCCGAGAACGCGAAACTCTCCGAAACTTCCGTATTTTTCCTCGGTAAACCCCTTCCAAATTCCCCCCAAACCCACCTCCTAACATCCAAAAAACATCACGTTTATAATAACATTTTCAAATAATAATAATATTTGATAAATGAAGAACCGCCCGACCGATTTTGTGCAAACTTCACATAAACATAAACCATCTACTAAATAGTCCGAACAAAGCCTAAACATTTGGTTTGGATAGGTGAGCCCGTTCTTGAGTTATAAAATTACAACGAAAAGTGGCATTGATTTTTATTGATTAGGGAAAAAATGATCAATTCAAACAATGACGCGGGAGGTTTCAGTAATAATTTATTAATTTAACAAATGAGGTGAATATGAATTAGAAAAACTATTAACTATTCAACTAATAATTGTATTGCATCTTTGTTGTCCATTTCTTCATAATCTACACAATCCGACTCCGGGGATTTGGCGGACTGAACACTTGTAGATGTTGTGGGTGAAGTTGGAACTTGTGATTGAGAAGAACCTTGCATTGGTGTAAATGGTGTCGTCCCTTGGATGCCAGCGATGCCACTATTTCCAGGGTAGTGCATAGAGCTATAATTATCTTCCCATTCGGGATCTTGAGCGCATGAAGAATCGTGATGAAATCTCTGATTATTTGATTTTTCCTTGATTTTCTGTACCAGTGCCAGGATGCTACTTTGGAATTCTAATGTTTCGTCGATAGTGAATGTGTTCAGGGCTGGTAAAATACCTTTAAAGAAAGATAAATGGTGGCTTTCCATCTCCATGTTCATTCTGGTTTCCAAAAACATAGCAACCTTTTCATCAATTTCCTTATAGTTCATTTTTCTATCTTTCATCGGTGGAGCAGGAAACTCGTTGTTTTCAGGGTACTCGTTATTTACAGGGAACTCGTTATTTACAGGGAACTCATTGTTTTCGTTTGCATTACACTCTATGTTCTGTTCCATCTCGCTTCTTGGTCTTTTTCTATAATAATCTTGGGTGGGTTTTGGTTGCTGATTTTTTTTTAGGAACATCAATTGTTCCAGATAAACATAATCTCGGCATCTTTTAGACATAGGTCCAGTAATTTCTTTAGTTCGTTTTTTTCTTATTGCCTTCTGCCATGTATCTCGTATATTTGCCCATCTAACCGATACCATTTTTGCTGCAAACCAAATATATATTATCAGTAAAATTGAATAAATTGTCATTTGTTCATATTTATGAACAGTAAAATAGGTACAGTGAATTCATTTAGAAAAAGGCATCAACGAATAAAAATGTATTTGTGTCTTTATGTAGGTAACTGATTTTTTTCAAATTTACGCCTTCTATTCGATCATAACTCGCGAAGTTTTAAATGTGGAATATTTTTGTAGGTTGTAAGCTATAACAACGGTAATAATAAACTTTCCATCTTTCGTACAAACTACAAATCAATTTATAGGTTTTTAACAAATATTCTTTTCAAAGCTCAACCCTTCAAACGAACCAAAAAGTCAGGGGATCAATTCTTTATTGGGCAAAATCGGCCAGGTGGTTTCGGAGTAACAAAAAAAAATCGTTTTACATTACAAATTCCAAATTCAATTTTTTTTAAGATGCACTTTCATCATAAGAATCCATTGATATCATTCTGAACTCTAACAAACTAATTACTTTCGTATTTTTCAAAATTTCAATAATTATTCTCAATTCTATGATTTCATAGAATACTCTAATTATAATTTCCTGATGTATGTAAATCCAACATGAGACGAGTCATATACCTACGTTTTGAATTTAATTACGAAAATTCTAGAGAATTGAAGCAAAGAAGCCAAATTAAAAAAGTGGGAAAGCCTTGTGGACAGGAGCTTTGGCGCTCTTGTTCAAACTTTGACAAATCATAACTCCGAAAGAACTAGTTTCTCCGAGTTGAGAATGATATCAATGGATTCGTATTTAATTTATTTTATTTTATGATGCAGTTCTCATCATAAGAATCCATTGATATCATTCCCAACTCTGAGAAACCAATACTTTCGGAGATAGGATTTACCAAAGTTTTTAAATGATTTTTTTTTATATGATGCAGTTCTATCACAAGAATCCATTGATATCATTACACTATAGTAGTAATACTAATTTGATATTGATATACGTATGCCACTGGTATTTTGGATTGTTATATAAACGTCCATACAACATAGTTATTCATAACATTTGGCACGTCATCGTTTGATATCATTTTCGGTTTAAAATTCGAAAATTACAGACATTTGGACGAAATGATAGCGCCCTGGAACATACGCACAAAAATCCGTATTTTAAGTGGTCTGAAATGAAGAACAAGAATGTTGAAAACTTTTTCTCAGAAACCCATATTTTAGGTATATTACTCAAACTTGAAATTTCACGAAGAAACAAGAAATTATTAAATTTACTTGTTATCCCATTTGAAAAAAAGGTCGATCTCACTTCCCGCTAAACCAGATTTGATTCACTTCTATCTACATCGCTCAAAATATTCTCCATAGAGTCGTCATTTCCAAAAAAAAATTAAAATAATATACAGGGTGTCGCACTAGTGCGCAGCGGACAATATAAGCGTAACGGTCAAACTTTGGCAAAATTTTTTGATTTTGAATTACTACAAGAATAGCACAACCTACAAATATTTTCGAATATATCGGGTGTCCCACAAAAGAGGAATAGAAGGTGACTTTGATTTTTCAATTCTCTGGAACTTCCTGCATGCTCTTGTATACTTTTCAAATATTTTGTTCAACAGTTTTCGAAATATTTGTCATTTTGGCAAAAAAATGATACTTGTAGGCGCTTTGTTATCTAAATATTTTTCACGAACCCTTGCACATACCAATAACAGCTATATATGGATTGAAAGACAAGACTTCAAAGTATGGATCATAGCCAGCTATAATAAAGCATCTCCAGCATATGAAGTGTCCCCAAAAAGACTATCAACATGACGAATTTCAATTTCCATGAAATTCGTCATGTTGATAATCTTTTAGTGGACACTTCATATGCTGGAGATGCTTTGTTATAGCTGGCTGCTATGACACTTTGAAGTTTTTTCTTTCAATACATATAAAATATGTTATTGGTATATGCAAGGGTTCCTGAAATATAATAAGATAACAGAGCCCCACACAAGTATCATTTTTTTCTCAAAATGACAAATTTTTCGAAAACTGTTGAACAAAATCTGTGAAAAATATACAAGAGCATGCAGGAAGTTCCAGAGAATTGAAAACCCTAATGAATATATAGTGTGTCCCATTTGAAAAATCAAAGTCACCCGCTATTTTTCTTTTGTGGGACACCCGATATATTCGAAAATAGTTGTAAGTTTTGCAATTCTTGGAGTAATTCAAGTTTGCATCAGAAAAATTTGCCGAACTTTGACCGTTACGTTACGCTTATATCGTCCGCTGCGGCACTATAGTGGGACACCCTGTATATAAAATCTCAGAACGGAAAAAAAATTTCCGTGAAAAATTCCGTACATCTATAATAAAATTGATAAAACAGTAAAAAATCTCACCATATTCGTTCTTTTCTATTTCTAGCAGTTCATCATAATCTGGTCTCAGAATCGAACATATTTCACGCCATGCTGTAGCTCTCAAAACTTTATTTTTGTAATCATATAATGTTTTATCCCAGAGGATAACTCTCTCTTCAACGAGCGAAATAAGATGTTCTGAGTTAATGTCCATCATTATTCTGATTTCTGACCGTTCTTGTGATAGGAAAACAAACAACGAATAACGAAATGAAGCTTACGTACGAGAAATGTTGAACGGGAGGAGTGGGGTGTATTTAATCGGTTCTAGACGTACACATCGCGCCGGCCCGAGCAAACACCCGGCTTCCGGCTGCATATTTCTATAAACCGTCGGTCCGACCACAACCGAATTAATCCGAACCGAGAACGATAAACCACAGACTTTGCAACGTAATTCGATAGGAATCTGAATGGTCGATGGTTCAATCAACTGCTTTGGCATATATTTGTGTTCTGTGTTGACGATTATCGACTGCCATCAACTATCGCCATATCAGAATAGCTCATTTCAACATAATCAAGTTCAAGTTATATCTTGTCTAGGAGTTCAAACTAACTAATGGCTGTTAGCACGATATTAGTATGCATATTTTGTCTATGTCTAGTCAACAGAATCACAATTTAATGCTATGAAAATCATGAAGATTATTATTCTCCTAATGGTTGTTAGCGTTAGTTGTTGTTTGGTGCAGTTTGACAGATAAAACTTATTAATGTCAAACGGTAAGTATACTTAGTTATCTGTGGTATATTTCCGAACTGTTTGGTGTACGATAACGAATGTAAACAATTCGAAATAATAGTCATGAACCTCCAGCAAAAAAAAGTGTTCCCTTCTTATGTTGAGAGGAGAAAGGTTGACCCTCAGATCAATAAGTAAAGTGTTTACTTATTGATCTTAGGGCGGACCCCAACAATGTTCGCTATTGTCATCATGTTTTAATTGTATTTTTGAAATAAATTAATATAATGTTATATAACTCATCGTTTTATTTTACTATTTTGCTGTGAAAGCAGGAATCGAAAGTGTATTTCGGAACTGTTTAGTTTGTGTACTAAAACGGAAGTAAACAATTCGAATTCGCAGAGTTCTTCGGTTAGTGAGTACCTACCTAGTTCTTGAAAGTTGAGCATAATTTACGAGTCGTTCTCTATAATTATGGAAGATGAACTTTTTTCTGCCCGTATGTTCCAAGAAACATCGCGTTATCATTTGGCTTAAATGTCCGTAATGTTCGACTTTTTCGCCGAAAATGGTCTCGTTAAACGATTAGGTTCAACTCACTCAAGAATTCGAGGTCAAATTTGATTCTGTCCGGCCGTTGCCACGATTACATGAGAACGAAAAGAGACAGCGACTTTCAATTTTAGGGTAGGTTGCGCATCCGAATGTGACGTTTGATTTTAATAATAGGCATAATCGGCCTAACGGTTCTGGAATTATATATATACCCATCTGAAATGTGTTTTTCCTCAATTACTCAAAAAATATACGAATCCGATCCAATTAAATATGGTACCTACATGATTAGTGATAGAATGCCGACGCGCAAATTTTTGCGAAATTTCGTGAGGATCATATAACTAGAAAATAAAAAAAAATCATTGAAAAAAGTGAACGTATTAACTCTACCGCCAAGTTCCAAATTTGAACACGATCGGATCTATACCGTTGCAACGATAACTTTCGAACGGAACTCAAAATATACAAATCCGATCCAAATAAAACTCGGTAAATATAGGTACTTGTAGAACGCCAACGTTCTAATTTTGGTGACTATATTCCCCTCAAAAAATTTCAACCTATCATATTGCAAGTGATACAAATCACTTAGCAACGAACCAATATTTCTGAATATGATTGCAGCGTGATTATCCGAGTATTAGAATAAAATCTTTTTGACAAGAGATTTTATTTATTTAAATTACAGTTAGTATTTGAAAAATAATAATTGAGTGATTTTTTTTAGGGAAATAGTCCAATCATACACCCCCCGTGCTTGACCAAATTATCAAATATTTGAGTATTTGGAAAACACTCGGGATATATAACTACTGAATATCGTATTAGGTACCTACTAGAAAAAAAAAATAATTTTTTTCTTAAAAAATTTTATATTTCGGAAACTATGCGTCAGAATCTGCTGAAATTCCGCACATAACTTTGAGCCACCATTTTACAATCGAGTACCGAATTTCAGTTAAATCGACTTGGTATGAGGCGTGAATAGACAATGGAACATACGCGCCAAAGCAGCTGACTTTACATCAGTGCTTTTCTCAATTTATTTCGTTAATTTATAGCACCCATGCAAATAAATAAATTCAGCAGACTTCCTAAAAACATAATATATTATGAGGAATGTTTGCATGTTCGACGGAAACTGATTTCAACCAGGTTGTATCTGGTAGCAAACAAACGCAAACGTGAGTAATGACTAAAAAATGCTAACAGACGCAAAAAGTTAGCCAGGGTTTGCAAACGAAAGTATTGCAGTTTTTTTTTTTATCACATTGGACATAGTCCCTAAGTATGGTCTTGACTTTCGTCATTAACCAGCAGAGTTCATTTTTCTAACATTCATACCGGATAATCACAACCAACATCCATGCCCTGAGCGGGATTCGAACCCGCGACTCCGGCACCCTAGCTAGCTCTTCAACCGCTAGTCTACCGGGCCGGCCAAGCGTTGCAGTTCTTTGCAAACTGTATTTTCATGTCCATGTAAGATTGTAAAATTGGGGCGTATTAATGAAACCGTCGATTCCTCCCCAAGAACGGATGGGGGAACAAAGAGGGACATATATTAGTGTTCTGTAAAGGACAGTATAGTATACGCTCCCCCTTAGGCCCGTCCCTGGTAATGCGTGATGGTTATTCCGTCCGTAGAACTGCCCATTTGCAAGAAACCCAGAACATCAAAACTAGTTTTCCGAAATTCAAACTTATCTATTTTTATCATTAAAAGAAAGGAGC
The DNA here is from genome assembly GCA_937662695.2 of Halyzia sedecimguttata. Classification (NCBI taxonomy): domain Eukaryota; kingdom Metazoa; phylum Arthropoda; class Insecta; order Coleoptera; family Coccinellidae; genus Halyzia; species Halyzia sedecimguttata. Next base: position 9,842,065 of record OW569411.2, on the reverse strand, counting down.
AAACTGATGCGTACTTACCTATCTACGTTGCTAAATTCAAAAGAAATAAAAGCTTTTTTAAAATGCGGCTTGACGGTGAGAAACAGCTCAAATTGGTACCAGATGGCTTGTTTTATGACATCTAAAGAGCTACCCGCTTTGGGATAACGCAATATTATGATAAATCTTATTTTTTGCCGGCTACACACCTTGTGTCGAAAACTATTGAATATTGAATTTACGGCAACAGGAATGTGTACGAGGGTAGGTATATCCCACACAGCATTGAATATTTGTTAAATATTTATGAAATATTTGAAAGCAAGTTTTGAAATATTTATGAAATATCGCTATGTCCGCCTAAATCTCACATTGAAATATGTTTTGAAAAGTTTTATACAGATTTATGCAATATTTCCATAATTATTGTTTTAATATATTTTCTAACGATTTTAGTGATATTGCAAAAATTGGGCGAAGGAGACAGTGAAATATTTTCTTAACCTTCCATATTACAAAAATCTTTCATAAACATTTCATCAAATTTTCCATGAAATGTTTATGAATTATTCGAAGGAATATTTCATGAAATTTTTGAGATCGGGTGAATTTTCGATAATGGTTCAAAAACTTCCTTATAGTGAATATTGCGTAAACCTCTGGTAAATATTTATGTGAAATATTTCTTGAAAATATTGAGGAATATTTCACTGCAATATTACATGCTGTGTGGGATGGTGTTAATCCATGTTATCCCGTCCCCATTATCTGCCTGCTTTGCATTTAGCCGGTCAGACAGTCAAATTCCTTCACATTTTGTCGGAAATATTTTAACTCCATTGAAATTTTTCCAACCGCTTTGAAATTTTTTCCAACTCAAGTCCTTCGAAATTTTTCCAACTCGTTTGAAATGGTTCCAACTGTGTTAAAAATTGTGGGAGATCATCCCCTCCCATCCCCCCCTTAGGCCCGTGCCTGATCATTCCTACTGTTAAGCTTACTGTATGCAGGGTGGTCCAGACCTTAACCAAGAAATTTTAACCACGTATTCTACGTCAAAACTAAGCCCTAGTTTGACATATAAACATATGTCACGAAATGCTTCGTCTTTGAGATACAGGGTGTTAAAATTGTTAGAAAAAAAATGTTTTTTTTTTACTTCAAACATCTTCTTTAAATTCGTATTTGAATGTGGCTGTTAACGCTTATTTTTCGTAATAACACATTTCGTTTACAAAGATAGTCCTATCATCATTATGTACCATATCAAAATTTAGCGCTTTCCTCATAATGATAATGTGTTTATTTTTTTTACTCAGAAACGGTGCCTCGTACGTCAAAAAGTTAATAGAATGAATTTGCTTCAAATTAAATAAGGATATCAAAAGTTTTAAAAACCAGTGGCGTATCATTTTTTTGTATAAAAATATTCAGTCTCGATGCAGTACGGACGCCACTGGTAAAAATAAAAAAAAAAAATTTATTCAAAGAGTGCTCCTTGATCCTTAAAACCTATGTCCCAAATTTCATAGAAATATTTCAAGAAGTGTAAAAGTTATTAATAAAAAACATTTTTTTTCTATATTTTTAACACCCTGTATCTCGGAGAGGGAGCATTTCTCGATATATGTTTATATGACAAACTAGGGCTTATTTTCGACGTAGAATACGTGGTTAAAATTTCTTGGTCAAGATCTGGACCATCCTGTATATCCCTTCTTGTCTATGAGTAATACATAATCTTTGAAGTTCTGAATGAGTTACCATTGGATCTATTTAGGCTAAAAAATGATCTTGCTATTTGGTATTTAGCATCTGGCTACCACTTCTTCGTCTTCATTTTATACCTCATAAAATCAACACTATACGGTCCTATATTTTTATAATGTTATGTTACTTTTAAGAAACAAACAATTATCCTCACTCATTAATAAAAAGTGGGCAGGGGCTTTGCACTTTGGCGCTCTTGTCAAACTACTAGCGAGTAATTATTCATACTTTGACAAATCATATCTACGAAAAGTATGATATGATAGAACTGCATCATAAAAAATTGATTTCAAAACGAAGCTCATATGTTGGATTTACATCAGCAAATTATAATTAGACGGAGGTTACACAATCTTGCCATCAATAATCCGGACCATCAGTCCATCAGTCTACGCGTATACAGTCAGTTTCCCGTCAATCTGACATCAATCCATGATTGATGTCAAACTGAAGCGATTAACCGTGTAACCTCCGTCATAAAGCATTCTATGAAATCATATAATTATTACGATGAGATTTAATTATTGAAATTTAGAAAAATCATATCTCCGAAAGTATGTATTAGTTTGTTATAGTTGAGAATGATATAAATGTATTCTTATGATGAAACTGCATCTTAAAGAAAATTGAATTTGAAATGTGTAATGTAAAATTTTTTTTTGTCTACGATTTTGCCCAATAACGGACTTAACCGAGATAATTATCTCCCAAACCTACTCTGAAAATTTCATCTGTCTAGCTCATTCCGTTCGAGAGTTATCGTGTTAACGGATGACCGGACATAATCGATTTTGACCACGGATTCTTGATCAGTAAGTCGAACCAAAACGTTCGAGACCATTTTCAGCCAAAAATTCGAAAATTAGACATTTGGGCAAGGCAAATTGATAAGCATTCTGTTCCGAGGAACAAGAGCGCCAAAAATAGATTCTTTCATGTGTATTGTGTAGATAAGTTTTATTGTGTAGATAAGTTTCATTTAGTAAACAAATGTTAGTGTAAAATACTGGGGGATTCCCCCAAGTTAGAAGAATGATATTTTGCCGGAAGGGCCTATGAATTTGGAGTATATTGTTGCAGAATGCGGATTGTTATCCCGTGAGAGAGTTTTGGCAGACCTTCTCGGACGAACTAAGAGAACAGGATTTTCCGAATTGCATGGATCTTTAGGAAATTATTCCTGTAGCAAATTAGATAATTCGTCTTGGACTACCAGAACATAGATCAAGGTTAAGCGAAACCTGAGCAAAAGGTTAACACACACGTGAATACTTGTTTGATCACGCCTATTTGGGGAATTTTGAACATGGGCTCAGTCTTATGTGACTATGCACCCAATCTCAGTGATTTATTTCTCCAGCAAAGGAAAAATGTTTAGTTAGAACATCTAATGCGGTTTGGAAGCGAGTTGGAACAAACCCATGAGTACTATTCGCATTTTTTTTACGGTTGGCAGCAGTAATTAGCGCTTGCGTGGAACTTTTCTTCTTTGACGTTTGACGTATGAACTAAGCTCCTCGATGTTCCATGTCGCTCTCGTTAGTCGTTCATTTGAAATAATTTTTCCGAGGTGCTACAATGGTAAGTTCTGTTAATCCAAATTCATCTCGAATTTTATCCAATCTTAGTTCTTTTGAAGTTTGTCAGAAGTCGTTGAACTATTATGCTCACTGAATTGAATGAATATTTTTTGTAATTCTTCGTTACATTTACAATTTTCGTCGATTCAATTTGCAGTATTTGCACCATATGGCCGACATGACACGCATGATGATTTAGATATTATTTAGTTTATGGTTTAAACTGATTACCCATGAAGAAATTATTCTAGGGCGGTCTGATGCTTATTATATGCATACATGTGAATATTATATAGAAATTCAAATCTAAAATCCAGCTACTTTTCAGTCTCATCGTAAATTCAGCGCACCACGTCATGGCTCCATGGGATTCTATCCCAAGAAAAGGTCCAGGAGACATCGTGGTAAAGTTAAGGCTTTCCCAAAGGATGATCCATCTAAACCTGTTCATCTTACTGCATTCTTGGGATATAAAGCTGGTATGACCCACGTCGTACGAGAAGCCGATCGTCCAGGATCAAGTGAGTAGTTTATACAGGATGTTCCATCCATACTACCCCGTATATTTCTCCGTAACTTTCTGCAGTTCCATCCGTACAAATTTAAATTAATTCATGAATTAAATGATCCAGAAGGCAAGAGTTTTGCGAAATTATGGTCGAGTGTATCAATAATAACCCAAATTTCTTCTACAACGTTTGCTTTTCTGACGAAAGTACTTTTTCACTTAATGGAGAGGTTAATCGGCATAACTGTAGATTTTGGAGCGATACAAATCCTTATGTATTTCGAGAAGCTCACACTCAACATCTGGAAAAGCTAAACGTTTGGGTAGGAATTTTGGGAGACCACCTCATTGGACCTATGTTTATTCCTGGTAATTTAAATGGCGAAATCTATCTTGAAATGCGATTGATAATAACAGAAAAATTAGAAAACGATCCTTTACTACTTGAAAAACAATTATTGTATTTCCAACAAGTGAGATGAGATTTCTTGTCGGAGTTCTCGCATGAGAATACTCATCTTTACAAAAGTCAAGTATTCGGGGCCAGGAAGTGGTTTAGGACTAGTCTTTAAAACAAATTTATGTTTAAACTCTGTTCAATTTTGACATCTGTCTAAACCGTTTGTAAATTTCTTGAAACCATAATATGATGCTTTATAGCTAAAAGGATAATGACAAATCTTTGATTCAAATATTCGACTGAACATTTGAAATATCTAACAAACTAAATCTTGCCTCTAGAATGTTTTTGAAATTTTTTTCTTGTTTTCAGAAATCAATAAGAAAGAAATTGTTGAAGCTGTTACTGTTGTTGAAACACCTCCCATGATGGTTGTTGGGGTCGTTGGTTATATTGAAACTCCTCATGGTTTGAGAGCTTTGGCCACCGTTTGGGCTGAGCATCTATCCGAGGATTGTCGTAGGCGTTTTTACAAGAACTGGTATGCACAAAAACATGTTTTGAACGAATTCTTTTGGGACATGATGCAAAACCATCATGGATTACTTTCTGTTATAACTAGTTTAGTATGAATTCCTTGAAGGTTTTTAAATTGAAGCAAATCCAAAACTTCCATAATGCGTTAAATTTTAGAAAGATTGGGTGAAATTAAAGACATTTTTCATCTTTGAGGTAGCTCTTTTAGGATCAAAATTGTTACAATTTTTGGTAGAATATAATCCACTGGTGTGACCTCATCTCCCGAAGAATCTGTCTCACTTTAAATTGTAATTTAACTAATCGAAAACAATTCAGTCTTCCAATGATCACATGAGGACACTTATAAGGTTTACTGAGAATAACCAAACTCTTATCGAGTTACTTTTGGTTAGTTTGAAGTGAAACAAGTGGGTATCCGTTTCCTCTTGCAACGTTCACTCAACGAGACTATGCTCCTATGGGTATCTGTTTCCTCTTGACACGTTTTCCAATGAGACGGTACTCGTCCTTGTAGGTTGAACATGTGCACAGATACTTCAATTGAAAGTGGCATTTCTTAATGAACGATAAATCTAGGTATAAGAGCAAGAGGAAGGCATTCACTAAAGCTTCCAAAAAGTGGTCTGACGATCTTGGAAAGAAGTCGATTGACAGAGACTTGAAGAAGATAGTGAAATACTGCAAAGTTGTCAGGATCATTGCCCACACTCAGGTAATTTATAATTTTTTCACTTTTCAAGTTATAACTGTTCAAATGATACTGCCAACCCACGATACGATTGCAAAATAATTTCATCACTTAAAATATCAACGTTCAGAAACCAAATTTTCAATAAATTCCCAAGTCCTGTTCTCTGTAAACGTCTATCGACTGTGAGTCCAGTTCTTTATTTAGGTCTGTGGTCAATGACGATAGGTAAAGTTTCGAAATTAATAAAAGCTGTCGAATTTTTCTGTAATCTGAATTTTTGCGTGTATGTTCTAGGGAACAGCATGCTATAATTTTGCCCAAATGTCTAATTATCGAAAATTGGCTAAAGGTGGTTTTATACTAGAAATAAAATAATGTTAAACATGCACATTTCAGTGATACATAAAATAAGATAAAATAACAATAAGAACTATAAAGGCGGCTTTATACAGCAAATAAGATAGGATAAAATAACAATAAGAAAGTTAAACATGTACATTTCTATGACAGCGTTTATGCACGAAATAAGATAAAATAAGAATTAAGAATAATAATTAAAGTTGGCCAACTCTCATCTTTATTTCTTATTTTATGTTATTTTGTTTGGAAAATGACAATGTGCATGCTCAATGAGTGAAATTCATAGAAGTTTAATAAAATTGTCAAAAAGCTGTCATTTGATTGGTTCATTCTTATTTTGTTTTAGATCCTCTGTATAAACCGATCATTTTAACCCTTAATTATTTTATTTTAATTTGTTTCTTATTTTATCTTATTTGCTGTATAAACGCGCTTTAAATGGCCAACATCTTTATTTCGTATTTTATTTGGAAAATGACAAAGCGCATGATCAAAGAGTGAAATTCACAGAACTTTCATAAAATTGTCAAAAAGCTGCAATTTGATTGGCTCATTCTTATTTATTATTTTGTTTTAGATCATCTTTATAAATCACCAATCCTTTTCGCCCTTAATTCTTATTTTTTTTAAATTCGTTTCTCATTTAATTTTAATCCGTTTCTTATTTTATTTTATTTGTTGTATAAACCCGCCTTTATATGTATTGAAATAAAATAGTTCCTGACACGATCAGATTTGGAGCTTACCCTTCAGCTGGCGACTTCGAGTTCTTTTTTCCATGGGGCTCTTGTTGCAGTGTCAAAGATCATACGCCCTTTAAGAGGCACAGTGAGCACATTCCTTAGTCGTTTCGTAGTCCATGGACAATGATGGAAGGAAAAACCATGCTTTCTACATTTTTTTACTTTGTAATTATTGATGGTGTGATGTTATTTTTTTTTTTTTGCGCTCTTGTCCTAGGTGGCTATAATTTCGTCTGTAGTTTTATAATTTGAAATAGTCTGACGGATAATTTCTGAAATATAAAATTTTTGAAGAAAAAGTTTAAATTTTAAGTTTAATTCTTATTAGAAAAAAGTTTTTTTTTTTTCAAGTAAAAAGGTCTTTTTTTTATGAAAAAATTTTATATTTTTTTTTTATTTTTTGAAGAAAAATAAAAAACAATTTTCAATTCAATAAACCTTTTTTTTCAGATGAAGCTTTTGAAAAAACGTCAAAAGAAAGCAGACATAATGGAAATCCAATTGAACGGTGGCTCTATCGCCGATAAAGTTGAATGGGCAAGAAAACATTTCGAAAAGCCCATTCCTATTTCCGAAGTGTTCGCACAAGACGAAATGATCGACTGCATCGGTGTTACTAAGGGTAAAGGATTCAAAGGTATGTCGAAATCGAATATCGTTAATTTGAATCGATATGTATAGGGAATGACTTACTATTTTATTCATTTTCGACTTTAAGGTGTTACGTCAAGATGGCACACAAAGAAGCTGCCCCGTAAAACTCACAAGGGTCTTCGTAAAGTCGCGTGTATTGGTGCATGGCATCCTTCAAGGGTGTCCTTCACCGTTGCCAGAGCTGGTCAAAAGGGCTACCATCATCGTACCGAAATAAACAAGAAGATCTACAGGATCGGAGCTGGAATTCACACTAAGGACGGCAAGGTATGTTACATTTGTTAATATCATTAAGTTGGAAAAAAAAACATTTTAATGTGATGATTCTCTAAAGAGCCAAAAGGATTATGAATCAAACTGTGTTTATGAATGATAGGACTGATGACGACCAGCATTTAAAACTATTTAAAAATTTTGTAACGTGTTATTAATCGCTTGTCTTTATTGCAGGTTATCAAGAATAATGCCTCTACCCAGTATGATTTAACGGAAAAAACCATTACACCCATGGGTGGCTTCCCTCATTACGGTGAAGTGAATAACGATTTCATCATGATCAAGGGTTGTTGCATGGGCACCAAGAAACGTGTAATCACGTTGAGAAAAGTAAGTCATTTTCGTGATCGTTCAACCAGCAAGGATTCAGGGTTTTAAAATCAGTCCATGATTTTCAAATTTAATCTTTACCTTGCAATATTGAATTGTAATTTTCTTTACTCGCCCTGTACTCACGATATGGGGTGGGTCTGATGGATTACAAACATTACACTTTCAAATTAATACATACGTTTTAGGGACTTTTATTTGATTTAAATGTTACCTGCAAAGTTACTTGTTAATTTAAATTTTAAAAAATATTAAAATTTCGTACTGTTTTTATTATTTTATAGTTATATATTTTTATTTTTATTTTACTTTTTTTTATTATTAATTTTTTTTTTTTACTTTTTTTTTATTATTCAAATCAATTTTTTATTTATTTTTTTCACTTTTTTTTTATTATTCAATTCAATTTTTATCTCAAATCTGGATTACAAACATTACACTTTCAAATTAATATATACATTTTAGGGACTTTTATTTGATTTCAATGCTACCTGCAAAGTTACTTGTTAATTTAAATTTTGAAAAATATTAAGGTTGTGTACTGCACCAGCATTTTATTATTTTATAGTTATATATTTTATTTTCATTTTTTTTTTTTTTTTTTTTACTTTTTTTCATTATTCAATTCAATTTTTATCTCAAATCTCGCCTTAATATTTTTCCTTCTAATTCTCCCCAATATTACTGGTTTGAGATTCAATTCATAATACTTGTTTCTCTATCAGAATGTTTTTTCTTAGTTATTTTGTTTTTTATCATCCATTCATCTTGATTCCCTGAATTTTCCTCATCGAAATCTGTATGGTATCATTATATAATTATTTCATGTTCAAGTTAATCGTAACATTATTAATGAGTAAATTGTTATTTTTCAGTCTTTATTGGTTCACACGAAACGTGTTGCTTTGGAGAAGATCAACTTGAAATTCATCGATACCTCCTCCAAATTTGGTCATGGTAGATTCCAGACTGTTGCTGATAAGGCGGCGTTCATGGGTCCTCTCAAGAAGGATAGAATCAGGGAAGAAGAGAAAGCAGCCGCAGCAGCTGCGTCTAAGTCTTGAATCAACAGATCGACAATTTGAAATTTCAATCATATTTTGAAATTGCATTAGCATTAATGATGTACATACCTGTATATACAATATATATAATATAATGTAATAATAAAATATGTTCTGAAATTTCATTCAAATATTCCATTACTCCTTAAAATCTTCATTTCAGGTTACATTTTTGGCGCTCTTGTCCGTTGGAACAGAGTGCTTATCAAGAGCCAAAATCAGCCAAGTGGTTTCGGAGTACCAAAAAAAAATTTTTTTACATTATAAATTTCAAATTCAATTTTTTTAAGATGCAGTTTCATAATAAAAATCTATTGATATTTTCAACTCTAACAAACTAATACTTTCGGAGATATGATTTTTGAAAATTTTCAAAAATTCTGTATGATTTCATAGACCTATGTTTTGAATTTAATTACGAAAATTCTTGAGAACTTACGCGCAGGAGCCAAATTGAAAAAGTGGGAAGCCCTGTGGTAAGGAGCTTTGGCGCTCTTGTACAAACTTTGACAAATCATAACTCCGAAAGTATTGGTTTTTCAGAGTTGGGAATGATATCAATGGATTCTTGTTTATTTTATTTTATGATGCAGTTTTATCATAAGAATCCATTGATATAATTCCTAACTCTGAATAACAATTTTTGGAGATATGATTTGTCAAAGTTTGAACAAGAGCGCCAATGCTCCTGTCCACAGGGCTTTCCCCCATTTTTATTTTATTATTTATTTTTATTAAAATTCTGATTTATGAAAAATTATCGTTATTAAAAGAAAAACGCTTAGCTTGAATTTTAAGAAGAATAATATATCGCTGCCCTGTTTTGCTATATAAAAATAAAAACATTTCATCTCACAGGTGTGCTATCTGAATGTTCTGAAAATAATAATTTAAATAAATACATTAATAATGAAACAAGCCCTGTGGACAGGAGCTATTGGGCGCATGTTCATCTTCCTTGTGGCCCGTACTGACCAGTAAAGAAAAAAAGCAGTATCATGTTGAATACCTTAATATTATTGATTATTATATAATAATCGATGAAAATACTGAGAGAGACCCAGGAAATTTGACACATTTTGTCTTATATCTCCAGAAATTGAAATCGTATAGAGCCAAAATTTTGCACAATGTTGCAAAATACTACAATTGACGTTAGTACAAGTTTTTGTTGCAATCTGATGAATAGTTCACGAAAAAAAAATTTTTTTTTCGAAAAAATTAAAAGAAATATTTTTTTAAAAATTACCAACATTTCGATCATAAGAGAATTTTGCCAAAAGTTGCGCGTTTATATCCTCGAACTGACTACCAAGTTTCGATTCAACATCTTCTTTAGTTCCTGAAATATCAGGGAAATAACCTCAAAATTTTAAATGTCTATAACTCCTAAACCGTCCGGCCGATTTTGCCCGTTAACGAACTTAACCGTCGCATTTTGATCAGAAACCTACCCTGAAAGTTTGAAGTCGATAGGACATTCGGTGCTCCTGTTATCGTGCCTACGGCCGGAAAACCGGCCGGCCTACCGGCCGGCCTGCCGGCCGGCCGGATGGCACCCACAAATCTGACACCGGATTCGTCAGCAGGGAGTCCGAATTAGTCTATTAGCCAATTTTCAGCTCGAAATTCGAAAATTACAGACATTTGGACGAAATGATAGGACGATGTTCCCCTAGAACATGCGCCCAAAAAATGTTGTAAACGTAGGTAGGTATTGGAAATGAAATCAGGGATTACTAACAGCTGATATCGATTCCGTAAAACTGCAGAATATATCATATTTACAACAATTTAAGAAACGTTACACTCGGGACTCAGGTTACCCGCAACCTTGAGATTCGCACTTGAGAAACCTGCTCTTAGATAATAAAACTGAAATAAGCATACTTAATATTAAAATCTAAAATGTTCAACATGAATATATGGGAATATATTATTATGTTCGCAACTCAATCAAAGTTTGACGTCACAGTTTCTACGAATCTATCAAAAGATAAAATATGAAATATTTTCGAAAAATGTCCTCGCTCAAATACACCCTAAGTCTTCTGTGATCATAATTCTATGCCTTGTCAGTCTGGTCTATGTTCTATCACAGATGTGGTTCTATGCTTGTACCATAGACAAGATATGGCTTGTACTTTAAAAAAATACCAAAGATTTTAAATTATTTGTTCTATAATCCTGTAAATGCTAAAATGACAATAGTTTAAAAAGGATCTCCAATTTTTTTTTATATACTGTCGTGTCTAAAAACGCTCATAAAAGTACATTGTTCATTTTCCCATCACGGTCCTGTAATGTGAATAAAATGAGTTCCGACTTCTAATCTAAATATTCAGTTACCAAATGCTAAAACAGTACATTACTGAGAATTATTCTTATCGTCAAGATATTTTCAATTTTCGTTATTATCAAGGTGCCTTATTTGTTCCATAATTATCTTGATTTTCGAGAAGTTTGTACTACTTGATTTTTGGCGCGTGGACCCAACCTCACCTTGACATTTGTTCATGCGCAAGAAGGTGAAATTTGAAAGGAAAGCTACGCGACGCCATTTGCAATATTACGCGTGCTTTTTTGGAAGCTGCTCTCAGCGGTTATCAATTGTGTATTTGGACTTATTTAAATTTTTTATGTTCGAATAATAGTACCAAATTATAAAAATGAGCCCTACTATAGATCCAAGTAAACTGAAAGTGACTGAGTTGAGAGAAGAATTGCAAGCCCGAGGATTAGATACAAAAGGAAACAAGCCGGTACTCGTAAAGCGTCTTAAAAAAGCTTTGGAAGAAGAGCTCAATAAAGGTAATATTTTTCATAGTTTTTAGATGAAATTCTTCTACACGATTTCTTTGACTTGCAAATGTTCCCATACACTGGAGATTTTAGTTTGTTTACATGTCAGTTTTGTTTAATGTGTATTGATGAAAAAACAAAATGTTTTAGAACTACCAGACACTTCCATAGCTGATACATCCACCGAAGATCTTGACTGTTCACGTACTGAAGAAGCGAATTTGAAAGAAGCTGAAGCAGACCCTGAACCAGAACCGGAATCTGATTCGGTGGCAGATCAAAAAGATCTTGACTCTACATCACAAGAGAATGTAAGTGGAGGGATTGCTGGTGCACATGTACAATGCCTATAAGTCTTAAGTGATTTTTTAATTTGTTGTATTGTGTTTAGGTTGATGAGCCTGTTGTTTCTACTGAAAATGTAGAAGTTTCGGATGCAGAAGAGAAGACAAATGGAGAAGTAAGTAAAATATTTTCGATTGATATGAGATATTAATGAGTATTAACTTCTATAGGAAGATACATCCAAAACCGAATCGGGTGAAAATGAACAAGAAACTCAAGATCAAGTTAAAGAGGAGGAAGCAAGTTCAGATAACAAAGATGTAGAGATGAAAGAAACTTCTGCAGATACTGAAGATGATCAGAAAGGTGAAAAAAGGAAGCGGACTGATGACTCATCTGAACTTGCTAAAAAGAAGAAGGTTTTTAAAATTATTGAAGATGAACCCGAGATAGATTCTAGTAAAGTTCTTCTTAGTTGGTGTAAGTTAAGAATAATTTTATCTGGGAATTCTCATTTATTCATATACTTTTTCAGATGATTCCGATCTTCATTTGGTAGTGGACAAGCAATCCTTCTTATCTGCTAAGCCAATTCATGATGGTTTGTTTGGATATGCCTGGGCAGGTGTGAGAGCAACTCATGGAGTCGATGCTGGAAAGGTAAATCAATGATGAATGTTATTTTCAGAAAAGTACAAAATAGTTTTTAAAATATATTTTAATACAAATTGAATATTTAAAATATTAAAAGCAAAATACTTATTTCCAAAATACTTTATTAAAATGAAATACTTCCATACTCTTTAAGGTAAATAGGGTAGCTAAGAAAATTGACTCCAACATAACAAAACTTGTTTTATTTTATAATTTTTTCGTAAAATACCAGACTAATTATTTAATGCTATAATATTTTTAAAGTAGAGGTTACTATATCTTCTTTACGAAAAAATCGGCTAACTGAGGTCAAAATTACTTTTTTTTTTTTGAAAAATTAACATTTTCAAGTTCTTGTAGACATGAGTGCAGTATGTAGCAGTTTATTTTTTTATTGGCTTATGTCCAAAGAACTGCATATAAATAAATTATTATGCTAAAAAAATTGGTCTTAGTAATATAAAACTATTTTTAAGCTTCATCATTTGTAATCACCTTATTAGTGCTAACATTATCTTAAACGTGTTTGTCAAAAAGTATTCTGCATTTTGCAAATACAAGATATGTCCTTAAAAGTATTTCAAATGAAATACAAAATTTTCAAAATAAAGTATATAAATACAAAATGGAAATAGATATTGTGCATTGCAAATACTAGTATTTTAAAAATGTCCCAATTATTTTATTCATATGTTGTATTTCATTTGCTTAATTTTTCTCCAGATTTATTATGAAGTTAAATTAACAGAAGAAATGCCATGGGAGGATTTTACTAATCAGCGTAAAGAGAGACAGGAAAAAGCCAAGGAAAGGCGGGAAAAGGAAAAGCAGGAAAAGGAAAAGCAGAAGCAAAAAAGCGACGCCAAGAAATCTGAAGCAAAACAAAAGGAATCTAAAACTGAAACAGAAGCAAAGAAGGGTGATAATGATGAACCTCAGACTGAGCAGATGGAAGTCACTGAAAATGCGCAGAATGCTGCTGAAAAATCTGATGATACAAATGATGAAAACAAGACAGCTCCTGCTGACGAAACTAAAATGGATACTAACGAGGAAGTATCAGAAGCTTCTGAACCTAAAGACGAAGTTAAGGAATCTTCAGAATCTACAGAAAAACAAAACAAGGAATCTACAGAAGAAGTAACAGCGGAACCTACTGAAACTGTAGAAGATGATAATAAGGAATCTTCCGAAGCTACAGAGGAACAATCCGAAACACCGAACGATGAAAAGAACGAGGATTCTGAAGAACCCAAAAAAGGATCAGCTGAACCCTCTACACCGATCCTTACCCATCTCTTCAGAGTTGGTTGGTCTCTTCAAAATAGCAATTTGCAATTAGGAGAAGATAATTTCTCGTATGCTTATGAGTCTACTGGTAAATTTGTTTCGAACAAGGAATTCAAGGATTTCGCTGTGTCGTACAAGTTGGGAGACGTTGTTGGTGCCTATTTGGTGAGTTCCACAATATTTTCTGTTCTTGGTACTCTTGTTATTTTGATAATTAATAGAACTTCGAAATTTTTCAATGGAAAGATTCTTGTAATCCCCCAAAATTTTCAGTTTTTAAGTAAAAAAAATCTAAATATCAACTAAATAAACATCTGTCTGTCTTGGTATTAATATCGAGTATTACCCAGGGATGGTCCTGCATACTTTTGGTATGAGACATTCATTTAGAGAAGTGGAAATTAGTGGTTGAAATTAACAAAGAAATATACCTATCTCAAATAAAGAAGTGGGAAAACTCTCTGAACAGGTGCTTAGGCTCGCTGTTCAATTTTATAGCCGAAGCGGCCAAACAAGTACTCGTCTAAAGTTGCTTAGGTCCAGAAAAAATATAATATCTTTCAAATATTTCCAGTAATATGGATTCGATAGAGTTTAAACTCGGTTTAAATCTAGAACTTCGCTGCAAAATAAGCTGAACTATTGAGGGGCATTTCTTCAATATCGATTCTTTCTTTAAATGAGGAACATTGAGTTGACAATTCACAAAAAACATTCTGTATAGCAGTAATTTTCACATCTAATAATATACGAAAATACTAACATTTCTGTTATTTTAAGAAAGTAGAAATGAAAACCAATGTGACCTTCATTCAGTAGACAACAACAAAACTTTACTTATGGATCTGTGATCTGAAAATATCTGTTTCAATTAATCAAAATATGTCCAATATACCATATTTTATTCTCTTTAACCAACGAATGGTTTTAAATATTGATATAAATGCATCTGAATAACTGTTTTTCAACATCCTCTGAAACTGACAATGATTCTCTCGTATTGAAAAATTAACGAAGAATAAATGAATAATATTAGTTTGATTTCAGTACTTACCAAATTTATATTATATAAATTTCTTTCGGGAATTAAATTGCTCTGGATAATTGGCAACATATATTATGTTGTCCGACCGATTTTTAAGACAATAAAAATAAACAATTTCACAAAAAACTCACTTATATAAAAGTTTGGTAAAATATCACTGATAACATTGAAAATGACAAGTATTTGGTTTATTTCAGGATATATCTGCTGACAATGTTGAATTCAGATTCACGGTAAATGGCGAACTTCAACCAGAAGTGATATCCATACCTCGCTCTGACCTTCCACAGGAAAATTTGGCCTTCTTCCCGCATATTTTGTCCAGAAATTACAGTTTCGAGCTGAATCTGGGAACTAAGGAGGAACCATGGTTCCCTTCACCTGAAGGCCTAGAAGATTATACTTACCTTCAGGATGTCGATGAGAAAGTTGAAGGACCTGTAAGACCAGAGAAAAGGGAGGAATGCGAGGTAAATTTTTTTTTTCAGTTTTGTGACAAATACAGATATGGTGTTTGTGTTTGTAAATTATGAACAATGTGCAACGCAGACTGGTTGGAAAAAATTAAAATTTAACATTAAAAAAAGATCAAAAACCCAATCTAATCCGAGTCTTGTTCTTGTTAGTTTCATGGTTAGTTTTTGGGCGTATGTTCTAGGGGAACATCGTCCTATCATTTCGTCCAAATGTCTGTAATTTTCGAATTTCGAGCTGAAAATTGGCTAATAGACTAATTCGGACTCCCTGATTACGAATCCGGTGTCAGATTTTTGGGTGCCGTATGGCCGGCCGGCCGGCCGGCCGGCCGTAGGCACGATAACAGGAGCACCGAAGGTCCTATCGACTTCAAACTTTCAGGGTAGGTTTCTGATCAAAATGCGACGGTTAAGTTCGTTAACGGGCAAAATCGGCCGGACGGTTTAGAAGTTATAGACATTTAAAATTTTGAGGTTATTTCCCTGATATTTCAGGAACTAAAGAAGATGTTGAATCGAAACTTGGTAGTCAGTTCGAGGATATAAACGCGCAACTTTTGGCAAAATTCTGTTATGATCAAAATGTTGGTAATTTTTAAAAAAATATTTCTTTTAATTTTTTCGAAAAAAAAATTTTTTTTTCGTGAACTATTCATCAGATTGCAACAAAAACTTGTACTAACGTCAATTGTAGTATTTTGCAACATTGTGCAAAATTTTGGCTCTATACGATTTCAATTTCTGGAGATATAAGACAAAATGTGTCAAATTTCCTGGGTCTCTCTCAGTATTTTCATCGATTATTCTATGAACTCTTTGAATTCCACCGAAAACAAATTCAAAGCTATAAACATAAAGAATCAAGTCATAGTTTAGACGTCGAAAGAAGGACGATGTTGATCGACTTGAAAAGGTACCTATTTCAAGAAATGCAATAATGAAATGCTTAATTTTTTTTATGGTCACAGAAAATCGTCACAAAAATCTATTTACCTCATTTGACGGCTGTTTGTCAAATCAATTAATTCCAATAATTAATGTCAGATTTCCTACATACCAAGTTCAAACACATTTTATTATATGGAAAACACTTATTATGATCACGTTCTACAGGAATTGATACTAAATAGAAGCTAGATGAAGATTATTGTAATGGAAAATTTGTGTTCCAGAATAATATTAAGGTATTCAACATGATACTGCTTTTTTTCTTTACTGGTCAGTACGGGCCACAAGGAACATGCGCCCAAAAGGTCCTGTCCACAGGGCTTGAACCCATTTTTTGTCTTTGTGACATTTGATTTATCAGATCAGGTTGGAAATGACAAATAACCATTGAAAAACAGACAAAATGTTTATCAAGTAAGGTTAAATTATTTTTCTATTTCACATAAAAGTCATGAATTACAGTGTTGTCTGCTCTCTGTAAGACTCTGTGAGAAAAGGGAGGAATGTGAGGTAAATTTTTTTTTTCAGTTTTGTGACAAATACAGATATGGTGTTTGTGTTTGTTAATTATGAACAATGTGCAACGAAGACTGACTGGTTGGAAAAAATTAAAATTTATCATTTAAAAAAGGTCAAAAACCCAATCTAATCCGAGTCTTGTTCTTGTTAGTTTTTTGTCTTGACATTTGATTTATCAGATCAGGTTAGAAATGACAAATATCCATTGAAAAACAGACTTAATGTTTATAAAGTAAGGTTAAATTATTTTTCTATTTCACATAAAAGTCATGAATTAGAGGTAATTTTTTTTTCAGTTTTGTGACAAATACAGATATGGTGTTTGTGTTTGTAAATTATGAACAATAGAACAATGTGCAATGAAGACTGACTGGTTGGAAAAAATTAAAATTTATCATTTAAAAAAGGTCAAAAACCCAATCTAATCCGAGTCTTGTTCTTGTTAGTTTCATGGTTAGTTTTTTGCCTTTGTGACATTTGATAGATCAGGTTAGAAATGACAAATAACCATTGAAAAATGGACAAAATGTTTATCAAGTAAGGTTAAATTATTTTTCTATTTCACATATAAGTCATGAAATACAGTGTTGTCTGCTCTCAAATCACTGATTTTCGAACTACTTGATAGCAATATTGCTGGGACAAAATTGATAACCAACATTGCTATAACAGAAGTGAACAGAATGATCCATACCATCTCCATATTGCTAAAACTAAGATAGAAATATTACGTGTACAGCAATGTGTATAGACCACATTAGTTAGGTTAGGCGGGAAATTTCAATTACGATCCATCCGTGGATTCGAGCACTGAATTCCCCATGCATTTCTTATGGACCTAAAATTTACGCGAATTTCTCGCCTGTTTTTAGATACTTTGGCTAATTTCTTAAGGTTTATTTTGGTTGAAATAGATTCTGTGAACCTTTCTCAACCATCTAGAATCAAGTTTTCATAACAAAATTGTATATTTCCAAAATAATTAATAAATATAAAAGTGTTCACCAAATTCGATTGACGATGTCTTAGCTCACTCGAAATCATTCAAAAATAATAACTTAACCCTAAATCGGCCTTGTAATGACGCACAACAGAAGTCATCTACGACATACGGAAATCTTTCGAACTAGAATGGTTTCAATTTTGATTTAAGAATAAATAGAGGTAGATATTAATGTGAAAATATCATGAAAACATGCACTAATGATGAAGGTACCCAATACTTGTTGTCTCTGTACTAACAGTCTCTTTTAAATAGGGTGGTTTCATCTCAAAGTTGAAATTCCTTGTTAAAAAATTTGAATATGGATCTCCCGCCAAGCGAATGATTCTAACCTAATGTGGTCTATAGCAATAGGTCTGAATGGAAGCAACCAAATATAACATATTTTGCATAATTTGTTCGCAAAACTGGAGTCTTCTATCAGGATCATCTTCGTTGAGTTTCTGTAGGATTGTCATTTTATAAGGTTGAAATTTCTGCATTTTAAAAATTCTCGTCACTAAAGACTAATTTCGAGTTCCCTTGCTATCTGCCTAGTAGGGACATCGGGATTTTCTTGAACAGAGAGGAGTAGATTCATTTTGGCATCTTCAGTGAGGACATTGTGATGATTATTTGTTTTTCCAAAACTGTCTTTCAATGTTGCTTATGGTACTATGCGACATGGGTGGTAAATCAGGATACTTCTTTCTGAATAAATGAAGAACTTCTTTTTGTGTTCCTGTCCTATCTCCGTAGCCCATCATCATAAAAATTTCAATCTTGTGGGTTTCAGTTAAGTACAGCATTTTGTCCGATTTCTCAACTAATGTTGTTTCTCACAGAACGTAACTAATAAATATCCTCGCTAATCTTCGCTCGGTAAGCTGCAACTCTCCTTACTTGTTTTTATTTGACAAAAAATGATAAACAAATACCCATTGACTGCCTGAATTATTACCTTATTACGATTATCAAAATTAGCACAAATTTGATGAGATTTTCATCCATTTCAGGTCATTATGATGTGTGGTTTACCTGGATCAGGAAAGACACACTGGGTGGATGAGTATTTGAAAACCAACATTGACAAACTGATTACTGTTATTAGTGCAACTCATTTACTAGATAAGATGACGGTAAGTGCTATTTTCAGCAAATTCTCAAATTATAAATGAATGATTACCTCAGAGACCGTTACGAATGAATAAAATTTGAATTCTTCTTTAGGTACATGGACAACCTTTGAAGTCTACATACAATGGACAATGGAACATCTTGATAGAAAAATTGCAAAGATGTTTGACCAGACTTAGTGATATTGCTGCGCAACGCAGGAGAAACTACATACTCGACCAGGTAAGTTGTGTATTTAGGATCATAAAGAGGTTGGTTATAAACTGTAGGATCAACTTTTTGTAACGAAATTAGTACTTATGTTGGAAATACAAAAAATATTAAGTCTATGCTTGATATGCTCTGAATACTTACTGAAGTAAAGAAAACAAGTTGGCTTAAGTTTCACAATAGAATAATAGGCTGTGATATAATATGGGTTTTATCCCATTTTCAAAACTGGGTGTAATAAACCTAACGATGTAATATATACTTCACATATAAATGGGAGGATGGAGAAAGATGAAATTTTAGTTGGCCATTAGTAACAGATAGATTTGATCTGTGAGCGTATGTAATTTATTCGATTTCGATCTGTCAAATTTCTGTTTTGGTGAATTTTTGGAATGAAATATTTGCATTTGTGCAATGTTCTGCTAAACCAGCTGATTTTATTTCGAAGTATATATTTTTTTGTGTTCATCGAAATAAAATATCTTAACTTTGCAGAACATTACACAAAGGAAAATAATTTCGTAGCTTGCATCAAAACAGGAATATTACACTCAGATAAAAAAAAAGGAAAATTGTATACGCTCATAGACAAAATCTACTTGTTACTAATGACTAGCTAGAATTTCATCACATCAGTACAAATAGACGTGTTAAGTTTATTCTACCAGTTTTGAAAATGAGAAAACTCGAAACATACAGGGTGATTCTTTGAGTTAAGTTTAATTCCATTAGTTTTAAACATAGATTCTCATCAAATAAATAACTCTTTTCAGTTGCCATTTTCCCAGATTCGGCTCAGTTAAAAAGATATAAGCATTTAAAGATTTCACAATGTGCTAACATTATGTTTACCCGTTTAAGATCAAAAACTTACTGTGTTTATTGTAGAACAACAGAAAAGCATCTAATGCTTGGAATTCAATGAAATTGTTTGAGAAAATTCATTTACTCACTCAATTCTTATAATGCAGCATTTTTAATAAAATTAATCAACTGTTAATTCACTATTAAAACACTGAACTTCAACTTAATTTTCATTCAATATCCATCAAATGTTTCCACTATAAGATTATACACAATTGATCATCGCCCATTCTCATTCCATAAATATCTTGATTTCCAAGAAAACCTCATATGGAATAGTTAGGTGTGATTCCAACTGACAGAATA
This sequence comes from Halyzia sedecimguttata, assembly GCA_937662695.2. NCBI lineage: Eukaryota > Metazoa > Arthropoda > Insecta > Coleoptera > Coccinellidae > Halyzia > Halyzia sedecimguttata. Next base: position 9,821,649 of record OW569411.2, on the reverse strand, counting down.
ATCATAATAATTAATTATTTGGTAACATGCACAAACTATAATCATTTTTTAGCGACGATACCGCTTGATACCGGTATCAAACGGTTATAATTTCTACATTTTAGCGAGAGTGGTTACAAGCGGTAACGGAAGTTCCCCTCCAAGGCTGTCATTTTGACATTTGATACCGGTATCAAAATGTATGACCGGCTCCTTGAGGTGAGTTACTGGCGGTTGACATCTGTGGAATGTTTGAATTGTCAAAATTATTGAAAGTTTGAAACTGTTGAAAGCAATTGAAATGGCCGTAGCAAAGGAAAGCGTGGAATTTTTTGAATATACTCTAAACTACTATGAAATGGATTACTTCGTCATACACAGCGCCAAACAGCGAATGTTTTATTGAACGGTAATAGAATGAAGGCAATCTGGCTTGGATATAGACCACAAAAAGACTAGTAGACTACGTTCTTGTTGTACTGGTTAGTGCCCACCTCTTTACTTTTTCTTAATTAGGTGGAGAGAATAATTTTCTATACTTTCATCGAACAAATTTAATTATGGAGGGTTTCTTTTTTCATTTGAAACAATTGAAAAAATACAATTTCAGTGTATATTTCAAGCCAGATATCCCCTAGGTCTAGCCTTAAATGCATTATCCATAATTTGAATAGTGCTTAATCATCACTGGGAGAAATTCCAATAAGACACAATAATTCTCGTTATTGAATAGCATTTCGTCAAATAAATTCAATATTTGCATGTAATTCATGTTAATTGTATATTAAACGTTAGAATAAGTAAGGTTTGCATAATAAAAAGTAAACAAATATTTACGAAGATTAACCGTTGACGTTTTAGTGACAACACTGACAACTTCAGTAACATTTTGCGATTATGGGTGGGGGATAAACTTTTGACATTGATGACAAACCGTTGTTAATAACCGGGTTATAAGCGGTATCCTCGCTAAAAAATCATTTTTGTGGATCAAACTCTATGGGATCATAGACTCTAGGTCTATGCCTCGGATTGCTGGTTCTAGGCGACATTTTCAAACTGTGTACCAGGCTTTGGGATAATATAGCAATAAAGGGGAATGAATTATCTATATCTTGTGATAGAAAAGCAAGTGCGGCAACGTAGATATCCTACAAAAGAAAAACTTTTATTCTTCTATAATTTCAACACCCTGTATCTTTTTACCGGAACCGAATCTGGAAAAATGGTAAATGAGAAAAGTGTTTTATTTGATGACAGGAATCTATGGTCAAAATTATTGTACAACTTGATGAATCATCCTGTATATGATATCAATACATCATTATATTGTCGAACTCAAGCCAAGTTGTATTCTGTACTTTGATAATTTTTCAAAACATTTCATCAAGTGATCAGGGCGAACTTAATATCTGCCCTAAATACATTCAGGGGAATATATTAAAAAGTTGAGCCTATTTGTTTCTTGTATTTTGTCTTCGTTCTCGAGAAAATGGTGGGTGAAACTTGTTTAGAGTTAGTAAGGAAAGTTAAGTTTCAACCATTGGTGTGCAACAAAAACTGTAAGTAAGTCCCACAGAAGCTGCATAACTTCATCAACAGGTAACTCAGATTGCTTCACTCTGCCTCTTATAGAGGTTCGTTCTAAAAACAGAATTATATAAGGTTGGTACCTTCGAAGTTTTTAACTTCAATCGATGACTATTTAGAATAGCCGTGCAGGGTGTAAATTAGATATGCTTACATGCGAAAGTTGATATTGAATTAAATCAATTTTTTAAGTTTCTTGAATCATAAATTCAAATATCTTCAATATTTGCAACTATTCCTTTGTTAACAGATATCCAATGTTTCTGGAAGTTATCATTTAATTGTATATTATTACAAACATGTGTAATCCCTTTTGAAACAATGTTTGTCTATTTGGGATTTGGTTATATTCTTCTTGCCAACGTGATGTTTTTTTTTTAAACATTCTTGAGCTATAGATTTGATAGAAGAAGGGGAGTTATAATATTAAGGTGAACAAAGTCAAAAATCATATTATTTATATGTACGAGAAAACCTCAGAAAGGAACCATTTAATATATGTATGCAAATTTAAATTACATCCTGCAATGTTGGATTTAAATGGTAAACTATACACTATTTTATACCTTGGAAACATTCAACAAGTCTGCGAAGGCATTTTATAGCTTCGCAGATTCTGAATTAAATTCACTTAGTTTATGGATTTAGGCCAATACGACAGGTATGTGTTAGTTGTAAGAAAGTACAAAAACAATATTTGAAAATTTTAAAAGCTATGCCACCATTACATAGGTTCACAAGTCGGTTGATTTTTTCAAGTATGTTGAAACTTAAGCATCAGTATAATATAAGCAGAGATATTTCACAATTTAAGGATATATATTGATAGTTCAAATATGCTACAAATTGAATATGGGGAAAATACATTGATGTATTTCGTTGAGTCTGGAGGTTATAATATATGATAGTTTGTATCAATGAGTTTTAAGCCATCTCGTGGGTACGTACTGTTAGGATTCACAGACTTCTGTATCGTTGTTGATGATATCTCGAGCTCTCGACCCATTATTTAATCGCAGAGGCTGATAGAAGAAGTAGATTTTGATGAAATTATGGGTCAACGAAAGTTTGACACGCTCAAGAACATGAACAACAAGGTTAATACCCTTATTACACTATGCCTTTTTTGTGCTTATTTGTCAGCCTGACTGGCTGCGCCTGAAATTTTGAAGAAATACGGATGCGGCCGGGGCTATTTTGTAGACTGTTTCAGGCTTGAAAATAAATAGAACTGGTTCTATTTGTTCCCCCTGACGTTGGTATATTATGACAATCGACGAGAATGAATTATCTACATCTTGTGAAAAAAAAAGCAAGTGCGGCAACCTGGATATACATCGATTCAAGGCCTATCCTAGTTCAGGAGCGGATCAACCAAATTAAGGCAAATTCTCAAATTTTTATCAGATTTTATAACATTCAAAATTTAATTTCCCAAAAACGATTCGTTTTAGGAAAAATTATTCAAGATTTAAGAATTTATTAAATGATTGAAGATTCTTATAATGACTCAAGATAAACTCCATCTGCTATCTTATGCTTATTTAATTTAGTTGTATGAATGCGCGAGTCTATAACTAGTAAATCAGTGGAGTAGGGAAAAACTGTTAATTGGAGAATATGTGGTTATTGAGGTTTTCAGGCCTATATTAATTTCATTCTGAATATTCATGTCAAAGTTACAAAAGAAAAACGGTTATTTCGACAGCCTGTATCTTTTTGCCTGAACCGACTCGGGAAAAACGGTTAATGAAAAAATTGTTTTATTTGGTTAGAGGAATCTATGGTTAAAATTAATGTACAACTTGAAAAACCTCTTATATGGTAGAGAGAGCATTATAATTTCTCATCGAATAGTGCGAAGAAGGGATATCGAATTGTTCGGCACATAATGAGTCGCTGCCTTGCCTTGGGACGATTTTTTTTTATTATGCACTACGTCTGGCGTTGTGACGTAGTCAGTAGAAGAATGGAATGGGGTATCAGGAGGAGAGAACAGCATTGCGTCTCTCTTGATTATGTGGTATAATAATATAATAGCGCTTTTTGCTACTGTTTTCTACAGTTTTCTGTCTATACCCAAGATATATTTGTTCCGCTACTGTATGATAGTGGGTTTAGGCACAGCCCTCTATAGAGATAGCCTGGAACACAATCTGACAACGCCGCAATTTATTGTCTCTTAGAGGCATACTTCTTCAATGCGGGATATCGTATATTTCGAATTTAAAACTCTAGTGAACTCATTGAAGAGGTTTTCTTGCTTGAAAACCCTGGATGAATAAACAATATGAGACCCTACTTTTTCGATAAATGGAATAACTACATTTCATTCTGCACAATATTATTGAAATCAAGTTGAAATAGAAACCTAGGTAGTTGTTATTCAATTAATTGCTCAACAAGAACCACGAGAAGGTGTAGGGTTAAATATTGCCAAAAAAATTATAAACTTGAATGAAATTCTCATAATTAATATATATTCCCAAACATATCAATTATAAGACTAATGAGGTAGGCTACTAAAAATTGTGATAATCATCTTTTTGTTTCTTACTATAATGGTGAGTTTCTGCTATCTACAAATGTTTCTGTTTATTTTCCATTCGGTGGACATTAACATTTTTATTTTTTGCGAAAACAGATCAAAGTGAATTTAGAATGACTTACGAATGTAAACCACAACTACAAGTCTCTGTTAATTCTGAATAACAATTCAATGCTACAAAGAGTAAATTCACATAAAATTATTGTTTGATCTGAACTGTGTAAAAATGTTGATAAAACAAATTGATAAATTCTGAATCTGAATCCCCATTAATTATATTTCTATAGCGGGAAAGCAGATTAGTAAGTTGAGATCATCTGCTCAGGGTTAGATTAGATCGAAAGGAAGAATCCATTTCAAATCACTGCATGAAATCTGAACATTCTTAATGAATAATTTAAGATGAATAAGGTCCTTATTGATTTCAACTGAAGCATCTACAGATGGAGACTTTTCGAAATTGAATACTTATATAAAAATAAATAGATTCTTTGAGCTTCTTGATCACCCATCCAGATGTATCAATTTTTGTTGAAAAATTATTAGAAAGGTCATCAAAATCTTTTATAAAATCGTAAGAAATGAAAGTTCTATTTCACTTATATTTCTAGTCCATCTTGTTGTCTATAGTCTCAACTGAAATGTACTCATCTCCAAGTAGAAATAATTAAAAGGAAATTTCACACACCGCAGCTCAATCACAGAACATAATTATCCGACCATATTTATCTTATCATTGCATTGCATTAATTCACATTTCACACAAAAATACCACGAAATACCCGCGAAAAACAATACTGGTTAACAGAATAAGAAGTAATCGTCCATTTACAATAACAAACGTTGGACTGAATCGCCTGGCGTACGACCCATAGCGGTGTTGCCATTTTATCATGTTCCAGGCTAGTTAGATATAGTGGGCTATGGTTTAGGTTTCTTCATTCATAGGATCTAATAATTTTCTGATCTGCCTAGAATACGGGTCCACTTCAAACTTAGATTTGCTGGCCATTTTGGAATATTTACAGCTACATATTATGTGATCTTATGAATATATTCACACATCAACTTTATAAAATAATTATGATGATAATAGATATTGACTATCTCATAGGGATGGCCGTGTGTTTATGTATTGTTCACTACATTTTAATGATCTCATCTGATAATTACCAGTCAAATTGGGACGTATTAATTCTCATATTTAACCTGAAGAATAGGACCGGGAAATATGAATTAACGATAATCCACAACAGCAGATTTTGAAAATGCCGACCTACCTTAAGGGCCATCTTCAACCCTTTTGAAGGCCCTGGACAAGTAAAGATCTCTGGGCCCCTGTGTAGAATTAGATTATCATTATTCAATGTCGTTTTACGGATTTTTATAGTTGACAAATTGAATTTCTTTCAATGGTCAATTAAACCTAATTGAATAAAATCAATAACAAAAAGATAATACTGTTACAGATAATACTGATACTTAGTGAGTTTGGGGCTAGAAACAAAAACAAAAATCGCATTGCAAATCAATTAATTTGTTATTGAATCGGGTATAATTGACGGCTAAGTATGATTTATTTGAGGGCATGCTGGGGCCCCAATCGATCGAGGGCCCTGGGAAGTTGCGCAGTGTGCCCAATTGAAAAGCATTAAAGCATTTTGAGTTTGCTCATGATGTTAACGTCATTATAGAGATATTATCTATTGAATTATTTATTTCGCGGCTCTTTTAAGGGTTTAGTAAGCCCGAATAGTTAGGTTAGGGTAAGTAGATGGTAGGTTTAAACAGTACTTTGCTTAGTGGCTTACTTGTCTACCAGTTACATCAGTAACTTTTGAGTTCACTGTGTCCTTGCAGGTTTAGTAAGCCCGTATAGTAAGGTTAGGTTAAGTAGACGGTGCGTTACTACAATACTTTGCTTAGAGGCTTACTTGTGAGTCGCTTACAGCAGGGATCCCAAACTTTTTGAGTTCACGGTGCTCTTACAGGTTTAGTAAGCTCGAATAGTATTTTGAGTTTGCTCTTGATGTTAACGTCATTATAGAGATATTTTCTATTGAATCTCAGAATATATTTTGAACTATAATTGTGGAGGAAAGTTGGTTTTATCTCGAAGTCTGCTGATGCTTAATCTTTCAAATATACTGAGGAAAATTCGGCGACTTGTCTTACATGAATGATATCGGAGTTGTGATTTATTTTATCGGATTTGTATCCGACATAATTATTATGTTATCGGATTTGTATCCGATTTGTGTTATCGGATTTGTATCCGATTTGTGTTATCGGATTTGTATCCGTCTTATGTTATCGGATTTGCATCCGACTTATGTTATCGGATTTGTATCCGACTTATGTTATCGGATTTGTATCCGATTTAATGATTTGAGAACGATAATATAACATTGAGCGTTGTGGCAGACAAACGTGTTTCCATCGGCCCAACACCGCAAATTGCGGGCTTTTGAGGGCTTCAAGAGACGTGCTGTGGTTGTAGTAGTTGGCGATGAAGAATATGCTAAGCGCCAAACTCTGAAGGAGGCTGCTGTCGGTAAAGATGTCCAAGTGCACAACGGCATGGAAATGAAAGGTATATACTTGATGATGATGATATATGATTATAGATTTTTTTTCTATTCTTCTACCTTAATCTCCCGAATTCATATTTATCCTTATGAACCAATTTTTGAGGGTGTCAGAATTGGAATGTATTGGGGAGCAGTTGATACAAGGTTAGATTGATAAGTATCTGTCCAAGAAAAGAGAAAAAATGTTGTAAGCGCTCGTACTGTGCGGAAGGTCAAAATGTCCGTATTTTGTGAATACCGTGTCGAAAATGGTCTCAAATGTTTACATTAGACGGTGGGTTTCAACAAAACTATGGTATGTGGTTTACTTGTCAAACAAACAGTAGGGGAATCCAAACTTTTTGAGTTAGCAGTGCCCTTACAGGTTTATTAAACCCGAATAGTAAGATTAGGTTAAGTAAGTTTCAACAATACTTTGGTTAGTGGCTTACCTGTCAATCAGTTACAGCAGGGGCTCCTAAACTTTTTCATTTAGCGGAGCTGTGACAGGTATTAGTAAGGCAGAATAGTTAGGTTGGGGTAAGTAGACGGTGAGTTTCAACAACACTTTGGTTAGTAACTTACTTGGTTAAGTTGAGTAGACGGTGGATTTCAACAATTCTTCGTTTAGTGGCTTACTTGTCAATCAGTTACAGTAGGGGTTCCCAAACTTTTTGAGTTCGCAGAGCATTTACAGCTGTAGTAAGCACGAGTAGTAAGAATAGGTTAAGTAGACGGCGGGTTTCAACCATACTTTGGTTAGTGGCTTACCTGTCAATCAGTTACAGAAGGGGCTCAAAAACTTTTTCATTTAACGGAGTTTACAGGTTTAGTAAGCCAGATTAGTTAGGTTGGGGTAAGTAGACGCTGAGTTTCAACAATACTTTGGTTAGTGATTTACTTGTCTACCAGTTACAGTAGGGGTTCCCTTTTCGGGTTCGAAGCTTACTTACAGCTCTTAGTAAGCGTGAACTGTAAGATTAGGTTAAGTAGTCGGTGGGTTTCAACAATACTTTGGTTAGTGGCTTACTTGTAAATCAGTTTCAGGGGTTTGATTCCCAAAACTTTTTGAGTTGGCGGCGTTCTTCCACGTTCACTTAGCACGAATATTAAGGTAAGGTTAAGTAGACGGCGGATTTCAACAATACTTTGGTTAGTGGCTTACCTGTCAATCAGTTACAGCAGGGAGTTATTTATTTCGCGGCACTTTTACAGGTTTAGTAAGCCCGAATAGTTAGGTTGGGCTAAATAGACGGTAGGTTTCAAAGATACTTTGCTTAGTGGCGCACTTGTCTAGCAGTAACTTTTGAGTTCGCGGTGCCCTTGCATGTTTAATAAGCCCATATAGTAAGGTTAGGTTGAGTAGACGGTGAGATTCTACAATACTTTGCTTAGAGACTTACTTGTAAAGCACTTACAGCTAGGGTTCCCAAACTTTTTGAGTTCAGGGTGCTCTTAGCGGTTTAGTAAGCCCGAATAGTAAGATTAGACTAAGTAAACTATAAGTTCCGCCAAAACATTTATTACCCAATAATCGCTCAATCCAGCGGCTTCCGAATGCGAATAGGTGTAAGGTTGTCAGATTGCTATCCTCGATCAACTGATCGATGTTTTTGATTCCACAAGTTAGTTTTGTGAAACCGAATTACATACAGTGCTTTTATTATCTTTATTCATTCATTAAATAATGAATAAAGATAATAAAAGCACTGTATGTAATTCGGGTGTGCTTCTCATAAACTAAACCATGAAGACACTTGATAGTTCTTCAGTATGGCGCGTAAAAGGATATAGTCAAGAAAAATATAATTTTTCACGTAGTAGCAACATCATCTCTGGACCAGGGCAGTTACTTATCACCTTATCAGTCTTCATATGAATGGTACATGTTACAATTGCTTTTGTATCACTGTTCTTCCTCAGGGTATAGGAAATCTATACTTGCTACTAAATAAATTCTCATACCCTGGACCAAAAATTATTAGTTGTCATTTTTCCCAATTTTCCTCCATAGAGTCTATATGTATACTTCTTTGTAACGAAGAAAAAACAAATGAAAGTAATGAAGATCGAATTCGAATATTGTAGCTATTTTATGAACCTGCGAAAATTTCTTGATTGTTTGACCCTGCTGAATTCTTACTGTTCAGATTAAAATTCTAAGTATCTCCGTAAACTTTCTGTTTGATTCAGATTAGTTTATTGGCTAATGTGCCGATTGAAAAACTATCTGAGAAATAAGCATTCTTTCTTTTGAATTCTATTCCAAATATAGGCAATTCAAAATTTTGCTATTTTGGCGTTTATGTGACGTCACAGTACATGTCAATAAAGGTTGAAGATACATATAGGTGATTCTACATTCACATGAATATTTCATAATAGAAAAATATTTCAACTACTTCATAGTTCCAAAAGTGTCAAATACAACAACGAAGTTCGAAAAAGTGTTGTAAAGATATAAAAAGAGAGAACAATTAGAATGATCTTCATTACTTGAAAGTAAATGCGATGTGACCTGATCTTTGTTGGAATTTATTTTAGCCAATATGGTCTTGCCGACCGTGGGAGAATTGTTTGATGAAATTGTATACACAGACTTGAACGAAGAAGAGGCGAAAGCTAAAGTAACTCAATACAACACCGAGGGAAAGGCATATGTTAATCAGAAGAAAAAATACAGAGATGATAAGGGTCGATTTTATAATCGTAAGTGTAGGAAGCTATTGTGTTTAGTTGATTTCCTGAAAGAATAATATCACAAATTCAGACAGAAATCTTTGAAACTCATTTTGGTTCACTGAAGAATTACATAATGTGCTTATTTGCTAAGTAACATGTGTGCACGGAATTATTTTTCAGGTGCGCCATATAATCGCGGGGGCTACCGTGACAACAGGGGGCCTCCAAGGTATGACCGAGGGCCAAGAAGCTGGGGCCAACTACCTCCTCCAGGACGTAATCCAAGAGACAGAAGACCTCCGCCCCCTATAGCTGGTGGACGAGATTGGATGAGAAATGACAGAGGGCGTAAGTGGATTATTATTATTATTATTTTTTTTTTCGCTCAAGAGGAGTAGGTGCGAGCTTTGTCATTTTCAACAATTGCTTCAATCTCCAGAGGCACATATGGTAGTACTTATTATTATTATGTTATGTTTGAATTTAATATGAAATGAAAGTTCGTATTCAACAGAATATTCAAGGTTTGACTTGTCCGTGGACTGAGAATTAACCCTTAAATGCATCTCAAGGTTCTGAGATATCTAAATTTAACAACGCCTTTCAGCTCAACGACCTGTAAATGACAGACATCCAAGGGATAGCAGACAGATGAACTATAACAGAAATCGCAGTCAGGGCGGTGGTGGAAGACCAGGAAATTGGCAGTCCGGAGGTAATGGATATGGTCAAGGTGGATGGGGTGGCCAGCAGGGCAATTGGGGTTATGGCAACCAAGGCTGGGGATCAAATTATCAGCAACAGGGCAGTTGGGGTGCGAACGGCCAGGACCAATGGAAATATGGAGGTGGAAACAACCAAGGTTATAACCAGCAGGGTTATGGCCAAGATTGGAATAATTATTATGGACAGTACCCTCAGAATTGGTCCGGCCAAGTAAGTATTTACTGTTTAAATAATGTGATTCTTGAGTAATACGAAAAAACTTCATATAGATAATCCGCCGTATTCACAAAGCATTCAATCTCCGTTAAGTCCTAACTGCGGTCCTAAGTTAAGGATAAATTTGCATCGCAACCTCAGTTGACGTATTTAACGGTGGCGAAACAGGCCTGTTTCTTGTTAACTGAGGTTGCGATTCAAATTTATCCTTAACTGAGGACCTCAGTTAAGGCTGGTTTATGCTGGCTGGTAACTTTAACTTAACCCTTAACTTAAAAATTGAAACATAGATTTCTAGGAATATTGTTTATACTGAGACTAAAGGATCCGTTTACTTATTAATAATAATAATAATGAATAAGTTAACGGATTCTTTAGTCTGATTATAAGCCATAACAGTAAAAAGCTATGTCTATAATATATTATATATACAGGGTGAGTCTTTGACCACTGCATTAATTTTAACCAAAGATTCCTCTCATCAAATGAAACACTTTTTTCATTTACCATTTTTCCAGATTCGGCTCAGGTAAAAAGTTACAAGCGTTTAAAGATTTCACAATGTGCTAATACACTCCCGCATATAAATTATCTATGATATTGTTGGCGGACGAGAATAAAGCATGGTAACGTTGTTTACAGCTTGATTCGGGATTCCAACGCTCAGGGACGGATCCATAAATGTAGTGAAATTTCTGGAGTTTTCCATTTTAAAACATTCAATGAAGAATATCTCGAAAACGGTGCGTTTAAGGAGAAATGATGAAGAATAATATAATGTTCTAAAACGATGGAATATTCTTGAAATGACTCAAGAAAAACTTTATATGCTTTCTTTATGCTAATTTCGTTTAGTTTTATGAATCCACGAGTCCATAACTAGAAAACCAGTAGAAGTAGAAAATAACTAATATTTGTAAAATATGAATCATAGTTATAGGAAACTTTACGCCAACATTCATTTTATTCGAAAAAAGGATGTCAAAGCTACAAAATAAAAACTGATTTTTTTTCAAAATTTCAACAGCCTGTATCTTTTTACCTGAGCTGAATTTGGAAAAATGTTTAATGAAAAGTGTTTCATTTGATGAGAGGAATCTTTGGTAAAAATTAATGCAGTGGTCAAAGACTCACCCTGTATAGGATTAAGTTAAAGTTACCAGCCAGCATAAACCAACCTTTAGGATTTAACGGAGATTGAATGCTTTGTGAATATGGTGGAATGTTAGTGTGATGACTAAGAAACGATCTTTTGTGCACTCCCTGACATTGTTACTGAACTTTAGTGCATGCCATTTAAAAAGGCTGTGAATGAAGATGTCAAAACAAAAAACTAACCTCAAAATAGCTCCCTTCAAATTTAATATCTATTGTTCAAACTTATGTAACACTCTTATCCATCTTACTCAAGAATCACGTAGAAATAATGTCTTCTTCTTCTTTACATCTCATTACATTTATATGAAAACAGTATTCTTGACAGGGGCAACAGTCAGTTGGGGGCTCAAATCAATATGCACAGTGGGCACAATATGCTCAGCAATACGCCCAAGGACAGAACGCAAAGTACACCAATGCAGCATCTAAGAAATGAAACCCCATCCGAAGAAATAGTTCAATGCCTTTAATTTATAGACTTCCGTGTCTTCTAGAAGACTAGAAGAGTTCCAATGAGTTGATGATATTTAATATTTTCTTAATTTCTAAATTGTTTGATCTCTAATCATACAGATGTGTATTTTTTTGTAATATTGTAAAAACTGGTAATAGGTTTATTGATTCTGAAGGGGTTTGTAATTTTAATATTGTATATAAAATTTGAAGTACAAGTCATTTTAGCTTGGTTTGTTTGATGTTAGTGTACGAGTATTATATTTTATCATTTAATCAATTACTTATGGATTTCACTTAAGTGTAATATAAAATATCAGATAATAATTGTATTTACTTTAGTTTGAAGTATAAATTTTTTTTCAGACTACTCCTTTGTTTTACAATTCCAATATGTTTCAATATAAAAGTACTTTTAAATCTTGGTTTCATGAAAACATAGATGACGATGAATATACCAAATTCGAACTGAATCGGATCTATAAACTACGAAATATTCAATATCCAATTGTTTTCACTATAAGATCATACACAATTTGGTCATTGTCGATTATCATATTGAAAATTCCATAAATATCTTAGTTTGCAAGAAAATCTCAAATTGATTAGTTGAACTAAAATCCAATTGACAGAATAATCATAATCAGTAGGTAACGTTGACAGAAATTCTATGGAATCATTACGCAATCTACGTCTTAATGTCTATGCTTCCGTTCACCGTCTTCATGTTGTCAAACTGTGTACCAGGCTTTGGCATTATGTCACTTGACTAGTTTGATTCGATGCCTATATTATAATTCAGGAGCTGATCCACAAAAATAGATCCAATTCTCAAGTTTTTATCATTTATTAAATTTTCTAAAATGATTAAATCTTTTCATAACTCGATACGAACTTTATACTAATTTCTCATATTTTTATTAATTGGTTCTTTAATTAGTCTTTAACTAGGAAACCAGTGGAATTAGGATAAAATGGTCATTCGTTCAACTAACTGGTTGTTGGTGTTAGCTGTTGTTTGGTGCAGTTTGAAGGATAAACTTTCTGTGGATGTCAAATAGACGCAAACAGTTAGCAAATGTTTGCAATCGAAAGTTAGCCTATTGTTTAATAAAAACCCACAGCGTTACGCGTCCTGTAGTCTAAGGATATAACGAGCGTTCAAAAAAAATCGTGGTCAAGAAGGCTATGGAATTTCAAAACTTGGAATGTCTGAACTACGTTCAGATGCAAAATATTGACGTTCAAAATTCCATAAATCCATAACCTACTTGACCACGCATTTTTTTGAACGCCCGTTATATCTGCATACTATCGAGCAGTCCGAGCACATTGTAAAATAGGAAGAAGAAAAATATCTGTTATCTGTGCTGCGTTATCTGCGTCGTGTAGGGATAGGCAAATGAAAAAAATATATGGATATATATCGTATCGATAGTTTTTAACAGTATCGAAATATATTGCGTAAAATATCGATACTTTTGTCCAGTATCCTGTTTATTTAAAAGGACGTATCTACCGAATATTTCGTTTTAGGATATATCGATATTTTATTCCGAAATGTGAGAAAAATCACAGAAATTTGTTCCGAAATTGGTTTATCTCAGCAATTTCCCATAAGATTCTTATATTTCAGTACAGAACATAAGTTCTCCCAGATTTCTTCGTGCTCTGTACCGAAATCTTCTAAGAAAATGGTGAGAGAAAACAATTTCGGAACAAGCTTCAGAAATTTTTCACACTTCGCTCAGATTTCGGAATACACATTAGACATCACAGAAATCTCAAGACGTGACACTTTGTTCAACAAAATATTACAAGAATGAACACTTGAACAGTACAACAGGGAAAAACAACACATCATTCCGCATTCAGCGGACGAAACAGTTGCGCAACCGTTACCAAAACGTTCGGTGGCACATGCCCTACGAACTCAACACGTTGTGGAGCGGAGGCTATTTTATGGAGCACAATTGATTTGTGCTAGGTAGCGTAGCGTAAAGCGACTGAGCGCTTCGTCCGCTGAATGCGACCATTATGTCTGTGGCCAAATGATCATAATTTACTCTATGGTAGGTAACAGTTAACGTCAATATTCTGCATCTGAACAGTGAACTTAGTTCTTAGCTTCTGCTTCACCATTTTCCATAGCCTACTATCCACGAATTTTTTTGAACGCACGTTATATCGAAAATTTCCTGAAAAGATATCGATATTTTTTGCCCAACCCTAGCGTCGTGTGCAGAGAAATAGAGGGATTTCCCTCTATTTCTCTGGTCGTGTGCGTTCATAGACGTAATCAGTGTTGCCAATCTGTTACAATTGTAACAGATCTGTTACTATCGGAAGTAATCTGTTACACTGTTACTCTGAGCAGAAATCTGTTACCATTCGAAGCAAATCGGATTTTCCTTCAGACGAAATGTAATTTGTAAGTGTTTATTTATGAATGTTCAGAATTATTTCCACAGGACACTAATCAACGCTATTATAATATATTATTTCAAATTTCAATGAATGAAGTTTCAATAGAACAAGTCAAATTCCTTAATTTTTAGGTTAATGATAATTCTGTTACGTTTTTCTTGGATCTGTTACTATTTTCGATGATCATCTGTTACTCTAGTTTGAAATACTCTGGCAGCACTGGACGTAATGTCCAAATAAAATATTATTTTATTATAGTTCTGTAACTTCTTTGAAATAATTCAAATAAATAATAAATATTGGAGTTTGGAGTACGACGATTATTATTATTATTATTAGTGTTCTGTGACGAGTGCGTTTACCGGTTAGTTTGTTGAAAATTTTCGTATTATTTTTAAATGCCAGAAACTACATTAGTATGCCCATACCCTAGGTTCAAAGCCTATTCTTGCAAGTTCCCCTCATGTGAGAACGCTTATTATTCACATGCTCCTGTAGGCTTCAAACAGAAGAAATTTTTTCGTTTTCCAAGGGATACCTCTCGAGCAGCTGCTTGGAAGCAAGTTTGTTCTATAAGCTCAACAAAAAGTGTCATACATTATAATATATGCAGTGATCATTTTTTACTATCAGATTTTACTAATCATAAAGAACCTTCTCGTCTCAATCACAAAGCTGTCCCTAAATTTTTACCCACCCAGACTGTTCATGGCGATCACTGCTATGCAAGATATTCTTCGTTTGATACAAACATCAAAAATACAAATTTTCAAGAGGAAACAAGTGAACAGCAGCAAATGCAAGAAACTGAAACAGAAGAAAATGTAGATGTGAAAAATGATGCAGGACCATCTCATGATGAAGCACTTCAGGCCCTGGAAACAGCTCTCAAGTGGTTGGAAAAACAAACAGAGTGTGATACTGTGAGTTTACTACAGCTAAAACGAATTCGTGATGTAGCCGCAAGGAAGAGAAAAAGTGCCCAAATGACTAATAACAAAAATTTTAACCAAAACTGAACTAAATATGTACTACGTACATAGTCGTCAATACGTGCATACTATTATGTCTGTTAATAATTTCCCAATAAACATTTATTTTCGTTGATACTTTTAATTTGTTTTTGTTGTTCTTAATAAACACCTAGCATTACAGTCGACTCTCGATAAATTGACTCTCGTTAATTTGAATCTCTTGGTAATTTGAAATTTTTTTACAGTCCCTTGAAAAATACTCGATACATTGAAAAAATCAATACTAATTGGTCCCCTCGGTAATTTGAAGTTGAAGGAATGGTATCTAGCCCGCCAACATTCAATAATTTGAAGTCCGGACTACCCCACTCTCTATAATTTGAATTTTTTATCATGCTCAAACCTATCGTTTGTTTACATAAATGCAGTTTGCAATTCTCATATCTGTTAAATTTTTGATTTGTGTTGTTAAAATGATTTCAAGAAAGAACATGTGTATTTGCATAAGTGAAAAAAGCGTGTTATTGAAGCTGTGAAGGATGGACAAATATTTGAAATAATACATAAATCACTAATTTTGATCGAACTCTTGATTATTTGAATTTGATCAGAACACCCTCTTGATTATTTGAACACTAATTATTTTGAACTCTCGATAATTTGCACATTTTTGCTGGTCTCTAAGAGTTTCAACTTAGAGAGAGTCGACTGTATATATTATAATAATAATACAAATCTTTATTTCAATCTCAGCGAAATTGGAACTAAGCTTTTCCACTGAGTTTTTAACTGAGGACTATTCTAAAGTATTATAGTAGCAAAGTTATAATATTATGTTCGGCGGATTAATACGAAAAATAGACATCAGCTTTACTAGTAGAAACAAGGTCAATGAGACTAAGCAAATAAAGTCGGTAAAAACAATTGCCAAAACGGAAAGAAGTACAGTGTTGATGAATTACATCACCTTTTCATTTGATCACCTATTATCCTTTTGACGTTAATGACAAGATATATTTTTTAAGGTGATGGTTGAAGCTCTTATTCATTTGTCCTTATGACATATTCAGCAGAATACTATTTTATAACTTAGCACAATTATATGAAAAGGAACGTTAAAAGAAATTATGTTTTATGCTGATGGATTGTGAGTTGACCTGCAATGCTCCTAATATTGACATTATGACATTGAGATCTAAAACTGAGTTAGCTGAACAATTTATTTGCCGCATATTCTTGATCTAGGTATGGCTCATACCTATACGATGAACGAAGTCTCCATAGTTGGGAAAGCCCAGCATTAGACTATCGTAGCATTTTTCTTAATTGTGCATCCAGGAATAATCTACTGCGGTTTAAGTTCCACAGACAGGCATAACCTTTCTGCACTATGTTTTTGCGTGCTTGTTCCGCCAGGGGGGCTGGAAGACTATATTAGAACCCCATAACAATTATGGGCGTGTGCAAGCCAGTTTCGAGGAAGTAGCGTAGTTTCTGAGGTGGTGTGTCCATAATGTGGTCCTTGGTCCAATTCGGAAATTCACGCTGCCCCTTTCGGACATTTTTCGTTATGCGCATGAGCAGACGAAAAGTGCCGTTAAGACCGGACCGTCTGAGGGAAGTGGAATTTTGAGATGCAGGTCTATTCCTCCATAGAATACCCCCAAGATTGTCCGCGCATGGGTTGTTTGAAGCTGCGATATCTCCTGAGTTCTGAGCCACTGGTGCTGGGGATTTTGAGAGGACTCTCAGCCACGAGTGAAATGTTCTTTAGGTTGTATGGGTTATATTTGGAGTAGTTTACGTCTAACGGTCATGGGTTTGGTGCTGAGTCAATATTGTGAGGTTTTAAATGAAAATTCATGGCAATTATGTGCACGTGCAAGTTAATTTGGGGGAAATAGCGTTGTTTCCGAGTTGGATTGTCTGTAGGGCCAATTTTGAAATTCACGCTTACCCTTTCAGTAATATTTCGTCCTGCGCATGAGCAAACGCTTTGTTCGTGGTTTTGGCTGCAGGCAGCACTTTCGGTGACGAGTGAACTGCGCACGCGCATAAGTGGGCTGGCTTTATATGTTGTTGTTTGTGCTAGTGAATTACGATCAGTGGTCATGGGTGTCTGGTACTGGGCCAACATATGAGTCTTTTGTGCCTTCTTCTTTTGAAAGAATCATTAAATAACTATGTAGGATTTCAATAAGGAAAGGAATTCTACTCATATATATTTATAACTAGCTGCCCGCCCCGGCTTCGCTCGGTTGAAATGCTGATGATAAAAAATATACTACAGAATTTCTTTATATACAACGTTCACAGCATTTTTGTCATTAGACAATACAAACATGTTTTCTTTAGAGGTTACTCTTGAAAGAGCGACATATAATTGGCCATGTGAAAAACACTCAACGCTCAAATATAAGCCTGTAGTGTTGAAAGTTGGACCCTGCGATTTATTAATGGTCATTGCAAAATATATCTTTACCGGAAATTATAGGCGTTTAAATTGGATCAGTAAATCCGATGGTATCAGAGGAACTTGGGGAATCAATACATCTATCCTGGCTGAGGCGAGCCTCACGCTCTTCAGATGAATCTCTGGCTCTCTGTATTCGATTTCTGTCCATATCCTGGCTGTGTCGGCCCCCCGGTCGGTTCCACCGCAACCGCTATATGTCCCTATGCATTTTGAATCTGCGATATCTTCGAAAATATTCATTTAAATTACATGCTGTACAGGGCCATATTGATCAATATTAAATGCACAATGCATTTAAGGTACTTAATTGGATAAAGATCAAGGCTGTATCGCTTAAAATAGCTTCGTAATCAAGCCATTATTTCTCGTAGAATGTAAAGGATAAAAAATGGTTATTGTGGGTTATCCTTAAGAGATAGACATATATACCATCGCGGACTTTTTTATAGACCTTTTTAAGGTGTACCATACTGTACTACATTATTTTGATCTATCTCGTAGGGTTCGGCCAGCGTTTGCAATGTAAGCGCAAAAAAATTTATTATTACGACATCACATTAGAAACCTGTAAAATTATCAGTGTTTCTCTAATATATTATGGGTGTATTACATATAAACCTTCACTCTATCTATTAAAAAAAACCGCATCAAAATCCTTCACGTAGTTTTAAAGATCTAAGCATACATAGGAACAGACAGACACACGGAAGCGACTTTGTTTTATACTATGTAAGGATTAGGATTACATTTTAAGGGTGCAAGCGACGTGTCCTATCGACACATCAGACGTTCTTCATTGATTTTCGAACTCTGAGAAACCATAATACTTTCGTAGATACGATTTTTCAAAGTTTCTTAAAACGCAGCTGCGCATCCATATCAAATCCTGTGTTTTTTACAGAGTCTACATTTACGTTATGATTTTCGTCTTTGACACTGAATAATTTAACTGTGTGAATGGAAAGCTGAAAAACATCCAGGAGACAATTCAAAAATATAAGATATCTATCCTAAGCTTAATACTCCAGAACTGAATTGCACGAGGTCTGTCATTTTGACCTCGTGTGAATTTTTTGTATGTCTTCACAGAAAAAATGTGGGAAAGCCCTGTGGACAGCAGCTTTGGCGCTCTTGTTCAAAAAGACAAATTATATCTCCGAAAGTATTGGTTTCTCAGAGTATGATATCAATGGAATCTTATGATAGAACTGCATCATAAAATAAAATAAATTGAATAAGAATCCATTGATATCATTCCCAACTCGGATTGTCGGATTTGTCATAGTTTGAGCCACATAGCGCCAAAGCTCCTGTCCACAGGGCTTTCCCACTTTTTCAATTTGGCTTCTGTGCGTCAATACTCAAGAATTTTTATAATTAAATTCAAAACGTAGGTCTATGAATCATCTCATGTTGGATTTGTATACATCAGGAAATTATAATTAGAGTATTCTATGAAATCATATAGAATTGAGAATAATTATAGAAATTTTGAAAAATCATATCTCCGGAAGTATTGGTTTGTTAGAGTTGAGAATGGCATTAATGGATTCTTATGATGAAACTACATCTTAAAAAAAAATTGAAGTTCAAATTTGTAATCTAAAAATTTTTTAATTTTTGTTACCCCGGAACCAATAACGAACTTAACCGAGATATCTATCTCCTAAACCTACTCTGAAAATTTCAACTGTCTAGCTCATTCCGTTCGAGAGTTATCGTGTTAACGGCCGGACAGAATCGATTTAGACCATGGATTCTTGATCAGTGAGTCGAACCAAATCGTTTAAGACCATATATGTTCAGCCAAAATTCGTAAATTACAGAAATGTCTGTAATTTTCGAATTTTTGGCTGAAAATGGTCTTAAACGATTTGGTTCGACTCACTGATCAAGAATCCATGGTCAAAATCGCAAATTGATAAGCACTCTGTGCCGAGGAACAAGAGCGCCAGAAATGGCATATTAATGGCCAAAGAAATTTATTATGTATCATGTACAATGCCGCTACGTAACTTGTATTGGAAAGTCACATATATCTATAGCAAATCGCGCCGACAAATACAAGAGATGAATCTAACTGCGAAACTTTTTCTATAAAAATATATAAATTTATATGCAACACCTCAGTGGGATGTCTTTCTACGCCGGAAGCTGTATGAAATTCAAAACAGATGTGGGAATTTTGGCATGAGTGATATCTCATAGGGAATATGGCCGTTGAATGAAATCCGTAATGGGGTATTATTCGGAATGAAGCATATACTGCGAAATATTTATATTTAATTGGAGAACGCATAGATATAAGTTCAATACAACCTGAAAATTTCAAACTAAAATTAGCCACATGTTTTTTAAATCAACAAGTCCAGAGCGTTCCTGCCAATAGGGTCTTCATAATGGCTCCGTATAATCAATAAACTTACTTATGCATATATTTAACATGTCAAATAAACCCCTGGGGATTTCATGGATTTGCCGAGAACTCCGAGAAGCAAGAGCAGACGCGTTTCTGGCTTCTTGGCCTTGATCAGTACTCTGTAGCCATAGACAAGTAGCTTCCCAACAAATTCAACTAAATTGAATCGTGTTAAGCATCTCACTGCCGGCTTGGTCGATTATACATAATCGCCCACGCCACCTATGAGACAAAACAAGGAATTCAGCCTTTCCCCACCAGTGGAAATTTGAAGCGCGAAATTGCAGTTCAGTTTAGTTGAATTTGTTGGGACGCTACAGAGTACTGATGAATGCCAAGAAGCCAGAGAACGCGTCTGCTCTATCTTCTCAGCAAATCAATGAAATCAATGAGGAATGCTCGGGACTTTTTGGCGCTCTAGTTCCTCGGAACTGAGTGTTTATCAATTTGCCCAAATGTCTGTAATTTTCGAATTTTTCGATGAAAATGGTCTTAAACGATTTGGTTCGACTCACTGATCAAGAATCCGTGGTCGAAATTCATTCTGTCCGGCCGGCCGTAGGCACGATAACTCTCGAACGGAATGAGCTAGAGAGTTGAAATTTTCAGAGTAGGTTTGGCAGATAAATATCTCGGCTAAGTTCGTTATTGGGCAAAATCGGACAGATGGTTTCGGAGTAACAAAAAAATTTTTTTTTTTTACATAATAAATTCCAAATTAAAATTTTTTCAATGAGCAGTTTTACCATAAGAATCCAATGATATCATTTTCAACTCTAAGAAGCTAATACTTTCGGAGATATGATTTTTCAAAATTTCAATAATAAATCGTATTTCAACGTTTTCACAGAATTATATAATTATTCTATGTATGAATTGTCATAATGTCAACTTATTTTCCTGAGACATGACATTGTCTAATTCCTTGCTAATAGTTGGTTCGAGAAACGTCAAAATCGACTTAGAGAGACAAGGGTAAATAACCGTCAAATAAACCCCCATGTGGCGATTTTATGTCGAAATGTGAAAATTATGAATATATATTCCAGGTAAGTACCGACGTTTTATTCTAATACCAGAGATCGACAAGATCGTACGAGGAGCCCGATAGCCGGTTCGTCTAGTCAGTCGGGTTTTCGGTTTCGGAACGAGAGAAGGCGGGCTCAAATCCCGGAAAGGGAATTACACTTTTTGGCGCTCTAGTTCCTCGGAACTGAGTGCTTATCAATTTACCAAATGTCTGTAATTTTTATTTAAGATGCAGTTTCACCATTAAATTCCATCGATATCATTTTCAACTCCAACAGGCTAATACTTTCAGAGATATGATTTTTCTAAATTTCAATAATGAATCGTACGTACTTCTATATTTTCAAAGAATGCTATAATTATTCTATCTAAGCTTTATTATATGATCTGTGTTCATACTCGTACATTTCATCCTGTTTTATAAGAAAGAGTCAAATTCATTTCAGCTATTTTAATTTTATTTCTTCCATGGTGCAGTTCTCATTCTCAGATTGCTCATTAAATCTTGATAAATAAACTATTATTTGAATTTAATTTCCTTTATGATGCAGTTCTTTCATAAGAATAGATTGATATAATTCCCAACTCTGAGAAACCAATACTTTCGGAGATATAATTTGTCTGTTTGAACTAGAGCGCCAGAAAGCTCCTGTCCACAGGGCTTGAACCCATTTTTTGATTTATTAACAACGGTATCGCCATATTTTTTTCATTATCACATGTTTTTTGCCCGCTCGTACCAGAGTACAACTATACAATTTCAGAGATATAAACGGACTAGCGAGATCATAGTTCTGAGCAATCCACACTAGTGGAAAGTTTTACCTTATACTTAAAGCGATAAACCCTTATATATTTGTACTTATAAAATTAATATTTTAGTACTCTGCTCGAACCAGCGACATTTTATTGCGCGTATGTTCTGGGGATCATCGCGTTATCATTTTGCCCAAATGTCTGTAACTTTCGAATTTTTTGACGAAAATGGTATCAAACGATTTGGTTCGACTCCCCTTTATCGAATTTACCATGGTAAATTAGATTAAGAGACTGTCCAATACAGGAAAACGGACAATAGAATTCACCATGGTAAATTCGATTAAGAGTGTCCAATACAGGAGAATGGACAATAGAACATACGCGCAAAAGCTCCTGACTTCACGTCAGTGCTTGAACCAATTTTTTTTTCGTGAAGTCAGGAGCTTTTGCGCGCATTTTCTATTGTCCATTCTCCTGTATTGGACACTCTTAATCGAATTTACCATGGGAAATTCGATTGAGAGAGTGTCCGGAAAAGGAGAACGGACAATAGAATTAACCATGATAAATTCGATTAAGAGTGAAAATATAATGTCCACGTACAGGGTGATCCAATTTTCATAAAAATAGAAAATGTTTAAAATGTTTCCAGTACGGATCTGATTTATTCGATTTGAGAAATATTGAAGAAAGGCGATATTGAAGGGCGACAAAACTTCAAAATTTGAAACCATTCGGTCGATTAGTTCAAGAGTTCTTGAACTGTGAAATTTCACTCATAAGATGAACGTCACCCTGTATATCGCAATCGAAGGCACTCAGGTGATTAAGACCTCTTTATACAAGTCCATCCTGATGAGTGATTAATTGTAATTAATTAATGGTGTGAATTATGTTGAAAGTTCAAACCTTCTGAGATCCAAATTATTGAATTTGAAGCGAAACAATAAGGACAATACTATAGTTTTGCAACAGAAGTTGAACAGCTGGCTCAGAAACTTCGAAATGCTTTCATAAGCGAGGGTGTCCCTAACTTTAGCACAATCCAAGAAATCATGACAAAATTAATAATAATTCATTCAAATAATAATAATTCACGTGATAGAAATCCTTTCAATAATAGCCGGCGTGGTTCAGGCAGGAATTTTCAAAATTCTCAACATGGTTTCAGAAATAACACAACTCCTCACAACACTAGCAGGACAACGTCAATGCTCAATGCTGGCAGACGTCAATATCGATTCGGTAGAAATAGGAATAGTAATAGTAATAGTAGACCTAATTGCAGAGGTTACGAAACAAATGCCAATGTCAGATTTGTGGAGATGTCGAATCCGGAAAACCGACCGGACCCCCAACCGGTTCTATTGGGGGTGACAGAGCATATATGAATATTTATCAATTTAGATTTATCTCTCCCAAATTTTGTAGTCGTTGAAACAAACATAAGTCGAGGAAAAGTCACTTTGTTAGTAGATACCGGATCTGATGTTTCTATATTAAATTTTGGTTCAAGCCCTGTGGACAGGAGCTTTCTGTCGCTATTGTTCAATCTTTGAATGATATAAATAGTTTCTTACGATAAAACTGCATCATGGAAGAAATTAAATTTTAAAAAAATTGGTTCAAGCACTGACGTGAAGTCAGAAGCTTTTGCGCGTATGTTCTATTGTCCATTCTTCTGTATTGGACACCCTTAATCGAATTTACCATGGTAAATTATGTTGTCCATTCTCCTGTATTGGACACTCTTAATTCAAATTTACCATGGTAAATTCGAATTAATTGGACACTCTTAATTCGAATTTACCATGGTAAATTCGAATTAAGTGGCCAATACAAGAGAATGGACAACATAATTTAGCATGGTAAATTCGATTAAGGGTGTCCAATACAGAAGAATGGACAATAGAACATACGCGCAAAAGCTTCTGACTTCACGTCAGTGCTTGAACCAATTTTTTTTTGAGTTATCAAGGAAATAATATTCCAGGTGGGTATAACTCGGAAACCGTTAGGCCGATTATGCCCAAAATCGAACTCAACTTTCCCTTTTGGATACGCAACCTACCCTGAAAATTGCAAGTCCCTATCTCCTTTCGTTCGAAAGTTATCGAGGCAACGGTCACCCATCTACTGAACTCACACAAGAATGCTCGAATCTCCAACAATATTTAACCGATCGTATTAAAACTTGAAACTTGGCAGTAGAGTTAGGTTATGAAGGCTCTTGCAAAATTTCAGCAATTTCAAACGAATAGTTACTGATATATAGAATTTTTTGTTTTATTTTCAATGATTTATTAAAAATTTTCTACAAATGCTATCCTCACCAAATTTTGCAAACATTTTCGCGTTGGTATTCTACAACTAATAACCATGTTTGAATTCAATCGGTTCAGTATTTTTCGAGTTAATGAGGAACAAAAAACCACCAAATTTCAGAAAATTTCAGATGGCCATAACTCTAAAACCGTTTGGCCGATTATGCTCATAAACGAACTCGCGTTCTGGTGCACATCCTAACCTGAAAATTTCAAGCCGCTATCTCATTCCGTTCTCAAGTTATCGTGACAACAAAAATATTTTTTAATAATTTTTTTAAAATTTTCTAGCCATACGATTCACACAAAATTTCACAAACGAGCTTAAGTTCATATTCTACACCTACCCACCAAGTTATTATGCCCATTAACGAACTTGTCCGTCGTATTGGGATGCGCCACCTACCCTGAAAGTTTCAAGTCGCTAGCGCTTTTCGTTCTCAAGTTATCGTGGCAACGGCCGGACGGCCAGATGGACAGAATCAAATTTGACCTCGAATTCTTCATTGGGGAGTCGAACTTAATCGTTTGAGACCATTTTCGTCAAAAAATTCGAAAGTTACAGACATTTGGGCAAAACTATAACGCGATGTTCCCCAGAACATACGCGCAAAAAAGTGTCGTTTAAAAAAAATGCTTCAAAAATTATCTTTAAAAAAAAGGAGCAATCTACAATGCTTCAATGCCTTAATGCTTGAAAAATTGTCATTAAATTTATTTATCAAGATTAAATGAGCAATCTGCAATGGGACTGATGGAGGTATTAGTTTGTTAGAGTTGAAAATGACATAAAAAAACCCATACTTTCGGAGTTATGATTTGTCAAAGTTTGAACAAGAGCGCCAAAGCTCGTGTCCACAGGGCTTTCCCACTTTTTCAATTTGGCTACTGTGCGTCAGTTTTAAAGAATTTTCGTAATTAAATTCAAATGTAGGTCTATGAATCATCTCATGTTTAATTTACATACATCAGCAAATTATAATTGGAGTGTTCTATGAAATCATATAGAATTATTGAGAATAATTATTGAAATTTTGAAAAATCATATCTCCGAAAGTATTAGTTTAGTAGAGTTGAGAATAATATCACTGGATTCTCATTATAAGACTGCATCTTTAAAAAAATTGTATTTAAAATTTTCAATTCAAAAATTTTTTTTTTTTACTCCGAAACAACCTTGCTGATTTTGCCAAATAATGAACTCAACCGAATTATTTATCTCCCAAATCTTCTCTGCAAATTTCAACTGTCTAGCTCATTCCATTCGAGAGTTATCGTGTTAACGGCCGGACGGACAGAATCGATTAGGACCATGGATTCTCGATCAGTGAGTCGAACCAAATAGTTTAAGACCATTTTCAGCCAAAAATTCGAAAATTACAACAATACAACATTTGGGCAAATTGATAAGCACTCTTTTTCGAGGAACAAGAGAGCCAAAAAGACGGTTTGAAGGCTCATGCAGTATTTCGTGAGGAATTAGCTTTGGTTTTATTGATGTTTAACTGAAGGTTGTTCAACCACAGAAATTTATTATTCAGTTCTGAGAAAATTCCCGAAAATCCGGAAACTTACTGGACGAACCCTTATTATTGTAACACTAGATTTGGAAATAATGAAAACAAGCTCTCAGATTTCAAGAAGAAAGAGGAGGATTCATTCAAATCAAGCTGCGTTGTGTGAAATTAAATTCTGGCGACACAATCTGTTGATAAAATCCAGAAACATTTGGGTTAACACCTGGAAATGAATCTTATGAGAACGAGAGTGAAAATACCTCGAAATTGTCGTACCACTGTCCAGGATATTGGTAAGACTATTGAAATGGATCGTTTCTGCAATATCCCTTCTGTTCCTGAATAATTAAGTTTGGAGTAGGAACACCACTATGATCTGGAGTAAACTATTCCAATTTGAACCTTTGACCTATGAGTGCAAGGGGAACCAGTTTTTCATTCAATATGAAGTCTTTTCACTTCAATATATACAGGGTGAGTCTTTGACCACTGCATTAATTTTAACCAAAGATTCCTCTCATAAAATGAAATACTTTTTTCATTTACCATTTTTCCAGATTCGGCTCAGGTAAAAAGTTACAAGCGTTTAAAGATTTCACAATGTGCTAATACACTCCCGCATATAAATTATCTATGACATTGTTGGCGAACGAGAATAAGGCATGGTAACGTGGTTTACAGCTTGATTCGGGATTCCAACGATCAGGGACGGATCCATAAAAGTAGTGAAATTTCTGGAGTTTTCCATTTTAAAACATTCAATGAAGAATATCTCGAAAACGGTGCGTTTAAGGAGAAATGTTGAATAATAATATAATGTTCTAAAACGATGGAATATTCTTGAAATGACTCAAGAAAAACATTATATGCTTTCTTTAAGCTAATTTCGTTTAGTTTTATGAATCCACGAGTCCATAACTAGAAAACCAGTAGAAGTAGAAAATAACTAATATTTGGAAAATATGTATCATACTTATAGGAAACTTTACGCCAACATTAATTTTATTCGAAAAAAGGATGTCAAAGCTACAAAATAAAAACTGATTTTTTTTCAAAATTTCAACAGCCTGTATCTTTTTACTTGAGCTTAACTTGGAAAAATGTTAAATGAAAAAAGTGTTTCATTTCATGAGAGGAATCTTTGATTAAAATTAATGCAGTGGTCAAAGACTCACCCTGTATAGTCTAGTCAACAAGTTAGTGCTTTTTAGGTCAATATTTTTGCGTATTCTCCGAAAATTATGATTGAGGTGTCATTCGATTCGGAATGGCATCCAGATAGTTTTAGACCACTCGCTAAAATAGCAAAAGTTATAAACAATTAGAGTGCTTATCAATTCGCCCAAATGTCTTTAATTTTCAAATTTTTGGCTGAAAATGGTCTTAAACGTTTAGGTTCGACACACTGATCAAAAATCCGTGGTCGAAATTCATTCTGTCCGGCCGGCCATAGGCACGATAACTCTCGAACGGAATGAGCTAGACAGTTGAAATTTTCAGAGTAGGTTTGGGAGATAAATATCTCGGCTAAGTTCGTTATTGGGCGAAATCAGACAGATGCTTCGGAGTAACAAAAAAAATTTTTTTTTACATAGCAAATTCGAAATACATTTTTTTTCAATATGCAGTTTTACCATAAGAATCCATTGATATCATTTTTAACTCAAACAAGCTAATACCTTCGGAGATATTATGTTTCAAAATTTCAATATAAATCGTATTTCTATGTTTTCACAGAATGATATAATTATTCTATGAATTGTTATAATGTCAACTCATTTTCCTGAGACATGACGTTGTTTAATTCATTTCAGCAATCGTAAAATTATGAGAATTATAATATAATATCATACTTTTTGTTGGTTGATATTTTCATGCAATCCATATGATGATGGGAATGGTAATGGTAAGTTAATAATATTGAGTTCAGAATATCTCCAGTAAAACCAAAACTCTCAAGTTATCGGGAGATATATTGATTAAATTTTTTCATAATTTTTTTAGAATTTTCTAGTGATACGATTCTCTCCCTTGCATGGTCACACAAAAATCCATAAGTATTCCATTAAACCCCTTCAGTCTTAATTTAAATTAATTCGTGTGGGCGTCAAATTTCAACGGCGGTCCAAAATTAGAAATAAAACGTGGGGTTCGAAATTAAATGTATAATTATAATTTTATCGGGTGATAAAACTATGCCTCATTGAATTAAGGATATTACATCTTTCAAATTATCAGACTGGCTTCGAACTCGAATACTGATTTGGTTAAGTATTTTCTCAAATAATAAAACTCTGTGATCGTGCAGTGAAAAAGTATCTTAGCAATCTCCGAAATGATCAGTTTCAGTTGCGTAAAATTGAAATTATTACCCAAAGGTGATACTGCAAACTTTTCCTTAAAATCGGTTCTCTCTACTAAAGGGTCGAAATTTCAGGACCTTTTGTAAAACATTCAGAGGAAAGGAGGAGTATTGAATTTCGAGAAAAGCATTGTAAACTGTTGTAAAATGGGGGCTAGATGGTTTTTGCAGAATTTCAGTGGAATATGACAGATAGTTGCTGAAATATAAAGTGTTTATACCCTTCAGTATTAATTTAAATTAATTTGTGGAGGCGTCAAAGATTTTTGACGAACATTTTTGTGCGTATGTTCTGGGGAACATCGCGTTATAGTTTTGCCCAAATGTCTGTAACTTTCGACTTTTTTGACGAAAATGATCTCAAACGATTTAGTTCTACTCCCCAATGAAGAATTCGAGGTCAAATTTGATTCTGTCCGGCCGGCCGTCCGTCCGGCCGTTGCCACGATAACTTGAGAAGGGAAAGAGCTAGCGACTTGAAATTTTCAGGGTGGGCGGCGCATCCCAATACGACGGACAAGTTCGTTAATGGGCTTAATCGGCCCAGTGGTTTCCGAGTAATAATTTTGTTTTCAACTATATTCAACATATAAATCCGATTGAATTGAAACTTGGTGAGTAGTTGTAGAATATGAACCTGAGCACGTCTGTGAAATTTTATGCGAATCGTATCGCTAGAAAATTTAAAAAAAATTATTAAAAAATATTTTTGTTGTCACGATAACTTGAGAACGGAAAGAGATAGCGGCTTGAAGTTTTCAGGTTAGGATGTCCACCAGAACGCGACATTTCAGTTTGTTTATGAGCATAATCGGCCAAACGGTTTTAGAGTTATAGCCATCTGTAATTTTCTGAAATTTGGGGGTTTTTTGTTCCGCATTAACTCGGAAAATACTGAACCGATTGAATTCAAACATGGTTGTTAGTTGTAAAATGCCAACGCGAAAATGTTTTGTAAAATTTGGCGTGGATAGCATTTGTAGAAAATTTTTAATGAATCATTGAAAATAAAAAAAAAATTCTATATATCAGTAACTATACGTTTGAAATTGCTGGAATTTTGCAAGAGCCTTCATAACCTAACTCTACTGCCAAGTTTCAAGTTTTAATACGATCGGTTAAATATTGTTGGAGATTCGAGCATTCTTGTGTGAGTTCAGTAGATGGGTGACCGTTGACTCGATAACTTTCAAACGAAAGCAGATATGGACTTGCAATTTTCAGGGTAGGTTGCGTATCCGAAAGTGAGAGTTGAGTTTGTTTTTGGGCATAATCGGTCTACCGGTTTCCGAGTTATACCCACCTGGAATATTATTTCCTTGATAACTCAAAACATAAATATTCGATCGAATTGAAGCTTGGTAACTAGTAGTAGAAAATCAACATAAGGACGTGTTTAAAATTTTGTAAGAACCGTGCTCCTAGAAAATTTGAAAGAAATGACGAAAAAAAAAATTTTAAGAACCGTACCCCTAGAAAATTTTGAAAAAATCACGAAAAAAAAAATTGGTTCAAGCACTGACGTGAAGTCAGAAGCTTTTGCGCGTATGTTTTATTGTCCATTCTTCTGTATTGGACACCCTTAATCGAATTTACCATGATAAATTATGTTGTCCATTCTCTTGCATTGGACACTCTCAATTCGAATTTAACATGGTAAATTCGAATTAATTGTCCAATACAGGAGAATGGACAACATAATTTACCATGGTAAATTCGATTAAGGGTGTCCAATACAGAAGAATGGACAATGGACACTCTTAATTCGAATTTACCATGGTAAATTCGAATTAATTGTCCAATACAGGAGAATGGACAACATAATTTACCATGGTAAATTCGATTAAGGGTGTCCAATACAGAAGAATGGACAATAGAACATACGCGCAAAAGCTTCTGACTTCACGTCAGTGCTTATTTTAAAATGATACAGTCCTCATGAAATTACGCAAAAATTTGCGCCTCGGCATTCTACAACCAATAATTGCAATATTTCAGTTCGATCTGTATTTTTTGAGTTATCGAGGAAACCATATTTTAGATGGGTATAACTCCAATAATGCCCATTAACGACCTCAATCGTCGCATTCGGAGGCGCAACCTACCCTGAAAATTGCGAGTAGTTTTCTCTTTCCGTTCGAAAGCTACCGTGGCATTGGCCGACCGGACATAATTGAATTTGACCTCAAATTCTTCATCAGTGAGTAGAACCTGATCGTTTGAGGCCATTTTCGGCAAAAAATTCGAAAATTCCAGATATTTGGGCAGAATGATGGCACACTGTTCCCTAGAACATGCGCGCAAATATGGTTGGTACCGTTGGTAATAAATCAACAAGTTCTGTCGATGGGGTCTCGAATTGGGTTCGTATATTTGACTGATTGATGAAGACCGAAAAGTCTGAAACGCATCTGTTCTTTCTTTCGGCAAATCAATGTAGTTCGATTTGTGAACTCTGTGCATGAGTTTAAAAATTATACGGTCCCATTTTTAGACCATATTGGCAGAACGCTCAGAACGTATTAATTTACTTACAAGAATATCAGCCATTTTTCAATATTATACAGGGTGTCCCAACGAGAAGGGAGCTTCAATACAATCATTAACCAGGAGATGCCGAAAATGTATTGAATTTGGCGGATTGCATTTCGAATAATTTCCATATGTTCATTCTTATTATTGTTAGTAAATTGGTAATTTCGCATTCAATCATACTCTGTTTGACGTATCTCTTATCTGTAGACGAGATGACATGTATGAACATAGATCCTGAAATTCATAGATACGGGCGTTAATTTTCGACTACAGCATTCTGTGAAATCACAGAGTTACCATTTAATATTGAAATTTTTATGAAAAATAATATCTCCGAAAGTATTAATTTGTTAGAGTTGAAAATGATATCAATGGATTCTTATGATGAAACTGCATCTTAAAAAAAAATTGAAATCTGTAACGTAAAGAAATTCCTTACTCCGAAACCATCAGGCCGATTTTGCCCACTAACGAACTCAATCGAGATATTTATCTCCAAAACCTACTCTGAAAATTTCCACTGTCTAGTTCATTCCGTTCGAGAGTTATCGTGTTGACAGCCGCAGGCCGGACCGACCGGACAGAATCGATGACCATGGATTCTTGATCAGTGAGTCGAACCAAATCGTTTAAGACAATTTTCATCCAAAAATACGAAAATTACAGACATTTGGGCAAATTGATAAGCTCTCTGTGCCGAGAAACAAGAGCGCCAAAAAAATAGTATCGATCCCAAAACTTGCTACCATGCTGGAAAATGAGGCCTAGAAAATTTCATTCAAATATTTCTAGCCGTTTGGCAAAAATTAATAAATTTATTTTCTTCGAATTAAACTTCATAAACGATTATTCCCGAATATAGTTCATTGAGCAAATTCATATTATTTTTCGATTCTCTATCTTCTCCTGGATTTTCCGCCCTTCAAACTGGACCACCCTGTATAAATATCCATCCTCTTTGTTTGGGATACCCTGTATAGACATTAGAATAACATGATAGCATCCTGAAAAGATAAGTAACTCTCTGCGATTAATTACCTTGGTTGTGTTCGAAAATTAATTCCACGGAGTAGAGTTTTTGAAGGTTTGACAGGTTTACTCTGGAGTTAACTCTGACACTGACACTGACAGTGACAGAAGGTGCCAATTTCGGAAAATAGGTTATATTGGTTGGTTTAAGAAAGATCCTATT
Source organism: Halyzia sedecimguttata (assembly GCA_937662695.2). Lineage (NCBI taxonomy): Eukaryota > Metazoa > Arthropoda > Insecta > Coleoptera > Coccinellidae > Halyzia > Halyzia sedecimguttata. The sequence continues at coordinate 9,789,713 of OW569411.2, read as the reverse complement.
ATTATTGTTTTCTTCACATATATGTAACTCTAATCATAAATATATATTGTGAGCAGTATTAAAACTATTAAATTATCTCACACAAAATTCATAAAACAGTGAGACAAAGATACTAGATTTTCCGTCCCATGAGTTATGTCAATTTTGACAGGAGTAAAATGAACTCCGAGTCGAATACTGCGACTTTTCGGACGACAGTCACAGAGTAAAATTTACTCAACCTTTCAGTTTTCGAAAGCACAGGAAGTAAATATTACTCTACGGAGTTAATATTCGAACACAACCCTTGTGTACGCCTATGGAGGCTGTAATGTCTTTCCGGCTACATGGTTACATGTTACCATAACACCAAATGCCAAATGCTCTCGAATATTTCGGAAGAAATCTAAAATATCACGTGGGTTTTTCGAGTAATTCCACGTATAGAATTCATTTCATAGAATCCCATAGGAAAATTCGTTAAATCATTTATCAGTTTTCATTTAGAAAAGTTCGTGCGCTGCATGTCGTGGAAAAGTTCGGCTTTCCCATGTTTCCAGATGCCTACAACTCGACACGTCTTGACTGATAAATGATATTTCAGTATTTCAGTGTGGGAAAATTATTTCGACAATTTTTTTCAATTGCTTTCCAAGGCTGGAGTTCTCAACTTAGGGAATAGTATATTCTGAAACAAGTTGTAGAATGGGCTCCTATTAAAACAAGAATACGAAATTCGAAAACGAGCGACGAAGGAGCGAGTTATCGAACGCATGAGTGTTGGAATTGCCTTCTGCAACGAGTATTAGACGATATTTTCTCTATTTCAGGCAAGTTTTGTCAAATACTGTTGAAATTTAATGAAAAATTCGGATTATACATCCTAGTGACTTTTGTATTGTAACTTGGTAGTTGGTGTGACTGTTACGAAAGTTGACAGATTACGGAATTTGAATCGTACGTAGGACAGGGAGATCAGATTCAAAACAGTTTCCTAATAGCATGAATGATTCAAAATTAGCAAGAAGGAAATCTCTAGTACCATATTTTTTAATGAAAATAAAGGTTTTCCTCAACAATTATTTCACTACATCCAGATTATATTGTATTGTCAATTGACATTTGTTGAAATTTGATACGATCGAATGTCAGTGCTGACTACCACAGAACGAAAAATATAGGTAACTAGAAACAATGCGGGAATGAGTTCATTCCAGCACTGTTTTCAGTGCTGGAAGGGACTCAGTACGATACTGAAATATAGAATAGTATATTCTAAAACAAGTTACAGAATGGACTCCTATTAAAACACGAATGCGAAATTCGAAAACGAGCGACGAAGGAGCGAGTTTTCGTACGCATGAGTGTTGGACTTGCCTTCTGCAACGAGTATTAGACGATATTTTCTCTATTTCAGGCAAGTTTTGTAAAATACTGTTGAAATTTAATGAAAAATTCGGTTTATACATCCTAGTGACTTTTGTATTGTATCTTGGTAGTTGGTGTGACTGTTACGAAAGTTGACAGATTACGGAATTTTAATTTGAAACGTACGTAGGGCATCCAGATCAGATGTAAGACAGTTTCCTAATAGCATGAATGATTCAAAATCAGCAAGAAGGAAATCTCTAGTACCATATTTTTTAATGAAAATAAAATTTTTCCTCAACAATTATTTCACTATATCCAGATTATATTGTATTGTCAATTGACATGTGTTGAAATTTGATAGGATCGAATGTCAGTGCTGTCTACCACAAAACGAAAAATATAACTAGAAACAATGCGGGAATGAGTTCATTCCAGCACTGTTTTTAGTACTGGAAGTTCTGGAGTTCTCAATTTAGGAAAAGTATTCAGCTTCAATCGATGGCACTCCTGATTTTGAAATAAAGCATCGGCTGATATGTTCCCGGTCTATTGAAGTTAACACAATTTTTTGTGTCAAATTCGATTTTATTCATCAACATTATTATGTACTACGCCTACAATTTCCGGTAAAGATATATTTTGAAATGATCATTAATAAATCGTAGGGTCCAACTTTCAACGCTACTGGCTTATATTTGAGCGTTGTGTGTTTTTCACATGTCCAATTATATGTCGCTCTTTCAAGAGTAACCTCTAAAGAAAACATGTTTGTATTGTCTAACGACAAAAATGCTGTGAACGTTGTATATAAAGAAATTCTGTAGTATATTTAGCATTTCAATCGTGCGAAGCCGGGGCGGGCAGCTAGTACGAGAATAATATTCTTATAGCACCCTGAATTGAGTATGATTCTTTGCTATCGGTATTTCTTCGAGTGACTATTATATCTATTTTCAAGTGACAATGATTCCGGAGAAATCTTTGAATAGCTTCGATAAAGATATATGAAAATTCTACCTACGCTGGCGTCATAATTCATTATTTAATTATCGAGTGTCGTGGCTATTAACCTGACTTACTGTAATAAAAATATGGGAGTTGGTCCTGGATAGCGCACAAAAATTCATTATATACCTGTTCTGGAACCCAGCTATTCTAGGGTACTTTTTCGGATGGATAATAAAATCTCGTCTCGTTCATTTTATGATTGGTTGAGTATTAGGTATGAAATATATCCCTACGTATGGGAAGCGTAAAATCAGAATTATTGGCACATGTAGGGTCACTTTTTGCGCGTATGTTCTGGGGAACATCGCGTTATCATTTTGCCCAAATGTCTGTAACATTCGAATTTTTTTACGAAAATGGTCTCAAACGATTCGGTTCGACTCCCCAATGAAGAATTCGAGGTCAAATTTGATTCTGTCCGACCGGCCGTCCGGCCGTTGCCACGATAACTTGAGAACGGAAAGAGCTAGCGGCTTGAAATTTTCAGGGTAGGTGGAGCATCTCAATACGACGGACTAGTCGTTAATGGGCATAATCGGCCCAATGGTTTCCGAGTAATAATTTTGTTTTCAACCAATATAGATCCGATCGAATTGAAACTAGGTGAATAGTTGTAGAATATAAACCTGAGCACGTTTGTGAAATTTTGTGAGAATCGTATCGCTAGAAAATTATTAAAAAATATTTTTGTTGTCACGATAACCTGAGAACGGAAAGAGATAGCGGCTTGAAGATTTCAGGTTAGGTTGTGCATCTGAATGCGACATTTGAGTTTGTTTAGAGGCTTAATCGGCCGAACGGTTTAAGAGTTATAGCCATCTGAAATTTGGTTGTTTTTTGTTCCTCATTAACTCGAAAACTACAAAACCGATTGAATTCAAACATGGTTATTAGTTGTAGAATGCCAACGCAAAAATTCTTGCAAAATTTCGTGAGGATAGTATTTGTTGAAAATTTTTAAAAAATCATTGAAAATTGAAAAAAAAATTCTACATATCAGTAACTGTTCGTCTGAAATTGCTGAAATTTTGCAAGAGCCCTTAGAACCTAACTCTACTGCCAAGTTTCAAGTTTTAACGGTTAAACATTGTTGGAGATTCGAGCAGCCTTGTGTGAGTTCAGTAGATTGGTGACTGTTGCATCGATAACTTTCGAACGAAAGGAGATAGGGACTGGCAATTTTCAGGGTAGGTTGTGTATCCGAATGGGAGAGTTAAGTTCATTTTTGGGCATAATCGGTCGAACGGTTTCCGAGTTATACCCACCTGGAATATTATTTCCTTGCATGATAACTCAAAAAATAAAGATTCGATCGAATTGAAGCTTGGTAACTAGTAGTAGAAAATCAACATAAAGAAGTGTTTGAAGTTTTGTAAGAACCGTACCCCTATTAAATTTGAAAAAAATGAAAAAAAAAAAATTTTTTTATGAGAACCGTACCCCTAGAGAATTTCAAAAAAATCACGAAAAAAAAATTGGTTCAAGCACTGACGTGAAGTCAGGAGCTTTTGGGCTTTGCACTCTTAATTCGAATTTACCATGGTAAATTCGAATTAAGTGTCCAATACAGGAGAATGGACAACATAATTTACCATGGTAAATTCGATTAAGGGTGTCCAATACAGAAGAATGGACAATAGAACATACGCGCAAAAGCTCCTGACTTCAAGTCAGTGCTTGAACCAATTTTTAATTTGATAAATTGTTTTGACTCAAATGAAAAATTATTAATGTTTTACACTTATTTATTGAATATTGTGTTGTGTTTCGTCGACTTCTTTGCACTATATTAAAATAATTGTAAAGCATGAAATCCTCTATACAGTGCGAGTTTGTAACTTGGGATAAATTTAGTAAATCAAAGACAATTTTTTGCTGTAAATATGCTTGGATAGGTCGATTAGTATTTCAAATTACGCTCTCTTAGATGTAAAGAAATGTTATACACGTGTCCCAAATTTGAAATATTTTTTTTGAAAGGTATTCCTAATTTTGTATGACTATTCTTAAAGGGTATATCAAGTTACATATGCGTACCAAATATCGAATTCTTATTCCTTGTCGTTAGAAAGATATTTAACAAAAATCAAATAATTCGAAAATGAAAGAATTTCATTAAACTCTATGAAATAATAAAAAATTCAGGCAGTTTAAAAATGGAATGTCATGAGGTATTTGCTCATCATTTTTACGCGCATGTTCTGGGGAACATCGCGTTATCATTTTGCCCAAATGACTGTAATGTTCAAATGTTTTGCCGAAAATGTTCTCAAACGATTAGGTTTGACTCACTGATGAAGAACTCGAGGTCAAATTTGATTCTGTCCGGCCGGCTGGCCGTTGCCACGATAACTTGAGAACGGGAAAATAGCGAGTGACAATTTTGTGTTCAACCAATACAGATCCGATCGAATTGAAACTTGGAAGAATACTGACAAAAAGACTTGTAAAATTTCGTGAGAATCGTAACACTACAAAATTTTTAAAAAATTATTAAATAATATTATTTAATAACCTGTTAATGAAAAGAGATAGCGACTTGCGATTTTTAGGGTAGGTTGAACATCTGACTGCGACATTTGAGTTTGTTAATAGTCATAATCGGCCAAACGCTTTTAGATTTATACCCATCTGAGGAACGAGAGCGCCAAAAATCCTTGAATCTCGTTGAAAAAAATTCTATATATCAGAAACTATTCGTTCAATATTGCTGAAATTTTGCGAGAGCCTTCAAATCCTAACTCTACTGCCAAATTCCAAGTTTGAACACGATCGGATCTATTTGGTTTGAGATTCGAGCAGCCGAAATGTTATTTGTCTCTTAAAAAAAAATTTTTGCTGCAGAGTGTGACCCTTACACCCCTAACCCCCCCCCCCGCCCTTGGTTGATTATTCGTTGATGTTGTTTCGTTGTTGTTTGTTAGGCAACATCAATTGATTGCTTCTGACAAATATCTTGTGTTTCTTACGCAGAAGCAAATCCCAAAATAATTAATTTTTATTTTATAGATAATTTTCAGAGTTTGGGAGAGAAAACCCAGAAAAAAACCTTTCAATAATGAGTATACCTCCCACAGTATCATTTAATGATTAAAGAAGAGTTAATAATTATTAACAATCAAATCAACAAGTATTCAGTGCAAGTATCCCTACTTCAAGTTATCTATTTAATCCTCCCACTATTCCTAGACAAAATACTAATGTCTTTAAACCAAATCTTAATCAAAGGGTACAAACCCCTTCAGAAAAAAATTCGATTCAGACAAGAAACCATATATATGGATTGCGACAAATGGAAACCATAAACGGAGATCATCCAGTTGGACTCACATAAGGGGGTTTTAATTGCCCGAGGTCCTTGTTTTTGGATATACAGGGTGGCTAACGCATCTTGAGGGAAATCACAAAGTTTAATAAATCTTGCAACAATAAACTGACATATTTCAGAATTTGGAAGTTGTATCACCCTTTTTGACCGCATTCGTCTAGCATTTCCGAAATGAAAAAACTCAGGACCGGAGTGGGATAATTTTGGACATTTACCATCTTCGTTCATTATATTAGTTCACCCTGTACGTGAACACTGAAAATTTCTTCCTCCTTTATGAGCGTAGAAGGGTAATTCAACAAAAAAATTCAATGATATAACTTGGCACAACCATATAGGGTGATTAATAAATTTTATTGTTGAATAAATAGGTTTTGACATTTTTTCAAATATCTAGATGATATTTCACCCTATTTCTCACATTATTTATGCTCGTGGTGGAATTTTTCGTCCATTTTGTTCATGTTAGTACATCATCGTAGATAGTTATCGTCATTTGTTAATAAGGAAATTTTTAACAGATTAATAATTTTAATTCGGATGTAACATTTTTCTGACCATCCAATACTCCCAAAACAGATTTGGACTAGCTTATATCAATTCTCGAGGGGTGATATCCAGAATAATGTGATTTGGGAAAAAAAAATGTTACATGAATATTCACTAATTGAAGGAATATATAGAATTTGAAACGTAAGTAATATAGGGTGAAATATTAATCTAGCTAGTTAAAAAAATGGAGTAAAAATGATATTCTACAATATAATTCATTATTCACCTTGTTTGATAGCGTCAGCAATATTTCCTCAATTTACATTAATTTTAACATAAATTTCCATTGAGATCAACATTATCAAATCTAACACACTACCTAATAAATATTTTTAATTTATCAAATATTTGATATTGACAATATAAATGATGATAATTATCAACAATGTACAAATATGAATAAAATGAACGAAAAATTTGAACACAAAATAAAATTATGTGAGAAATAAAAATAATTTTCATTTAAAAGTTTCTCAAAGTTGTGTCTGAAAAGTTTTAGGATATGAATTAGTACATCACTGCCATACAGGGTGAAATATCAATCTAGCTGTTCAAAAAATTGAGTAAAAATCTATTAATTCAACATTAAATTTAAGTAATCAACCTGCATGATAGTTATTAACAATGTAAAAACATGAATGAAATCAACGAAAAATTTTAACACAAAATAAAATTATGTGAGAAATTGAAATAATTTTTATTTATAAGTTTCTCAAAGTTGAGACTGAAAAGTTTTAGGATCCTATAAGAATTGGTATACCACTATCTTACAGGGTGAAATATCAATCTAGCTATTCAAAAAATGAAGTAGAAATCTATTCATTCAACAATAACATTAATTAATCAGCCCGCATGATAATAATTATTAACAATGTACAAACATGAATAAAATGAACGATAAATTTGAACACAAAATAAAATTATGTGAGAAATTAAAATAATTTTTATTTATGTGGCAAACTTCGCATTGGTATGTTCCGTTTTAAACAGTATCTTGGACTTGCGTCCAACTTTTACGTATGATAAATGAAATTTATCATTTGTGAGGCTTTATTCAAAGTTAGAGTGGAATTCAAAGTTATCTAAGATGATTGTAACGAACCAGAAATAAATTTGAAATGTCTATTATAGGAAAATAAGATGACATATGTGAACACAGATCATACGATAATTCATAGATAGAATAATTAGAGCATTCTGCGAAAACATAGAAGCACGATGTATTATTGAAATTTTGAAACATATTGAAACTATTAGCTTGTTAGATTTGAAAATTATATCAATGAATTCTTATGGTGAAACTTAATCTGCATCTTAAACAAAATTGAATTTGAAATGTGTAATGTAATTCGTTACTCCGAATCATCTGACCGATTTTGCCCAATAACGAACTTAGCCGAGATATTTATGTCCAAAACCTGCTCTGAAAATTTCAACTGTCTAACTCATTCCGTTCGAGAGTTATCCTTTCAACGGCCGGACCGGCTGGACAGAATCGATTAAGACCACGAATTCTTGATCAGTGAGTCGAACACAATTGTTTAAGACTAGTATCATCCAAAAATTCGAAAATCACAGACATTAGGACAAATTGATAAGCACTCTGTTCCGAGGAACAAGAGCGCCAACAATTAACAAATTTATTCGAATTGAATTTCGATTCGCGTACCAATTCCAACGATATGCAATATTTACTAGAAGAGTTTGGTTGATGTAAGCATGTGAACAATTTTTTTTTAGTTTTTTAGTTAGTGAGTAGAAAATGAATGATGCAAGGAAGTCGAGCATAATTTAAGAGTCATTCTCTAATTATGGAAGATTTAGAACGGTATGTCTTCTTACATGATGTAGTTCTATCATAATAATCCATTGATATCATTCCCAACTCTGTGAAACCAATACTTTCGGAGATATGATTTGTCAAAGATTGAACAAGAGCGCCAAAGCTCCTGTCCACAGGGCTTTCCCACTTTTGTAATATAAAGTGGTTATTTGATGAAGATTGGTTTCTCAGAGTTGGGAATTATATCAATGTATTCTTATGATAGATCTGCACCATAAAAAATTAAATTCAAAATGTAAGTCTATGACTCACCTCATATGTTGGATTTACATACAGCAGCAAATTATAATTACAACATTCTATGAAATCATAAAATTACGATTAATTATCGACATTTTGAAAAATCATATCTCCGAAAGTTTTAGTTTATTAGAGTTGAGAATGATATCAAGGGATTCTTATGATTAAACGGCATCTTAAAAAAATTGAATTTGAAATTTGTTATAAAAAAAAAGTTTCGTAACTCCGAAACACTGCAGGCCAATTTTGCCCACTAGCGAACTTTACCTAGATCTCCCAAACCTACTTCAACTGTCTAGCTCATTGCGTTTCAGAGTTATTGTGTTAACGGCCGGCCGGACCACGAATTCTTCTTTATCAGTCGAACCAAAACGTTTGAGACCATTTTCAGCCAAAAATCCGAAAATTACAGACATTTAGGTAAATTCAGTAAATTCTCTGTTCCGAGGAACAAGAGCGCCAAAAAATGTCGATGACGCGAACGTTTGGTAACGCAAAATGGTAGAATTAGAATTACGGGAAATGTTTCTTGAAAATTTAATTACTTTGACCTATGAAATCATAATATGGAATAATGGATTTATTTTCTACCCTCTCAGGAAAATCGAGAATTTCCTGAAAGGGTAGAAAATAAATACATTATTCCATATTTTTTGCGCTCACGGTATGAATTGCAGTGATAGACTCAAAATAAATTAGGGGGGTCTATTCAATATTAAATGGCTCCATTCTGGGTTTTATCTCCCAAACTAGCAAAAATATCCATAAAATAAAAAAAATATTATTTTGAGAATTGCTTCAGCGTTAGATTTGTCAGTTGATCAGACTTCTTCGTCAGACACCAAGCGAAAATCTTCAGAATTATTTTTTGTTGATAGCTACTCTGAAATTCGAAAATTGTCACAAAATTTTATTTTTGCGCGTACCTATGTTCTGGGGAACATCGCGTTATCATTTTGCCCAAATGTCTGTAAAATTCGAATTTTTTAACGAAAATGATCTCAAACCATCAGGCTCGACTCCCCAATGAAGAATTCAAGGTCAAATTTGATTCTTTCCGGCCGGTCGTCCGGCAGTCCGGCCGTCCGGCCGTTGCCACGAAAACTTGAGAATGGAATGAGCTAGTGACTTGAAATTTTCAGGGTAGGTGGCGCATCTCAATACGATGGACAAGTTTGTTAATGGGCATAATCGGCCCAATGGTTTCCGAGTAATGATTTTGTTTTCAACCAATATAGATCCGATCGAATTGAAACTTGGTGAATAGTTGTAGAATATAAACCTAAGCTCGTTTGTGAAATTTTGTGAGAATCGTATCGCTAGAAAATTATTAAAAAATTATTGAAAAATATTTTTGTTGTCACGATATCCTGAGAACGGAAAGATATAGCGGCTTGAAGATTTGAGGTTAGGTTGTGCATCTGAATGCGACATTTGAGTTTGTTTATAAGCATAATCGGCCAAACGGTTTAAGAGTTATAGCCAACTAAAATTTGGTTGTTTTTTGTTCCTCATTAACTCGAAAAATACAGATCCAATTGAATTCAAACATGGTTATTAGTTGTAGAATGCCAACGCAAAAATTCTTGCAAAATTTCGTGAGGATAGTATTTGAAGAAAATTTTAAAAAAATCATTGAAAATTGAAAAAAAAAATTCTATATATCAGTACCTATTCGTCTGAAATTGCTGAAATTTTGCAAGAGCCTCTAGAAACTAGCTCTACTACCAAGTTTCAAGTCTTAACACGATTGGTTAAATATTGTTGGAGATTCGAGTAGCCTTGTTTGACTTCAGTAGATGGGTGACCGTTGCCTCGATAACTTTCGAACGAAAGGAGATAGGGACTTGCAATTTTCAGGGTAGATTGCGTGTCCGAATGAGAGAGTGAAGTTCGTTTTTGCGCATAATTGGTCAAACGGTTTCCGAGTTATACCCACCTGGAATATTATTTCCTTGATAACTCAAAAAATCAAGATTCGATCGAATTGAAGCTTGGTAACTAGTAGTAGAAAATCAACATAAAAAAAGTGTTTAAAATTTTGTAAGAACCGTACCGCTAGAAAATTTGAAAAAAATGACAAAAAAAAAATGTTGTAAGAACCGTTCCCCTAGGAAATTTAAAAAAAAATCACGAAAAAAAAAATTGGTTCAAGCACTGACGTGAAGTCAGGAGCTTTTGCGCGTATGTTTTATTGTCCATTCTTCTGTATTGGACACCCTTAATCGAATTTACCATGGTAAATTCGAATTAAGAGTGTCCAATACAGGAGAATGGACAGCATAATTTAGCATGGTAAATTCGATTGAGGGTGTCCAATACAGAAGAATGGACAATAGAACATACGCGCAAAAGCTCCTGACTTCACGTCAGTGCTTGAACCAATTTTTTTTATATCATGGATATTTTTCAGAGTTTGTGGAACAAAACCCAGAAAGGATCCATTTAATATTGAATATACCTCCTAAATTATACATTTCAATATCCCAGAAAGTCTGAAATTCACTCAAAGCAATTTTATCACCATCAAAACAGATTAATATAGTAATTCACGGTTACGCAAAACTCGAAATGTGTTGCATATTGACCAGATTAACTATCCAAAACCCATCAAACCATATGCGATACTACTTCACTATATTAAACTAGGTCCCATTGGTTTGAAATCACATCGGATTCATTGGTTTCCTTGGCCTTCTCCTCCGGAGTTTTATGAATAATAATGGAGGAAAAGAAGAATTTCCTCATCCCCAGTGTAGGAAGTTATAGTCACTCCCCCTGATTATATGAAAGATACGCTCGGCGCATGTTCCTCCAACTGCCTCCCAAATACAAAAGTTGAACACTGTTGTTCTTCTGCTACTAGTAGTTCTGTCTACAAGAGGTGAGTTTGTTGTTGGACATCCTTACGCGAATGCGGTTGTTTAAAACAAAGTTCTGTATTGCATGACTCTCGAAAAAATCGAACGAATTTTATCAGTGTTTCTCATGGAATTCGAAGGAAGGTTACCAATTCCTTCTTCCGACAAATAAGAAATTTTACTGGAATATAACATAGCTACAGTTCTTCTCATCATTCTATGTGAGCTACTTGAATAGAATGTACCTAAATACATTTCAATTCGTCTCATTATAAAGCTAATTCATTGTAAGCATGCATAGTAAAACTTTAGTCATATATGTGTACGAACAGTTTGTTGTTATGAGTATTGTGTTAGATTTCATTAGACGTTTTTGAATTTTTTTCGTGGTTTTGATTTCCGAAAGAAAATAGGAAACATATATACAGGGTCATTTAAATAATTGCCCCATTAGACGTTCCTCAGCTTCTAAAGAATGGAGTTTTGAAATTTGGCACAAGACGGTTTTTCGGAGTGAACTATTTCTCTAAACTATTTCCAACAAGATCGCTCTTCTGAGGACACCGGAAGTAGCCATCAATTTTAGAATTTTACATGAAACTCCCTAGGTTTTTCTCAGGTATCAGATTGCTTGCTATACATGTCATATTTACGTAGTTACCATGAAAATATAACAACTTTCATTATGAAATATGTACCTACTTCCAGCGTTTGACCAGAAAAATCAACCATACATAATATCGAAATTAACAAAATACCCGAAAATAGCACAAGAATTGCACTTTGCACTATGTATGGTACTGAATGATGTAGCCCATTTGGAATTGTCAGAATGAATTTCTAACGTGGGAATAATTTAAACTGAAATATCTTGACTTTTTCAAATAGTAACCATTTATTTTTTTTAACACCTCGATAAGATTGCCAATTTGCTAATTTTTTTCTCAATTGTCATATAGCTATCATCTACTGTTTCCAGCAAAACATTGTTTTATAAAAAAGTGGGAAAGCTCTGTGGAAAGGAGGTTTCGAACTGGTATCTACTTCTTCTGAAATTTCAAATCATGTAAATCATGTAAACATTTTGTCTGGACCTGAACCGAAAACTGAAATTAGCATTCATGCAATATCGACAGAAAATCAGTGTGTGCTATTCAGGGGTTGTTAGTTTTGTTTCCTGAATTTTGTGTTGGTGGTGTCTGAAGTCTGAACATGGAAAACTTTCTAAGATCGGCATAGGAGGGAACTGAACTTTCAATATATTCTTGTAAGATTTGTCGAATTCAATTACTTGATTTATACACATTCACTGAAAACGTGAGAAGATTTAATGTGATTCAGTTAATAAATAGTACTGGGAATTTGACATCCGATCCTTTATTCAAAGATAGGCTAATTATAGGATTAGACGGATATACGGACTACGATAATTAACTAGATTAAAAAAAATGGTTCAAGCCCTGTGAACAGGAGCTTTGGCTCTCTTGTTCAAACTTTGACAAATCATATCTCCGAAGTATTGCTTTCTCAGAGTTGGGAATGATATCTATGGATTCTTATGATAGAACTGCATCATAAAGGAAATTCAATTCAAATAATAGTTTATTTATCAAGATTAAATGAGCAATCTTCAATACTTTAATACTTCAAAAATTATCATTTAAAAAAATAAGGAAAGTATCATCGAAATGTCTAGAGCAAGGCTGGAGACAATTATAGTAGATTGTCCATTTATTCCTGATATTTGAGTAGGCAGAGGCTGACGAACAAATTATTATCTTGATAATTTAATAGTTCATACCCCTAATTCATTCATTCTGTCTGTGATTGTGCCCAATCACGAACTCAACCGAGATATTTATCTCTCAAAAGTACTCTGAAAATTTCAACTGTCTAGCTCATTTCATTCGAGAGTTATCGTGTCTACGGCCGGCCGGACATAATTGATTTCGACCATGACTTCTTGATCGGTCAGTCGAAACAAATCGTTTAAGACCATTTTCATCCAAAAATTCGAAAATTACAGACATTTGGGTAGATTGATAAGCACTCTGTTCCGAGGAACAAGAGCGCCAAAAAGGTTTCTGGAAATGTGCTCATATACTATTTTGAGGAAAACTCAAAAACTTTAAAACTTTCCACGTTTTGGAGTGTCTACTCAATGTGAAAAGTACATTGCATGTTAAGGAAAATATTGATATAAGGAAGTTTTCAAAATTGGTCCCGCTCATTTAGAACAAAAGCGTTGGATAACGAGGAAAGAAATCTAAAGTGTTATCAAGGGATGATATCAATAAATTCATTCAAGATGCTGATGACGGAACTAATTTACTTTATAAGGTACAGATATAATCATAATTTCGTGAGATTAGTTGTAATTTCAATATTCCTTATTTGTAGGTTGTCCTAATTTTGGGTATCAGCGGTGCTTGCCGCCGTGAAAATTATTGAAGAAGTTGGATCTATACTAATTGCTAAAATACCTGATACAAAGACCCATTGCGCAAGAACGTTTACTGTTTCAAATTCGGATTATATTGACACATATACCGCAAGTATAGAGCACTACGGCCGTCTCAAACAGAAAGTAATATACTATTTTTGAAATATTCGACGGGAAAATGTGTTAATCAACTTGTGGGGATAAACAAAATAGTAGAACTTTCCAAGCTTGATTGCAAAATGGCTCAGAATAGACATGTATAAGAGCTACACAAGTCACTGTTTCAGGAGAAGCTCTGGAAAGGTTGGTTTATGCTGGCTGGTAAATTTAACTTAATCCTATATATATAATATATATAGACATAGATTTTTAGTGTTATGGCTTATAATCAGACTAAAGAATCTTTTAACTTATTAATTATTATTATTATTATTCTTTAGGATTCTTTAGTCTCAGTATTAACGGTATTCCTAGAAATCTATGTTTCAATTTTTAAGTTAAGGGTTAAGTTAAAGTTACCAGCCAGCATAAACCAGCCTTAACTCGTCTGGCCAATGCAGAGGGCAACATTACATCGATAAAACGTCACGGTGGCTGGAAATCTGCCTCCGTAGCAGAAGCATATATAGAAGATTGCTTGAATAATAAAATTGAGATTTCAAACAAAATATTGAATTGTTCTAATTCTTCCAAAAAAATATCTGATAACACTGTGGAATCAACTCTTCACGAAATATCTAACGTTGCTGAAAAGAAGCAACCTGGAACATCTTCGGGAATTTATTTTGGAAGTAATTGTTCACACCTCACTATCAATTATTGTTCCAATAAATGAAAATGTTTATTGTATAGTAACAATTGATAGGGAAGTTTAAACAATTACTTCTACCTAAAACATATATTCCTGAAGATTTTCCATGTTGTTTCTGATTAAAAACGTTAAATATTACTTGAAGAGTTGATTCGAGAATTATTAATCATCAATAATTGACTCTGAAAGAAATAAATCTTTCAAAATAGTATATTCCAAAAAAACTTGCAGAATGGGCTCCTATTATATAAAACAAGAATGCGAAATTCGAAAACAAGCGACGAAGGAGCGAGTTTTCGAACGCATGAGTGTTGTAATTGCCTTCTGCAACGAGTATTAGACGATATTTTCTCTATTTCAGGCAAGTTTTGTAGAATACTGTTGAAATTTAATGAACAATTCGGATTATACATCTTAGTGACTTTGGTATTGTATCTTGGCAGTTGGTGTGACTGTTACAAAAGTTGACAGATTACGAAATATGAATCGTACGTAGGAAATGGAGATCAGATTTGAAACAGTTTCCTGTTAATATAAGTAATAGCATGCATGATTCAAAATTAGCAAGAAGGAAATCTGTATAGTACCTGATTCTTTAACGAAAATAAAACTTTTACTCTCAACAATAATTATGCATTATATCCAGATTATATTGTTGTCAATTGACGTATGTTGAAATTTGATAGGATCGAATGTCAGTGCTGACTACCACAAAACGAAAAATATTACTAGAAACAATGCGGGAATGAGTTCATTCCAGCACTGTTTTTAGTGCTGGAATGGACTCATTACATTTCTGAAATAGAGAAAGTAATATTTAATGTTTATTGTGTGAATTATTCTGGCGTTGTTTTTTTTAACGGTGAAAAAAAGTTCATTTACGCATGCATAGTGATGAAGAAAAGTAAAGTTCTTTTGACAGTTGTACAAAAAGTAATTTTGTTCGATGAAAAACACACTGCCACCGAATCACTGAAACTGGAATGACAATTTGAATCCGATTTCTTAATGAGTGAATAATGATGGAGCAATGCATCCTCTGTTATTTGATATTCTTCTCAACTTTCAGGAAGAGTCGGAATGTTCGTTTGCCTTCCAAAGTTGATCAAGTTGATGAATATTCATATACAGAAACACAGAATAATATGAATTTTTATTTAAGGGAGTACTGGAGGTTACACTGGGTATTTCAGGATATCTTTCCTCTACTAGGAAACATGAATGACAAATTATTCATTGTTACTCATCCGGATAATTGGCATATTTTACTCAATTTCACAATAATTTTGTCCAAATATCAAGTTTTAGAGTGGAGAAAGTTCGATTCCATTTGACTTGGTGATGAAGATACGGATTCTTCATAATTAAGTCAAATTTAATTAATTAATGTCCGTCCTTTCGTGAAAAATTAGTTTGAGCTCTGTGGACAGGAGCTTTGGCGCTCTTGTTCAAACCTTGACAAATCATATCTCCGAAATTATTGGTCTCTGGGGATGATATCAATGGATTCTTACGATAGAACTGCATCATGAAAGAAATTAAATTCAAACAGACCGATTCTGCCCAATAACGAACTTATCCGAGATATTCAATCCTCAAATCTATTCTGAAAATTATATTATATCAATTAAAACTTAGACAATATTGCAGTTTTGTTTTCACTGCAGATATTCTGAACGTATTCTGAACTTGATTATGTATCTTACCAAAGAATATATTTCCATCATCATATGGATTATCCACGGACATTATATTATCACCTCAAAAGTATAATATATCATCCCCATAATTCTACGATAGCTGAGGTTATTTCATTGGTCATTTTGTATTCAATCATACTTTGTTTTCTAGAACAGGAGGTGTATTTTATATCAAGAATTATGAACCAGAACTAATTTTGACATTTATCTCTCAGAGAAAAATAAGATGACAGATCATATAATAATTCATAGATAGAATAATTAAGTAGGTACAGCATTCTGTGAAAACATAGAAGTACGATTCATTATTGAAATTTCGAAAAATCATATCTCCGAAAATATTAGCTTGTTAGAGTTGAAAATGATGTCAATGGATTTTTATGGCGAAACTGCATCTAAAAAAGAATTGAATTTGAAATTTGTAATGTAAAAAAAAAGTTTTCTCGCTACTCCGAAACCATCTGGCCAATTTTGCCCAATAACGAACTTAAACGAGATATTCATCTCCCAAACCTACTCTGAAAGTTTTGACTGCCTAGCTAATTCTGTTCCAGAGCTACTGTAGAAACAAAATATAAAAATTTATTTTTTTTTACACTTTACGGCAACCCGATCAATACAAAACTTTGCATGCATATAAAGGTCATTATTCCACAATTTGATGCTGAATGTCAGATAGATCGAGTGACCGGTTTCGGAAATATTCATAAAAAATATTTTCACTAAAAACTCGTCCGAGATATTTACGCTCCAAACCTACCCTGCAAATTTCAATCCTATAGCTCCTTTTGCTCGAGTGTTATCGTGTTAATGGACGGCCGGACAGAATCGATTTCGACCACGGATTCTTGATCAGTGAGTCGAACCAAATCGTTCAAGACCATTTTCAGCCAAAAATTCGAAAATTACAGACATTTGGGCAAATTGATAAGTACTCTGTTCTGAGGAACAAGAGCACCAAAAAGTTGGAAAAACACTGTGGCCAGAAAGAAGCATTGGCGCAAGGTGGTAATCCCAACTCAGGAAGGAATATACAGGTTGAGTCTTTAGGTTGTACATTAATTTTAACCATGGATTCCTCTCATCAAGCACCTTTTTCATTTACCATTTTTCCAGATTCGGCTGAGGTAAAGAGTTATAAGCGTTTACAATGTGCTAATCCACCCCTGCATTGTCTTTAACTGTTGAACACAGACTTACTCACTGTATTCAATATCACATAATTATATGAAAGTTTTATCATCTGATGCTCGAAATTGAATGAGTTTGAGAGAATTTATTTACTCCCTTAACATTGGGTTTCACGAAGCTTCGATTAGCTTAATTGGGGGTTTAATTCGATGGTTGTATCATAAATGAACTGAAAATCGACATAGAATCGCACTAATTCGGCAATTAAGAGCTGTCAAAGCTTCGTGAAACCCACCGTAAGTCTTACAAAATGATTTTTAATTATCATCATGCTGTATTATTGACAATAACTCTTCCTGAATATTAAAACACCGACTGCTTAATTGATTTTCATTAAATATCCACTATAAGATTATACACAATATCTTCACCGCCATTAAATATTTTAATTCGCATCATATACGTGAATACTATGTCATAAATAAATAAATAACATACAAACAACAACAATTTTTATAACCTCTATCAGTCTATCCGCCGTATTCACAAAGCATTCAATCTCCGTTGAGTCCTAACTGAGGTCCTTAGTTAAGGATAAATTTGGATCGCAATCTCATTTAACGGTGGTGAAACTGTTTCACGTTAATTGTCAAGTCAACTTAGGATGCGATTCTTATTTATTCTTAACTGAAGACCTCAGTTAGGACTTAACGGAGATTTAATGCTTTGTGAAAACGGCAGTATGTTTATGACCTATAGATAGTATAAAGCCTAGACTCCTAAACATATTATGTTTGCGGTAGGTTTCATGATGGGTTGGATGCGCCACCTATACCCTGAAAATTTCAAGTCGCTAGCTCTTTCCGTTCTCAAGTTATCGTGGCAACGGCCGGACGGCCGGCCGGACAGAATCAAATTTGACCTCGAATTCTTCATTGGGTAGTCGAACCGAATCGTTTGAGATCATTTTCGTCAAAAAATTCGAAAGTTACAGACATTTGGGCAAAATGATAACTCGATGTTCCGCAGAACATACGCGCAAAAATACAATGCTCGGTATGAATGAAGTTTTATTATTATTTTCGATTAATTGCACATGATATTGCACAATTACAAAATGGAGTTGTCTGAAATACTGGCTATTTATAAGGTTTCAATTTGATATTGTCAGACACACACAGTTATGATAGTCTCTTAATCAATTTAAAGCTTTCTGATAAACTATATTTTTTCTGTGAAAATTTTTGGGTAGGATTACGAGATTATTTTCGGTGCACTCATTTATCATTCAAGAAACTATTATCAAATATCAAAAGCCGAAGGACCTAAATAAAGCCATCTAATAATTGATATATTCTGACTGACAGAATGCAACCAACTATACCTACACACAGCTGCACCTTACGTGTCCTGCTCCGAAGGATTCCCTGGAATCCTGTTACAATGTGAGACAAACATTCCCAATCTCATCCAAACGTAAGAGTTTTTCCACCAGCGCCCCCTTCGACGGAAGAGACCTTTGAAATTTGAAGAAAAGAGATTAGGGAGAAATCATAAACGAACAGAAGGACCTCTGAAATACTTCAACTGTGCCAATTGGAACAGGATAGCGAAATTATAACGGGTGGATTTTTAAGCGTTTGGCGCTCTCGTTCAAATTCATAGGTACTGCAATCTCTCCAGACTTCCAGGGAAAAAATAATATTTTCCCAATATTTTCAACAATATTCTGGGTTCCCATTTCCACCCCTCAGACCCCTCCGAAGGCGATACAATGAATAAGAATTGTTCTTGAGTTCACAATAAACGTTTTTTGTAAGTTTCGTTTGTAGAGTGTAATTTTTTCAACGTGTTTTGAAGGAATAAGAAAAGTGGTGGTTGGTTACCGTTTCCACCCTTCGGGCCCATCCGAAGTCGATAAAATTTATAAGAATTCTTCATTGGTCCAAAATGAACGTTCCTTGTGAGTTTCATCTGTAGAGGATTTTTTTTTGGACGAGTCATGGAAGTATGTAGATATCTATTCAGGGGGCGGATTCAATTTACACCCCTCAGACCCATCTGAAGTGGATACAATTGATAAAACTAGTTCATTAGTCCACAATGAACATTTCATGCAAATTTCAAATACCAGTCGTGTTTCAAACGGAAGTTACGCTATATAATGTATTTACACCGACACCACTGGTGAAACGACTCCTAGCGCGCTAATAAGTGGCTGCCAACTTCACGCCGGTCCAGAAAAATTGCTTCTTTTGTATACAAAGGCTGTTAGTTTCGGAGATACAGGGGATCCATGAATGCTGGCCGAATTTCCGATATCCATAACTTGGAAATCAGTGGTTCGATTTTGATTCAATTAGGTGGGGTTGTGCACTTTCATCAATTCTTTAAAACGTTTTTCCTTCCAACTTCGAAATTTATATTATTTACATCAGCTTGAAAAATATAGTTATCGACAAATTTTTTGCCGAAAATGGTCTCAAACGATTAGGTTCGCTTCTCTGATGATGAATTCGAGGTCAAATTCGATTATTTTCGGCCGGCCGGACGTTGCCATGATAACTTTCGAATGGAAAGAGGGAATTTTCAGGGTAGGTTGCGAATTCGAATGCAACGGTTAGTTTCGTTAATGGGCCTAATCGGCTAGACGGTTTCCGAGAAAATTCAAAAGAAATCATTCAAACAAATCCTGTATCTCAGAAACTATGCGTCTGATATAGCATGTTACTTTTTATTCGGAGAGAGACAAGCCTAGGTCTAGAAGTTGTCATTCTTCTTAATTGAGAATAGAGGATGAGCTATACCTCAATTGAAAGACCCTCTATACATGAATACTACAGTTTGTAAGTTGTCTTTCAATTGAGGTATAGCTCACCCTCTATTCTGTATTAAGAATTTAGGTGTGACAACCCCTACACCTAGGCTTGAGAAGATTTTGGCTTACAATTGTGACCAAAATATGCCCCCTCCGAATAAAACTGACCTGTTCCGGCATTTTCTCTCAAAACATCCCTGTCGTGATATAATTGGCCTGGGAAGTTTTCAAATTGACACCCTGTATAATGGCTGGGCTGGAATAAGAGCACGTGTAGGTTTCAAACATCTTGATACTTTCATGAATTCATACGTGGTATTATATTATTTTTACTTCTTCGCATACCGAATGCTGATATTTTTTTTGGAGCATAGAAAATAGTTAAATCTCTTCACCTTTATCTGATTGGACTATTCTATCGGACATAATGATGGAAATCATAATGGTAGAAGTTAAGTCTGTACATTTCCCATTCTTCATTCAATACGATTTGTATAGAACAAATACTGCATATCGAAATATTCCCACTGGCCGAAAAGCATATTTATGTTATTTCGGATCAATCCATGCTATTGTTAAAATGAAGTCGAAAGATTTTTCTGTAATTATGAAAGGGCGAAGAATGCGCTACAATGGAAAGCTACCTTTCGACTTCAAGAATGATTTTAATAGCAGCCTCTTCTTCTGTACTGATATCCCAAGTCAGTATGGGAAATTTGCGTAGTATAGAAAATATATTTCTCTATCTCAGTATCGCAATGAGTTCATTACAGCACTAAAACAGTTCTGTAATGAACTCATTCTTGCTTTGTTTCTAGTTATATTTTTCGTTTTATGGTAGTCAGCACTGACATTAGATCCTATCAAATTTCAACACACGTCAATTGTCAATATAATATAATCTGGATATAGTGAAATAATAGTTGAGAGGAAAAGTTTCATTTTCATTAAAAAATAAGGTACTAGAGATTTCCTTCTTGCTAATTTCGAATCATTCATGTCATTAGGACACTATTTTAAATCTGACCTCCATGCCCTACGTATACGATTCAAATTCAAATTCCGTAATCTGTCAACTTTCATACCAGTAACACCAACTGCAAAGATGCAATACAAAAGTCACTAGGATTTATAATCCGAATTTTTCATTAAATTTCAACAGTATTGCACAAAACTTGCCTGAAGGCAATTCCAACAATCATGCGTTATAGTCTCGCTCCTATTTCAGTATCGTAATGAGTACATTACTGCACTAAAAACTGTGCTGTAATGATCTCATTCCCGCATTGTTTCTAGTTATATTTTTCGTTTTATGGTGGAGACCACTGGAACTATTTGATCTATACTATTTCTATCTACTATTATATTCACTGTTAACCAGTTCTTTCAAACATTGTCCCGCCCGACATTCGCAGGCAGACTGACTGTTTTGAATTCTTGGAATAAATTTCATTCTTTTCCGATTCTCCCCTGAAGTCCAGACAATAAGATTTCCAGATTTAAGTCTCGTATTCCTTTATGGTCCAACTGTTTTCTCAATTTGAATAAAAGCGACAGGGAAGTGTGGTAGTCTGAATGGATTTCTTGTGATATCATGAATAAATATTTAATTTCTAATCCTTCGAATAGAGTTCCGGGGTTTGATCTTCCCAGAAATATATGGTCTATTTTGAATCATTTAAGAACAGGTCAGGGTTTTAGCAAGAGCATGTTTTTTGGATAGAACTCAGTTGAGGGCCCTAGTTGCGAATGCGGGGAAGCAGAAGAAACATTAGTTCATTTAGTTAATAATTGTCCCATATATAAATATCAGGATAGTTTTAGGGCTATTCACCATCTGAATCATGATCAATGGAATATTCCATTTTTAATTTGTTCATTTTCTCCTTTTGCCTTTTACTTTTTCAGGTTGAGATTCGGGTACTTTGGAGAAACCTCTCTGCTTGTTGAATGGAGAATCGATATTGAAGAAAAAGATGCTCTTCAGTTTTTAATATTTCAGCTTATTTTGTTAACAATTTCAATTTTTACAAATCGCAACACTAACGGGGAAACAGACTTCTTTTTTCTGAGGTTTTTCCCTTAGCTTTAGTATTATATATCGATATCAAATTCTATGGTATCCCGTTACACTAATCTCCGCTAAAAATTTTTTATTTTTCATACACATGCTTTATTGTTAGATGTATCAACCATATGTAACGCTCAAAGTTCGAAGAAATATATAATTTAAGGAATATCCCGATGTGTGTAGAAGAACTGTAAAAAACACTATTATTCGTATGGTGAATTTCTGTAATGAACCTAAAAATTCACTCAGAAAAAAAATGCATTACTGAATTCTCTATAGTTGGTTAGGAATTATTCATAGCAATTCCGCGGTATTTTGCATGCTATCCGTTTTTCCGGAAGAAATGGATCTGCCAAAAAAAAAATCAAATGAGTATTTGATACGCTCGCTGGTCCTGAATGGGCCACAACACATTACAATTTTGTGTGAAATTGACAAGAAAGCAGCGGGATTAGGCAAATTCACCCACTGAATTTAATATATGAATATGAAAAATTCAATATAAAGTGTGGGCGACTACATGAACGATGAACGAAAAAAATTGAAAAGCCTCACACCTGTCATCAGGAGCTTTAGCGCGCTGGTTCATTTAATGACCAATATATTTCTTCCGTAAAAGATGTTATTCGTGAAATTTATGAAAATTTTGTTGACTTCACGTATCCTGATGAAAACAATTCAAACTACCCGAAAATACTTATTTTTTTTTCCAGAATTTTCGTTTGTCCTCTCTGACTAAAAAATAATCTATATTTCTGATTTTAATATCGTACACCACTGAAATTTATTTACCGTGTGGGTAGATCGTGTGACTCGGCCTTACACCCAGTGGCGGCTGGTGATAATTTTCTTCAGGGGGGCGCGCTCATTCCAGAATACATAAAAAGCATATTTATTTTAAAAGGTTATTACCAAATGCCTACTTCTTGAAATTAAACTCAATCCTTATAGGTTTTTGTCGCAGATGATCTTCTCGATCGCCTTTTCGTTGAAGTCAAGAAGTAATACACCGACAAGGCAGTGGGGATGTTACTTGAGAGCCATATAATGTCAGCGGTGCAAGACTTAGCTCGGTTAAGTAAACCTGAGCTGCAGGGAATCGATTAAGAGATCATATGGCAGTCAGCAACCCGACCTCAAGGTGATCAAAAATGAGATCCTGTCAGCTAATAGGAGACCGACCAAAGTGCATATTTCTATTGCAAATGGCCTAGTTGCCGAGGCACGTTAATTTAAAAAATTCTATACCTATCTCGAAAACTGTCCGCCATGTATCGCTGAAATTTTGCCTCATTTTACAGACAACTCAATTCGATCCATATTGTTGAAAATATCGAGAAATTTTTTTTTCTGCTGAGCAGTCTTGGGTGACTTCAGTAGGTACTTAGAAGGGTGACTGCTCTAGCTATGTATCAAACAAGCTTGCCAAAGCGGACTGTGCACGTCAGTGCATTTCGAATTTTTCAATCAAAATTTTTTTTTAATCGTAATCAAAGAATTTTAAGATACGGAATATTCAAACATTTTCGAGATTCAACAATTTTTTATGGATCATTGGCAGATGTCAGATTAGACCAAAATCGTTTCCACGTCAGTAGGACATATTACTCAGCTGATTCAGAAACAATAGCAATAATTTATCTCGATAATTCATCGTCTGTGACCAATTATATTGTAGTCAGGGATCGTGAAAACGATACAAAAAAATTAATAGCACGAAAACTAGGCAAAAAAAATTCATATACTGCATTTCGAAGGCAATTTATTATTATAATTATGGTTGTACCATTCCTGAACGAATTATAGGGAATATTTCTCTAATTCAACTCAATTTTTAAAATAAGTACCTACCACATTTATTTTTCGGTTCTTCGACTGAACATCACAAGAAGAACATCTCTTGAAGGTTTAATGGACCAGTTTTCTAATTAATAAATACGATCTCAGTAAACTGAGCGGGACCTCATTGGAATAACATTGGAATAATTGAAAAAGTTTCTCAACGAGGATTAACTAAATTCAGTCAATTTGATATATGAGTACATAGAACAAAGTCCTTATGTGTTGAAGCGACGCTGTCTTTCGCTATTTCTCCCTTTCCAAAACAGAGTTGATTTGAGAATTATTAATCATCAATAATTGACTCTGAAAGAAATAAATCTTTCAAAATAGTATATTCTAAAACAACTTGCAGAATGGGCTCCTATTATAACAAGAATGCGAAATTGAGTGTTGTAATTGCCTTCTGCAACGAGTATTAGACGATATTTTCTCTATTTCAGGCAAGTTTTGTAGAATACTGTTGAAATTTAATGAACAATTCGGATTATACATCTTAGTGACTTTGGTATTGTATCTTGGCAGTTGGTGTGACTGTTACAAAAGTTGACAGATTATGAAATATGAATCGTACGTAGGAAATGGAGATCAGATTTGAAACAGTTTCCTGTTAATATAAGTAATAGCATGTATGATTCAAAATTAGCAAGAAGGAAATCTGTATAGTACCTGATTCTTTAACGAAAATAAAACTTTTACTCTCAACAATAATTATTGCATTATATCCAGATTATATTGTAATTGACGTATGTTGAAATTTGATAGGATCGAATGTCAGTGCTGACTACCACAAAACGAAAAATATAACTAGAAAGAATGCGGGAATGAGTTCGTTCCAGCACGGTTTTTAGTGCTGGAATGGACTCATTACGATACTGAAATAGAGAAAAAAATTTACTTGAAAGGTATGGAGTTATACCACTTTTAAAATGATTGACAGAAGTATTACTGACCTTACTTCTGAAAGAAAGCAGTGAGACAGAGAATTTTTTCTAATTCTTCATTTTGAATTCGAGAATACTGGGATGATCACTGTCTACCTAGTTCCAGACTCCTCCATCAAGTTTGTAGGGTCGAATTCTAAACTGGAGCGTGCATAGAAATGAGATTGGACGGATAAATATTGCGCATAATATGGAATATTACGTTTTTCCCATTTCTATGAATACATGCGGTTTTTCCTTCTTATTCATCAATTCATCAGAAGCGAATTTATACTCTTTCAGAATCATTCAGATGGGATTTACCTTTCGAATCTATTCTTGTATCGGACGTTTCACAATAAGAGGGCACCATGACTTTGGAGAATTCATTCCGATTTGAAATTGAAAACATTAGATGCATACGTATCAAATCGATATCGAATAATTTTCCGAGAAAACCTGGGAGGATACCTGTTGAAAACTTGAGATCACTGACACTGTGGACTGGCCGACTTATAATTTCTTCGTCAGACCCAAGTTTCGGAAAAGGTGTTTTCTTCTTCTATGTCCATAACTAACTATCACCTACTCGTGTGACTATTTATATCCTTGTTAGCATTAACCCCAGGTCGAAATAGTGTAGAAGACGTTCTACAGAATTGCCAGTGGGGCTTCAGGAAAAATAGAAATTGTTGTGATCAGGTTCTTAGTCTAACCACTTTTATCGAATCAAGTTTCAATAGTAAAATGAAAACAGAAACAGCATTTGTGGATTTGTCGGCAGCATATTACACGGTATGGAAAGATGGTTTGATTTTTGAACTTTATGCTCATTTGAAGTGTGGCAAAATGGTTCGTATACTTACTCGAAAATATGCTGACGGATAGGAGGTTTCGTGTTTTTATTGATAATAATAGTAGCAAATTCAAAATTTTGAATAATGGCCTTCCACAAGGTTCAGTTTTAGCAACTCTTCTTTTCAATTTATATCTTTGTGATATTCCTGCTACTTCCTCTGAGAAATTCATATACTCTGATGACTTTGCCCTTGCATTTCGTCATTCTGATTTCCAAAGTATAGAAAATAATCTATCTGCAGATTTAGATAGGTATCCTGAAAAAGTACATATTTCAGTGGCATTTGTGTCCGAATCCGAATAAAACTGAGGTTTCTTGCTTTCATTTGAACCATCATCAAAAATATAGAACATTGAGTGTAACTTTTGGGATTCTTTCTTGAGACATAATTGTTATCCTATATATTTTTCTGCCGCTGAATATTGTTGCCCCGTCTGGTGTAAAAGTGCTCATACTAAAAAAATTGATGCATAGCTGAATTCATCTATGCGGATCATCACTGGAACTATTAGATCTACACCTATTAATTGGTTGCCAGTTCTTTCAAACATTGTCCCGCCCCGCACATTCGCAGGCAGACTGCTGTTTCAAATTCGTGGAATAAATTTCATTCTTTTCCGAATTCATTTCCGATTATCTCCTACATTCCAGACAATAAGATTCCCAGATTGAAGTCACGAAACCCTTTATGGTCCAACTGTTTTCTTAATTCGAATAAAAGTGACAAGGAAGTTTTGCGGTCTGAATGGATTTCTTGCAATTTATTCAAGAAAGATTTAATTTCCGATCCTTCAAATAGAGTTCCGGGGTTTGATTTTCCAAGGAGAATATGGCCTATTCTGAATCGTCTAAGAACCGGTCATGGTCGTTGCAACAGCATGCTTTTCAGATGGAACTCAGTTCAGAGCCCTTGTTGTGACTGCGGGGAAGCAGAGGAAACCATAGATCATTTAGTTAATAATTGTCACATATATAGATTCAAATATGGTTTTAGGGTTATTCATAATGTTTGTGAATCTTTTTTAGAATGGGTAGCGAGTTTCAAATCTATTCAATAAAATATAGACTATTCCATTTTTAATTTGTTCGTTTTCTCCCTTTGTCTTTTCCATTTCCAGATTGGGTTTCGGGTACTTTGGAGAAACTTCTCTGCTTGTTGAAGGAAGAAGCGATAATAAAGAAATTGGTTCAAGCACTGACGTGAAGTCAGGAGCTTTTGCGCGTATGTTCTATTGTCCATTCTCCTGTATTGGACACTCTTAATCGAATTCACCATGGTAAATTCGATTAAGAGTGTTCAATACAGAAGAATGGACAATTGAACATACGCGCAAAAGCTCCTGACTTCACGTCAGTGCTTGAACCAATTTTTTTTTCGTGAATTCAGGAGCTTTTGCGCGTATGTTCAATTGTCCATTCTCCTGTATTGAACACTCTTGAACACCTTACAAGATCAGAAGCCTTCAACAAAATTTCAGCGATATCATATTAAAAATAATACATAACCTTTCAAAAGTCCCCTCTCACAAATATACTCCTCCGAAGGCACATGGATCTCTTGAAGAAGAATCATCGTCTCTATTTCTCAAAGATATTCACTCTTGTTCATAGAAATCCCTTCAATATTTAGTTGCCTCCTCCTAAGAAGGATATCTTTCAACACCAGGTCTGACCACTTATGTAGGGCTATCATCTCCCATAGATTTGTGATGAAATAACACGATTTTCCCATAACATACGCGTAAAAGATATGTCATCATGACATTCATATTTTTATTTTTGAAGGTTCTCGCAAAAATACGACCATAGACAACATATCATACGACGATTCGCATCCGCTACCGGCGCTACCGCTTTGCTACCGAACTCACAAAGGGCTGCGCGGTTCTCCAACAATATAGATCCGATCGTGTTCAAACTTGGAATTCTGCAGTAGAGTTAGGTTCTGAAGGCTCTTCCAAAATTTTTGCCATGCCGGACGAATAGTTTATGATATATAGATTTTTTTTCAATAATTTTTAATTATTTTTTTTTAAATTTTCTAGTTATTCCATCCTCACGAAATTCTGCAAGAATTTTCGCGTTGGCATTCTACAACTAATAACCATTTTTGAATTAAATCGGTCTTGTATTCTTCGAGTTAATGAGGAACAAAAAACAACCAAATTTCAGAAAATTTCAGATGGCTATAACTCTAAAACCGTTTGGACGATTATACTCATAAACAAACAAAATTTTTGTTGAGTTGGGTCATTTATGTTAAATTTATTAAAATCAGCTTGATACTATGTTAAGCCTCTGAACTATTTTGTTTCAACTAAATTGTGCTGGAACTTGAATTGCTTCATTTATTTGTGAAAGAGCAAATTGTTGTAAATATATTCTATTCTATGCCAGACTGCAATTGTTCAGTTGCATCTATGGCGGTGATTATCGCACACTCAAATCAATTTTGGTCAAATGTATCACAAAATATGCATGAATTTATCAAATCTGAACTATACAAATATAATCAAATTTTCAGCATGGCGTTACATCATGTTCTTTTCATTTTCATCATTTTTGTGCTGTGGACGAATATAGCGACCGTTCAGGCGAGCAGAGGTGAAGAAATGGCAAAGGAGTTCATGAGCAGGGGGGACGATATGAATGAAAGGAGGACAAGAAAGTACGATGAATTGGTACTGTCAACTGCGCGGGGTTTCGGAAAAAGGACCAATGGACAGCTTAAAAAGGAGTAAGTACCCAATCATCATAATAATAGTAATCTTGATTGATCTGAGCCCTGTGGACAGGAGCTTTGGCGCTCTTGTCCAAACTTTGACAAATCATATCTCCGAAAGAAGGTATAGTAGGACCTTTTTTTTTTTTAGTCGCACAGGTTTTGGCTGAATGAATTTCGCGACAGGTAGCAGAGTTGGACTTTTTTTTTTAGTCGCACAGGTTGTGGCTCAAGGAATTTCGCGATTTTCGAGTGAAAAGGTAGTAGGACCTTTTTTTTTCTTGGTCCTTACAGGTTGGCTCAATTTGTAGAAGTACGATTTTTTTTTAGTGTGCTTAGGTGCGTCCGTCATGGAACTAGGAATGATCTGGTCACCCTATATTATATCAATTGAAACTTAGCTAATATTCCACTTCTGTTTTTACTGGAGATTCTCTGAACCCTTATTTGATTAACTTACCAAAGTATTATATATTTCCATCATTCTATATTATCACCCAAAAATTATTTAAGGTTATTTCATGAGTCATTCTGCATTCAATCATACTTTGTTTTCTAGAACAACTAGAAATAAATATGACATGACTCTTCAAGATGACATGTCTCTTCAAGATGAAATGCCTCTTCAAGATTAAATGTCTCTTCAAGATGACATGTATGAACACAAATCATGAAATTCATAGATAAAATACGGACGTTAATTTTCGATTACAGCATTCTGTGAAATCATAGAATTCGTCAACAAGCAAAATTGTCACATCTGGGGCTCGGAAAACCCAGGAGTTATTGTTGAAAAGCCTCTCTATCCTCAACGTGTGACTGTTTGGTGCGGTTTATGGTCCGGCGGAGTCATTGGACCTTACTTTTTCGAAAATGAGGCTGGAGCAACAGTTACGGTGAATGGATTGCGCTATCGAGAGATGATTAATGATTTTTTATTGCCGGCATTGGATGGTATTGATCTGGACAACGTTTACTTTCAACAAGACGGCGCTACGTGCCACACAAGCAACGAAACCATAGATCTCTTGCGGGAAAAGTTTCCGGACCGTGTTATCTCTCGAAGAGGTGATCACAATTGGCCATCGAGATCTTGTAATTTAACACCTTGTGACTTCTTCCTTTGGGGCCACATGAAAGAGAAGGTCTACGCCAATAGCCAAGCGTCGATTCAAGACCTCAAAGATGGAATTCGTGAGGCTATCGAGGACATAGGGCAGCCAATTTGCGATTTGGTTATGGAAAATTTCATTAAAAGGATATGGTCCTGTAAGCGTGGTCGTGGTGGTCATTTGCCTGATGTTATTTTCCACTATTAACGGCATAGCTTCTTCTTTATAATGAAATAAACATTCAATTATTTATATTGAAAAATGGCATTTTTCTTTGAATATCAAAATAACACCTCTTATTGGAAAACTCTTTAGCATACAAACCTGAGGACGTCTGTGAAATTTTGTGAGAATCGTATCACTACAAAATGTTTAAAAAATGTTTAAGAAATATAATTTATGTCACGATAACCTGAGAATGGAAAAAGATAGCGACTTGAATATTTCAGGTTAGGTTGTGCATTTGATTGCGACATTTAAGTGTGTTTAGTCATAATCGGACAACCGGTTTCGGAGTTATACCCATCTGAAATATGTTTGTTATTTCCTCAATAACTCGAAAATTGCGAAACCGATCCAATTCAAACATGGTTATCAGTTGTAGAATGCCAACGCGAAAATTCTCTCGAAATGTTGTTAGGATCGTATCGCTGAATTTTTGCGAGAGCCTTCAGAACCTAACTCTACTGCCAAGTTCCCAGTTCGAACTCGATCGGATCTATATTCTTGCAGATCAGAGAAGCCTTGTGTGAGTTTAGCAGCTGGATGGTTGACCGTTGCCTCGACTCACTGATGAAGATTGAGTTCAAATTCGATTCTGTCCGGTCGGCCGTTGCCACGATAACTTTCGAATGAAAGTAGATAGGGTCTTACAATTTTCAGGGTAGGTTGGGAGAGTTTAGTTTAGTTTTTGGGCATAATCCGTCCAACGGTTTCGGAGTTATAACCACCTGGAATATTATTTCCTCGGAAACTCAAAAAATATAGACTCGATCGAATTGAAGCTTGGTAACTAGTTGTAGAATATCGACATAAAGACGTGCGTGAAATTTT
The DNA here is from genome assembly GCA_937662695.2 of Halyzia sedecimguttata. Classification (NCBI taxonomy): domain Eukaryota; kingdom Metazoa; phylum Arthropoda; class Insecta; order Coleoptera; family Coccinellidae; genus Halyzia; species Halyzia sedecimguttata. The sequence goes on along the minus strand of OW569411.2, from coordinate 9,759,049 downwards.
GTGAGAACCGTACTTACCACTAGAAAATTTAAAAAAATTACGAAAAATAGCACTGACGTGAAGTCATCAGCTTTTGCGCCCATGTTCTATAGTCCATTCTCCTGTATCAATACAGGATAATGGAGCTTGAACCATTTTTTTTAGTATTAATTTTCAGATTTTGCAAGCTTCCAGTATTCAAATTATGAATTATGTACCTATATGAATTCAGAGAGACATTATACGGCTGTTTGAGGCCAGCCTAAGCATTTTTGACTTTGACGTGTCAAGCACGCGTGAACTGTCAATGAAATCAGGCTGAAAAACCAAAGAGCAAAAAAATTCCCTTCATAAATTGCATATGATATGGTTGCATGTTCTTTTTGATGATATTTAGTAGAAAACCGGTACATTTCGAATCGAAGTATGGAGTGAACTTTACCTATTACCTTTCAACTGAAAAATATTACGTTTGATAGAAACCTTTCAGTATGCATAGAAGTTTGCAAGCGAATTCAATTTGCCTCACATGATGTATAGCTCCGCTTCTACTTTGGCCCGATTACTTTTATCCCGCTTTCTCCACAATTGTGGAAAAAGTAAATAGACTTCAATATTCCGCGCTATTGCTATTAACGGACATGAGAATGTACAAATGAAAATATTTTCATCTGTATTTAATAATGAATGTGATTCCTGATAATGACCAAAAGGCTGTACTAAGTATCAGTGGCACAGTGCGGAGGTTTAGATTGATATCATTTCATAACCGGTGGCGGCATAATCGACCCAACGGTTTGCGAGTAATAATTTTGTCATCAACCAATACAACCATAAAACCATATCCGATCGAATTGAAACTTGGTAGCTAATTGTATAATACTGACACAAAGACGTTTGTGAAATTTTGTAAGAATCGTATGATTAAAAAATCTTAAAAAAAAATATTAAAAAATATTATTTATGTCGCGATAACGTCTTGCAATTTTTACGGTAGTTTGTGCATCTAAATGCGACCCTTGAGTTCTTTAATAGGCATAATTGGCCAAACGGTTTTAGAGTTATACCCATCTGACATTTGGTTGTTATTTCCTCAATAACTCGAAAAGTACGAATCCGATCCAATTCAAACATGTTAATTAGTTGTAGAATGCCGACGCAAAAATTATTGCGACATTTCGTGAGGATCGTATCACTAGAAAATAAAAAAAAATCATTTAATATCATTGAAAAAAATTCTATATATCAGTAACTATTCCATGGCAAAATCGATTTCGCCCAATAACGAACTTAACTGAGGTATTTATCTCCTAAACCTACTCTGAAAATTTCAACTGCCTAGCTCATTCCGTTCGATAGTTATCGTGTTAAAGGAGGGACGACCGGACGGACGGCCGGACAGAATGGATTTTGATCATGGATTCTTGATCAGTGAGTCGAACCAAATCGTTCGAGACCATTTTCAGCCAAAAATTCGAAAATTACAGACATTTGGGCAAATTGATAAGCAATCTTTTCCGAGGAACTAGAGCGCCAAAAAAACAAGTTTCGTATGACAATTGCCCAAAACAGGTTTAAAGTACCTACAAATAGTAGGTATTCCATAAAACATGTATAAAATAATAAATTACCATGTAATCGCTCAAAAATTTTCCGAGGAAGAAGAACGCCAAAAATAAATCCATTTAAAATTAACTTTTAATTTTTGCGCTCATGTTCTAGGGAACGGCGTGCTATCATTTTGCGCAAACACTGGGCGGCCGTTGCCACGATATCTTTCGAACGAAAATATAGCGACTTGAAATTTTCAGGGTAGGTTGCGCATCCGAATGCAGCGGCTAAGCACGCAGATTGCTGTTTCGGGTGGTACAGGAGTAACAAAAAAAATTTTAAATTCAATTTTGTCTAAGATGCAGTTTCATCATGAAGGACCATTGATTACATTCTCAACTCTAACAAAGTAATACTTTCGGAGATATGATTTTTCAAAATTTCAATAAATTATTCTCAATTCTATATGATTTCATAGAATACTCTAATTATAATTTCCAGCGTATATAAATCCAACATGAGATGAGTCATAGACCTACGTTTTGACTTTAATTACGAGAATTCTTGAGAATTGACGCACAGAAGCCAAATTGAAAAAGTGGAAAGCCCTGTGGACAGGAACTTTGGCGCTATTGTTCAAACTTTGACAAATCATAACTCCTAAAGTATTGTTTTCTCCGAGTTGAGAATGATATCAATGGATTCTTGTTTAATTTATTTTATTTTATGATGCAGTTCTATCATAAGATTCCATTGATATCAGTCCCAACTCTGAGAAACCAATACTTCCGGAGATATAATTTGTCAAAGTTTGAACAAGAGCGCCAAAGCTCCTGTCCACAGGGCGTTCCCCCCTTTTTATTAACAAGACGCTACCCAATAGAATGATTCTCATCTGTTTCAATATCGTATTGAGGACCCAAACTTGAAGAAGCGCGCAGATGAATATTCTCCGAATGAAATTCTCAATGTTTCAATTGAACTTGCACACTCATGATTTCTTGCAAAAAACTGTATTCTTTGTGTACTTTGTCGTGCATTAACAAGATGACCCTTGACATGCCCGAAATTAATTTTCCTCATTTTACAGCTTTCTCTTGGAATGGATTGCAATGGAGAGAATGAGGGACAGGGTATATCCGAGGTATGTAATGAACAACGCCGAAATGATGCTGGAATAGATCTTCTCATCTCTTTTGAATTCGAATTCTTATTGTTTGGAATGTTGTACCCTTTACTTATGTACATTAAAAATGAGTGTAAATTATTCAATTGATATATTGTGAATAAAAATATATTAGATATAAAACAAGTATTTCACCAACCTCTGCTAACACATATACAGCTCTCAGTCAAAAGAATATATATATATATATATATTTCAATACTCAAGAAAAAATATCCTACGGCTTCCCGATATGTTTGCGTGCTCCTACTAGATCGCTATCATTTCGTCCAAACGTTTATAATTTACGGATATTTGGCCGAAATCGATACCAAACGATCACTTCTCATGAACTAGCAATATAGGAACTATAAACTATAGGAAGTATAGTATATCTTGTAGTATAGGGTCTTTACAAATGATTGTAACATCGTAGTTGGTTCTGAAACCCTCTCATTTTGTCCCTTCATTGCATGCTGTTCACATTTGCAATTTCAATCACAGAATTCATGATATGAATAACGGATAACCTCACTCTATCCTTTGTTTACATTGGCAATGAGAAATGATGACTTCCTAAATGATTGTCACTGGTAGACTATTTTTCCTTCCGTCCAAGTTTTGACCAAAAATGTTTATTATACAAAATAAATTGATTTAATAATATAGTGAGCATTAAGTCTGTAGAAAGTGAAATTTTCAAATAAATGAATTTAAGTATTTATTTTACGGGATTTTTTAATTGCTGAGCCGAACTCCTTCTCTGGGTTTTCAACAGACCTTGTGATGCCCAGAGTAGGGTAATTTGATTGAAAGAATGATGTATATGATATATTATGATACTGGAATATTACTCCGTTTCAAGGAGTTTTCTTTCAGATATTTTATTCTCCTAAGTCATTTTCAAGAGATATCATATTAGCTATTGAACAGAAAATCTTCTTTTCCCTTGTGTTTTAAATGAAGAATTTTTAAAATCCTATTTAGGACTTTTGAGATGTAAGTAACAAATTTTAAAGTTCGAATGCAGGTAATTAATCAATACAAATGGACAGAATACATTGAATAACTGTAAGATAACTTCCAGTTTTGGGGATTGTGTGGGCCAATATTTTAACAGCACATTGTTATTGTAGTAGCTTTTGAAAACCTCATCTTTCAAATAGGTATGCAAAGATGCTATAAAGTCCAGGGGAGTCAAAGTCTGGAGAGCCTGTTGGAAAGGAAGGCTGGAGTCCTCGACTTCAGGATATACGGTTGCCATAGAACTCCTGCAAATAGCTAAGTTTTGCAGAAGTAGTGTACAGTGACTCTATACTCTTGTATAGAATGAAATATAAACTGGTAGAATTAAGTTGCTGTACCATCGTTATTTTGTAAGAGTAGTACAAATTCAGTTTTTTTTTCAATAATTTTTGGCAAGTACTCAAGGGGCCACCAGAGAGTAGAGATCATTTATTCAGGGATATTTGAGGATTTTATTCAACTTGTGTTCGCAGTTCTTCAGCAACTTCTTGAGAAACTTGAGGTCCTGCCGATCTTCCCTTGCTAACGTTTTCATTCTGGATTAATCTGTTTATAACACCTCCCATGTGGGCTTTTAAAGAATAATCTAGAATCTGAATATCAGGATATTTCGCCAGATATCCATTTTAACAGGCCTCTACTGAGTAAATCCATTAACCATTGATCAATGTACCATTGCGGTAATAGGACATCACAATTTGAATGTGTTTTGTTCTAAATCATAAGTCATTGCAGATTTAAATAATTTGAAAACTGAATTTGCACAAATTTCAGCAATATCGGACGGATAGTTCGTGAGATAAAGAATATTTTTTAATAATTTTTTTTTAATTTTCTACTCAACCTTACGAAATTTCGTATAAGTCTTTGTGTCTGCGAAACCCTTTGGCCGATTATACCCATTAACGAACTTAACCGTGGCATTCGAATGCACAACAGAGCCTGAAAAATTCGCTATCTCTTTCTGTTCGAAAGTTATCATGGCAACGGCCGGCCGGACAGAATCGAAATTGACCTCAATCTTCATCAGTGAGTCTAACCTAATCGTTTGAGACCATTTTCAGCAAAAAAATCGAAAATAGCAGACATTTCGCCTAAATGACCGCTAACTGTTCCCTAGAACATGTGGCACTATCTATAGAAAAGGAAACGAAGTCATAGTGATGCCGCTCGGAGAGTTCTAAACATAATCGAAACAGTGAATTAATATGCACCCATAGTGCATATGCATGTGCATATGCATATGCACCCATAGTGCATTCGAGTGAACGTAATTTTAATGAGCATGCAGTACCTATTTTTCGAGATTTTCAAATTTTACCATGGAAGAAATCCGTGGCTGAGTGGTTTTTTCGATATCACGAATTCCGGATGGTGGCCTTAATTCGTCTGGGAGATTTTTATTTTAAAGCGTTTCAATAAGAACATTTCAGTGAAAGAATTTGAGCTGTAACTAATAACTATTTCCCGAGATATGATATTACGTTATTTGGATAGAAGAAATACGTGCACTATCTATTTTATCGATTAAATGAAATACTAAATAGGATTCAGTGAAATATCTGTGAATAATACAATATCTTTGATTCCGAAGATTTCTCCCCTTCACATCAGAAATTCCAAGGTAACACAAATGCAATAAAATAGGGAGGTTTGGCAACGCCGCTCGACAATTCCCCTCTATCCCGTCCTCGATGTTCTCCACGTCATGAAGCATGGCTGCCGCTTGAAATCTATGGCTAACTTCACGAGTGTTTACTGTTTATATGTCAGAACTGTTACATTTGACAGCAATGTTAACCTAACTTTTTAGTCTTATATCAAAGATCACTATCACTTATCAGCAAAGACAAGATATCAGTAACAAGATGTTAGGTGAATAAAGATATTTTTCCTCCAACTAATTAATTTTAAACATGGGTGCCAAGACTGAAACCAGCCTAAGAAATTTTTTTATTTTCAATCCCACCTATGGCATAAAAGAAGGAGAGGTATTGATATAGAATGAATATCACAGAACAGTTTCCTCTCAACCTATAATAATTGTTCTTTCAGGAGTTGAATAAAATTATATATTACCATCCAGTCACGGATCATACTGAGGTGCAGATAAAGAATGTAGGACTGATTGAAGGGATACTAAATTTCACAGGGTAAATTTGGATTTTTTTTCGAAAGTTACTGAAGTAGCTTTATTTAACAATTATTATCATAACCCCAGACCCATAAGACTTGGAATGGGAAGGTTCCAGGTCAAAATGATTTGTTTAAGACCGAGTTGTCTCCTTTTCTCGAGGCAAATTCATCCATTCTTAGCGAAGTATTTCTAGTGACCTAGGACTTCACTGATTAAGTTGTCTGGATACAAAGTGATTATAAATGTTCTGAAACCAATGGTACATCTTCACAAGTACTTGATTTCAAATTTATTTAAGAAATAGAATAATTATTATAATAGTGAAACCATAATCTAAAATTGGGGGGCAAATTTCTGTTTCAGAACCTTCAAGGTGAACTCCGATCTGACAAGTTTGCATACCCAAAAAACAAGGCAGTTGATTCTAGAGGTGGAAAAAGATTTTTGGATGGTTATGGTAAGTGGGAATTGTTGCTGGTGTTCATAGTATGATGGTACGTATATTTGTGTGCAAATATAATTTTTATTATTCAAATTGCAGATATTGGAGATTCCCACCGTCACCAAATTAAAAGATGGAGTTATGACTTGCGAACATTTGGAAGATGAAATTCAAGATAAAGTTTATGAATCTGTTTTGAGGCACGCATATGCAATGTATAGATTATTTTGGAACACATATCAATATACCATTCGTAATGATGGCATTGAGGTCCTGAAGACTAGAATTGGAAATTTTTATTCAGCTGTTAGTATTATTTGAATTAAGAATAATTTGTTCATAATTTTAATTGAGATACAAGGAAGATTAGAGAAAATAAGTATATACAGTATGTCCAAGATGGGATGGGATAGCGTTACAATCTGGGAAATGGCAAGAGATAAGGGATCGGTGCAATTGGAGAAAAGTTTGTTATATGTAATAATATGCTGTGTAGAAATTCTGTGTAGATCCGGAGATATCTCCGATTTTGCAAAATCGATTTAATTTTTTCCTGGCTTTCTTTGAAAAAGAAATTTTAAAATAAGTTGCACATTTACATTACACCCTTTTCCGTTCTATCTGATAGTCAACATTTTTGTAATCCAACAGCTTGTCTTCGAGCGGCTATAATTTATTAACTAAATTTTTTCTAATACAATCCTGTTATTTTAACGACAAAATTTAATAAATCAACAAGTTTGGAGCGTTCTGCCAATAGGCCCCAAAATGGGTTCGTATAATTTTTTACTTCTGCATAGAGTTCACTAAAAAGGATGTTAATTTGTTCACTCTATGCATAAGTATAAAAATTATACAAAACACTTGTGAACGGCTGTGAAAAATGACATAATTCAAAGGATAATAATAATAATAAACTACTTTATTCTCAAGCAGTCAAAAGCCTTACTGAGATCTATGAACAAATCAAATGAAGGTTCCCCATTCTCAAATACTCACAAAAATATTATACTCTTGGAAGAAATTAATAATTCTTGTGGATAAAATTTTCTCAATCTTTGAGAACATGCTCGAAAGACTAATTAGTCGATAATTTCCAATATTTTTATGTTCTCTCAATTTATATAGTTGGTCTAGTACCTTGGATCTTGAAACATCTGCATCTCAGCATCATTTACTCAGAAATAATGTCTAGAGTTCAATGATGATTTTTTACTATTTTTTTGTGAATTTTTAATTTTCAGTATTTCAAAAACATGAAATTGAATCACGCTGATATCCTCAACGTGTTTTGTGGCATTCAATATCTACCATTAGATAAACTTACATTCCTGAAAGTTCAGTGTTTAATAAATGCTCTAGAATGCGACTTTCCTATTGTTGAACATTCTGCATTCCTGTACAACGATCATTTGATTTGGTAAGTTGTAATTTAAATCCATTTTCATTTCTTTCATTCCTGACCTTCAGGAGTGGCCTGGAACCCAGCGACATGCAAACACTTTACCAGTATTTGATACGTACCCTGCTGCCGGCAAGTTTGGAAGTGGAACTTCAAGGTGGTTCCATGCCAAGGAATACGAATTCTCCATTTTCTGTGCTGCGTCATGGTAGATTTGTGACAGGTCCAACAAATTTAAAGAATGCCAAGACTACAGGGAAGATTCCGAAAATATATACTTTTTCTGGTTCGTCTGCCTCATATAATTTGGTAGTTTATAGGGCATTGAGTGCATCCTTATGTCTTTTCATCAAAGGTGAGTATCGTGATTGAAATTAATGACATAAAAATAAATTACAAAAGCAATGGCATGGTGTGGGGAGCTTTAGTAAATCGAGTAATCAAGTGTCCTTATTAAAAGACCTTCTAAAACCTTCTACTGCATTTGATTAACCTTGAAATTCTTTGCACAAACTTATTTCAGTGTGATTAAAATGTACAGGATTGTTTAAGTGACTTTTGTTTCTGTTTCAGTGGATAAAGAGCTTACTTTGGACTTCTTCAAGAACTTCGACAATTACATAAGCTCTAAATTGACATCTTTGGTATCTGAAATAGCGGAATCCTGCTCAAAGCAAGTTTCATCTCCTTCCACTGTTCCTGATAATACGCCCAAGTTCATTTATTTCAATAAATTCAATTTAGCATATAAAAGTACTGTTCACTTGGACAACAAACAATCTGGAAATGTAGCAATCAGCGATGAGCAGCTCAAGATAATAGCAGATATGAATAATTACAATCAATCCAATACTGATTCTATAGAGACTGTGATTAAAACCTTGAATGATTATTGGGTAGTTGCCAAAACTTCGAATTATAGAGAATTTTACGTTGTAGAACAGCAGAAGAATGCACATCTGATTGATATAAGTAGTGAGTATCGAGATATGAATGTACTGATTTTGTTTGCATTTTAACCATTATTTTACAGTAATGTTCGTTATGAATTTCGTGTATGTCAAATTCGCTTAGACACAGTACCATTTGAATAACTAAATATGTCTCGTAAATTGGGACAACCAAAAATATTTCGAACGGGGAAGATCGGGGTGTTGTTTACATCTATTCTGTTCATCGAGCATAAAGTAATATTTATTTTCCATCAAAATTTACATGGAAGGACACACGGCGAAATATTCGTTGATTTTAAGCATCAATAAAGATTCCCTCCTGATCCGGGCTCGCACCTCATTGCTCAGTGTTGCCCTAAAGAGGAAGAGGAAAGTGTCATTCAGGGCAGACACAACACCGGTTTCATGGTTATTACCAATCATTAGCCACTGAATGACAAACGAAGAAGCTCTAGGAAACTTAAACACTACTGTGGTGAAGTACTGGAAGGAAAATTATACCAGCTCCACCTATAGTCTAGTCAAAAAGTGCCTTTTAGGTAAAAACTTTTTAGAGTTCTCCGAAGATTATGATTGAGGTGTCATTCGATTCGGAATGGCATATAGATATTTTTTGAGAAAATTCAATGGCCGGTCGCAAAAATTGCAAAAGTTATAAACAATTAAGTGAAAAAATGGGTTCAAGCCCTGTGGACAGGAGCTTTCTGGCGCTCTAGTTCAAACAGACAAATTATATCTGGTATTGGTTTCTCAGAGTTGGGAATTATATCAATGTATTCATATGATATCACTGCATCATAAAGGAAATTCAATTCAAATAATAGTTTATTAGATAAGTAATTATAAATTACCTTGTAATCGATCAAAAATTTCCTGATCTACGTTCACCAAACTACAGAATTATGCTTTCAATATTTACGTAATATTTTCAAACATTTTCGGGTGAGGTCCCCGTTGCATCGCTAAAATACGAGTATTTCAACCCCAATATTTTTGAAGTTACAATATTCCCTTCTGTCAAGTTGACATTATGAGAATTCATACATAGAATAATAATTATATCAATCTGTGAAATACGATTTACATTGAAATTTTAAAAAATCATATCTCCGAAAGTATTAGCTTGTTAGAGTTGAAAATGATATGAATGGATTCTTATGATAAAACTGCTTATTAAAAAAAATTGATTTGGAATTTGTTTCGTAAAAAAAAATTTTTTTTTTTGTTACTCCGAAACCATCTGTCCGATTTTGCCCAATAACGAACTAGAACTTAGCCGAGATATTCATCCCCCAAACCTACTCTGAAAATTTCAACTCTCTAGCTCATTCCGTTCGAGAGTTATCGTGCTTACGGACGGCCGGCCGGACCGGCCGGACAGAATGAATTCCGACCACGGATTCTTGATCAGTGAGTCGAACCAAATCGTTTAAGACCATTTTCATCGAAATATTCCAAAATTACAGACATTTGGGCAAATTGATAAGCACTCAGTTCCGAGGAACTAGAGCGCCAAAAAAGGGGGTTTGGTTTTACATATATATCTCTGACATTATTTGAGATTTTTCAGATTTGAAAAAAGATTCAAAAAGAGGAAAAAATTTCTCAAAAAAATTGCCAACTACCGGAACTCTGGAGCAATATTTATAATTTTCCCAGAGGGTTGAAAATAAGCCCACTCCGGCTTGCGCAAGCCACGACCACTTCGGACGTTTAATGAAGAAATATTATTTAAACTTATTGAATATGAAAATTAAGAACTGAAAAAATTCAGGCAGATAGATCAATGAACAATAATCCGCGGTTCAAAAATTTTTATCGCGATTTTTCAATTAGTTATCCATTAGTTAATTAACAATAATAGATTCCCGTTGGAAATTTTAAAAAGTTGTTAATTCTCGCTTTGTTATTAACAATTTATACTTAGGTTAAAAATTATAAAGCTTAATTTATAATCAAACGGAGCAATACTAATATTATAAAAAATATATTTTTTCAATGTTTAATTGAGCTTTATAATTTTTGATCCTGAGTAAATTGTTAATAAGGACAATAAGAGATAAAAATGATTAAAGATCAATTTTAAGTAGCATCTGATCATGAGGAAACGGATCAAAAGTAATATAAAAAAAAAGTTTTTCTCAATGTAGCTTTACAATTTTTAACCAAAGTAAATTGTTAATAACAAAGCGAAAATGAACAATTTTTTTTAAAAATAGCTCCACGAAAGGAAAAAATTCTCAGATTTCCAGTTTAACAATTATCGCACTTGCAATGTTAATGTTTATGCTACAAAAAATTGTTAACTAATTGAAAAATCGCGATAAAAATTTTTGAACCACGGATTATTGTTTATTGATCCATCCCGTAGTCGCCTGAAATTTTTTCAGTTCTGAATTTTCATATTTAATAAGTTTAAATAATGTTTAATTAAAAGTCCGAAGTGGGCGAGGCTTGCTTAAGCTGGAGTACCCGTTTTCGGGCGTATTTTCAACCCTCTGGGAAAATTATAAATATTGGTCTTACAGTTTCGGGAGTTGTGACTTTTTTTGGACAATTTCCTCCTCTTTTTGAATCTTTTTTCAAATTTGAAACATCTAATAAAAAACAAAAAAGCGCTTTTTTTATCTATTTGTTGTAGTTAAATCTGTTGTTTCAGTTTCATTAATTTTAATTATTAATCCTTGTTGATTTTTTACTTTTCACTCAGAAAAATCATCATACAGAAAAATCTGAATAGAGATTGAAAGAAGTATTTGAATATTTATTTTATTTAAACAAAAATCAATACAGTATATATTATTTTCCCTCAAAAAATATAATAGTAAGGACACCACTGACAAATAAAAAAAAATTGTTTTTATCGAATAATGTGCAAATGTGGCAAATGGCGATTACAAAGTATCATTCTAATATCTCCAGCTTTTTGGCAATAATAATTAAAGAATCTGTTTTATTCAACATCATAAAAGAAGCATTTGCCGATTATAATAAGATTTTGTATTTCTTTTCAGATGATATAAGAAGTTTATGCGAGTCAGAGCTGAAAGGGATATTTTTCCAGCCTCTGTGACCCCATTTTAGTAAGTGAAATCGAATTTATACTCCTATACAATGAATTGTAAATGAAACAATAAACAGTCAACAAATCTCATATTTATTCATTAAAATACCAATAACACTTAAAATAAATAAACTAAATATGGTAGACACAATCTTGTCATCAGTACAAATTCCTAATCTAGGAAAAATAAATAAAAATAACACTGGTTACTTGAAAACCACAATAGTTCAAGGAATGAATATAAGCCCATAATTTGATCGCTGGAACAAAACTTCGAGTTCAGAATCCAACCCAATTTTCTCCACTCTCAGTACTCTTGAGTTAACACTGTTAGCTTCCTTCTGTACAACAGCAAGTCCACAAACTCTCATGAGATACTGCTCGCTTTCTGTTGAGCAGCGACCAGGAGTGGCTAACATAGTTTGACAAATAACGTCAATATGGATGTATTTCTGTATGGCGAATTTTCCGTCTTCTGTTGGTATCTGGAAGTTTGAATATGTGTGTTAAATTCATTCATACATCTCGAATATTACAAACTGACTTGGATGATGAGGTGAGATTGGGAGGTTGTTGGTAAAATAATTAGAAAAAAAATTATAAAAGTGTAAAAGATTATAACAATAAATTATTCAAATGGTATACTGAGTATATTATTCAAGATACATAAATTACAAATCTCGTATTCTGGAATAAAATTGGTTCAAGCCTTGTGGACAGGAGCTTTTGCGCTCTTGTTCAAACTTTGACACATCATATCTCCGAAAGTATTGGTTTCTCAGAGTTGAGAATTATATCAATAGATTTTTATGGTGAAACTGCATCTTAAAAAATTTTGAAATTTGTAAGTTAAAAAAAATTTGTTTTCGTTACTCCGAAACCATCCGGCCTATTTTGCCCAATAACGAACTTAACCGAGATATTCATCTCCCAAACCTACTCTGAAAGAGTTCTGATCGAGAGTTATTGTAGAAAGAAATTTTTTTTTACACTTTACGGCAACCTGATCAATACGCATATTCGCAAGCGTATAAAGGTCATTAGATCGGTTTCGGAAATATTCATAAAAAGTATTTTTACTAAAAACGGCCATAACTCCGAAACCGCTTGGTGGATTTCGCCCGTTAACGAACTCGTCCGAGATATTTACGCTCCAAACCTACCCTACAAATTTCAATCCTCCTTCCGTTCGAGAGTTATCGACAGAATCGATTTCGACCACGGATTCTTGAACAGTGAGTCGGACCAAATCGTTTGAGACCATTTTGAGCCAAAAGTTCGATAATTACAGACATTTGGGCAAATTGATGAGCACTCTGTTCCGAGGAACAAGAGCGTCAAAAAAAGTATCTTCACTTACTTTTTCCATTCTTTCTTCAATTTGAGGATTGTCTGCCCTCAAAACTGTAGCTTCACCTAGAACCTGCCCACCTGCAGTAACATTAAATTTCATTCCTTCCTGAACTGCCCTTGGTTCTAAACCTAATCCATCAGGGTGATTGTCAGACCACAAGAAGTTGTCATTTTCAATCTTAGATTCAGATTCGAAGGTGAGCCTCTTGGCATAACCCATTCCAATGCTCAACAACCTGAGGGTCTTTCCGCTAAACAAGTGGCTCTTCCTGTCATTAGGTCTGACACGATAATAGAAACCTGGAATAATTCTGGGATCCACATAAGTACCTAAAAACGAAAAAAAAATTAGAATATCATTGAACGAGTGCAAAATAGAATATCACTAGAAAAATATAAAAACAAATTGAGGAAAGTTCAATGCCACAGAAAATATAAGAATGATCAAATGAAATATATTTTGAATCATCCACTTAATCATCGAGAAGATAACCAGTTTTAAACCAGAATTGGGTTTGAAAAAATGTTGTATACATGAGAATGTTTTGATGAAGTTTCAAATTATACATCGAAAATGATAAATTGAGTGCTCAAATTAAATGGGCCTTACCTACATGAAGTGGTATCAAGGGCGTAGCCAGGAATTAATTTGGGGGGGGGGGGGGGGGGTTTGAAATAGGAATTAATTTCGGGGGGGGGGGGGGGGGGGGGGTGTAAGGGTCACATTCTCCAGCGAAAAATTTTTTTTTTTAAGAGAAAAATAACATTTCGGGGGAGGTTTGAACCCCCAAACCCCCCCCCCCCCCCCCCTGGCTACGCCCTTGAGTGGTATCAATTGTTTTGACAAATAAGTGACAAAACTTCATTGGTTAATGAACTTTCCAAAAAGGCCATACCTTCGACAATTCGTTGCAAATGACGTCTAGTATATCCCCTTTGAAGGATCATGTCAAATTGCCAAACACCCTCTAGAACGCTCTGTAATTTTAACTAGCCACTTTGTTGAAGCAAAGATGAAAAATAAATCAGTTAAGCTGGAGAATATAATAACCTCTGTGGTTGAAGTAGAACAAGATTTGACAAATCTAGGTCTGTTTTTCGGACGAAAATTTTGAAGCTTGTTATTCTATGCATGTTGCTCTATAAAAATCTATGACGGAGGATACACGGTCAATCTGGTATCAATCTGCCATCAATCCGGACCATCAGTCCATAAATCTACGCATATAGAATAAGTACCGTCCATCTGCTTCAAACCATGATTAATGTCAGACTGAACTGATGTCAGATTGACCGTGTAACCTCCGTCTTAGAGGATCAATAATTGCAACTTGCTCATTTACTCATGATATTTGAATATAATGCCATACCTGCTGGAAAAAATTTTATGTATACCTATCAACACTCACCTACAACAGGAATTTCATAGCTCTTCAATCCAGTCATTGTATATTTGGTTGGAACATCTTCTATATCAGACCCTCTAACTGTAACTCTCCTTTTGGTCGTATCTACACCAGGCCTCAGAACATACTTGCGTTTCTTTACTAAGACATTGGCCACTTTTACGATCTCTGTGGTATTCTTTCCCTTCGCTTTTATACATATCGCAGTACCAGATAGATGCATTGGTTTAGCAACCCCGGTTTCGTAGAACTCCACTTTCCCAGTGAACTTAACTTGAATCCTTTTTTCGATACCTTTACCTGTAACATTGTTGCTTATCTCTATTTGATTACCCTGAAAGAGTGAGCATCATAAGTAGGAGCAAGTAGACTTAGCAAAGTTCTCAAATTGAAAGACTTACGACGCCCCAAACTGGATACGGTTTGACCTAGTGTTCTGGCTGCAAGGCGTTGTTGATCCTCGTTTCTAACAACAACATGGATTCGAGCATAGGCGCAGGTTCATATAAAGAGATTAGATTTTTGCTGTTTAAATATTGTGAAACCCTGGGTTCAAAACATAAATAAGAGAATATTGGGCATTTCCAGTATTTTAAAATATGTAGATTTTTCACATGACGTTATGAAGGGCAGTTTAAAGATAGCCCATTAACATTTAATCACAGTTAATTTTAAGAAAATAATTCATTATTGAGAACGACATTCCAATACATATACATTCGAATGCTCTAAGCAGTGACGTCAGTATCATTTTGTAAAGTGTGATTGGTTGAAGTGAACCAAGCAGAGGGTAATTGAGATAGTTCTCCATAGACCAGGGTCGATAATTTTTGAAAGAAAATAATAGGATGAAACCCATTGGAAAAGGAAGAGAATATAACAAAAATGAAAGGGAAAATAATTTACGGGCCATTAGAGGTCGGGAAGTGGAAGGAAAAAAAACGGTTTGTCTTAATTTCTGACAAAATTACGAGTCCTACGGAAGAAAGTTAAATTGCAGAGTTGTAGGTAATAAAAAGATTCGCAATATTCGCTATATTTAGACTTTTTTCACATAGGTAACCTCAAAATTTATGTGAAAAATTCAAATAAATAATTTTGGTTTTTTTATTTTTATCCTTTCCTTTCCAAAGATTTTTTTTTTACGAAATTTGGTGAGAGCTCACTTTTTTATGTCTCAAACACACTGTAATTTTTTTGTTTCGAAATATTTATTTTATCGCCTTATTTTGACTTAAAATCGAAAAAGCAGCCTAATTTTCAATCGAAAATTCTCACGTCAAAATATCTGCTTTTTTAAAAAAATCGTTGAAATTTCTACTTTCTGATAGTGTTAAAAAAAAAATACATTACTATGGTAAATCTTCTCTATGAAATTGATGGTCTAAAATTTTCCGTAGTTCACTCAGGTATAAGTTATCTCATAATAGCAAAAAATAAATAGGCATCTACCCATATAATTTAGAGAAGATTCTACGAAATTCTCAAAATATTGTACCTATATCTTATTAAATATTAACTTTATTAACATTTTCTGAGAAAATTTATGACCTTGAGAATTTTCGATTTAAAATTAGGTTCCTCTTTGATATTAAGTCAAAATAAGGTGAAAAAATGAATATTTTAAATGAAGCAACTTACAATGTGTTTGAGACATAAAGAGGAGAGTTTTTAGGAAATTTCGTGAAAAAAATTTTTTTTTTGTAAAAGATAAAAATAAAAAACACAAAACTTGGTTATTTGAAATTTTCACATAAATGTTGAGGTCATGTGAAAAAAGTGTAAACAAAAAAGTTGTAGATTTTTTTATTACCTACAGCTTTGCTATTCAACTCTTTCCAGGACTTGTAGTTTTGCTGAAAATCAACATATACCGTTTTTCACAGTTGTATAATATCTTCATTATACGATTCCTCAAGTATAATGGCATCGATTAATAATTCACCACTGAAAAATCATTCTGAAGTGGCCCATCGCCCATTACTATGGTAACTATCCATATGATGCATTGGATTTAAACAATTTGGGATTATTTAGAAACATTTAATCGTCCTGGACAAAGCATATTATTGTATTCGCGTATTCGAACTTATTATTATTCATATTGACAGTCATAATAAGCTCACTGAATAACGTACTTTTATCATCAGCTAACATGAGTTTAACCAATCAAAATCACAGGCGCACTGACGTCACGCTATTCCCGCTTGATCTCATCGTGTAAATTCCATAGTTTATTTTGGCGGTTTCAATATTTTTTTTCTGGATACGATGAATTGAATCACTGGAAAGGCCCATTCAGACATAAAACAAAAAATATACCAATGCCAATGCAACCTAAGAGATGTTGTAAGAATTTTTTTTTTGTGCGTCAACGTGGAAAATTGGAATGCACACTTGGAACAATATAATGAATTGAAGAAAAAAGATGCAAATTCTGAATATCGGATAGAGATTGCTGCAAAATTCATCACGTCCAAGCAATGTTGGTGTGTACCTCTGTACCTCTGTCGGTCCAAATGTATATTTACATAATGTAGTTTTGTTTGCTTATTGTAATATTTTATGTGAATAAACGATGATGATGACCTACTCCAAAAGGTAAAGTAGAATTTACATTTTTTCACAGCACTAATCAGATATTCGAAAAATTATAAACAAAGTTAATAATAGGCAATAGAATTACTATGTCATTACTTTGTCCACAAAATAAATCATAAACTCCGCACAATTGAAATTCATGTTTGAGTTTGCCGCATAAAAAGTTGATTATATTTAATTAACTATAAATTATCCCATCCAAGATAAAAGATAACCTATCAAAGGGATAAATGCTTATGATTTTGTTATGATATGGTTGAAAAATTTGTACTAAATATTTACGTACCGCAGCCAGGATATCAATCACCATGTTATGTCCGAAATTTGCGTGATTTCGATAACACATCGTTATCATTAAATGTAAATTATATTTTAATTGATTTTTAAATTGTTTTCGACGAATTGGCGCGCACTGTGTTCTGAAAAAAATCCCATTCCATGACTGAGATACAATTTGGTTGTGTACCTATTTATTCCTGTTGATTTGATGTTAACAAAGTTGATAACATCGGAAAAGTAAGGTGTTGAACATTATTAGAATGTGCTTAAAATTATTGTTGTATTCAAATTATTTATATTTGTGTTGATATACAATAAGTGTATTCACACACGTCTATAAAAACTATGCTAAGCTAGCCTAGTAATTAGCAATAAAATTTACAATTAAAAGTTTCTCAAAAATTGTAGGGATCATATTAGTTAAAATTTTTTTTTCTATTTTTAAAATTATTTACAGACAGTGACCGCAAACGCGATGGCAATTTATTGTAAAATTTGGAAACAAGGTAATTTGGTCCATTCTGTGATCTTCTCAATCAAGTACCTACTGTAGGTATATGTATATATTTTTACCTTACAGTTGTATTATTCGTTGGCGTTACTTCTCAAAAGGCCTACTCAGAAGGCGATACAATAAAATTGGAGGAATAATTCATATTTTGTGTTTCATTTGTCGGTACTTTTTTGATACTGCATTATGCGAATAACCAATAAAAATTTGTTGATACCTTCGTAATTAAATTGTTGTGTTCTATTTTTTTAATATAATCTTAAAAATATGAATGTACTGTCTTAAAAATATGAATTAACGTTGTATTTCAACGTATAAAATCCAAGCACTCTCATTTGGTCGTTGATCAAAAAGGTTGAAATGCAAGAATGAATAAATGGCGACTTGGTATACTGTAAATAATATTGAATCCCCTGGGAAGTTTCATAATATTTGGCAGTGAGGATTTATAGGCATGGATTCGAATACGAGACTCACCTCAGTTTTCAAGATTTCCAAAGTTCCTTGGGCTTCATTGTTCAAATCGAAGATGGTAAACTTGTCCCCTTCAGATACCGCTTCTATCTCGAATGCGAAACCTTCTGGTCTATTGTCACTCCAGAAGTAATTGCTATTGTCATTCAATTTATTCTTGTCAGCTTCGAAGGTGAATCGCCTTGCATAGCCACGACCGATGCTGGTTAGGATCAGAGCTCTGTTGTTGAATAAACATTTGTTTCTGGTAGAATCGTTACCAATCTTCGGTAGTGGTCTCACACGGTATTTAAAACCTGATATAACTCTAGGATCGCAATAGACTCCTACAACCGGGAATTGATATTCCTTCAGAGCACATATGACATAGCGGGCTGGAAAGTCACCCAATTCTGAAGCGTCAAGTATCAGAGAACTTTCTTGTCTTTTCTTGATTACAGGTACAGCAACTTTTTTTATTTCCTCCTGAAATAAAATCAAATTGTCATTCTTTTTTTCATTTCGTCTAAATATCTGCATTTCACCTGAACCGTTTTTATAAAAAGCCCGGAATATCAATAAATGGCAACATGGTCTGGAGACGTACGCTCGTTTTGCCCGGAATGAACCTCCAGGGATTCCGAAACAATAACTAATTCAATAAATTCTTAGTGTAAAAATCCGAAATGTACGCATTGAACAGGTAGGCCTCCAAGAAAATATAAATTGCGTCGTTGTCAGACTGTGCTCCAGGCTATCTCTTTAGACGGCTGTGATTTCATTGGAATGCGACGTTTGAGTTTGTTAATAGTTATAATCGGCCAAACGGTTCTCGAGTTATACCCATCTGAAATTTTGTTGTTATTTCCTCAATAATTCAAAAAATACGAATCCTATCCGATTCAAACATGGTAATTGGTTGTGGAATGCTGACGCGCAAATTTTTGCGAAATTTCGTGAGGATCGCATCACTAGGAAATTTCAAAAGACCATTGAAAATATTCTCAGAAACTATGGGTCCAATATCCTTGAAATTTTACGAGAGCCTTCAAAACCAAACTTGACAGCCAATTTTGAACGCGATTGGATCTATATTGTTTGACATTCGAGCAGCCTTGGGTGAGTTCAGTAGATTGATGGGTGACCTTTGCCACTATAACTTTCGAACGAGAAGGGATAGTAACTAGCAAATTTCAGGGTAGGTTGCGCATCGGAATGGGACATTTAAGTTCGTTGTTGGTCATAATCGGCCAAACGGTTGCGGAGTATTACCCACCTTAAATTTTATTATTATTTCGTCAAAATATACAAATCCTATCCAATTAAAACTTGGTCACGAGCTAATTTTCGCGAAATTTCGTGAATATCGTATTAGTAGAAAAAAATTGAAATGTTTTTCCTCAAAATTTTATATCTATTTCAGAATCTGTACGTCTGAATCAACGGAAATTTCGCATATATCACCAAGCCACCATTTTACAATCGATTACCGAATTTCAGCTCGTTCCAATTGCGTGTGAGGCAATACTATAATAGGCAATACGCGCAAAACCTGCTGACTTCTTAAGAATTTTTTTATTCTTCTATAATCATCAATTTGCATGAACCTTGAAGTCATCGTCTACATCTAAATAAACCAATCAACTCGAATGAATCTGTTGTTCTGGAAATATTGGGAAAATATTTCAAAAGGTGGATTTATACAGCGAATAAAACAAATCAAAATTAAATAAGAAGTTGAATATGCGCATTTCAATGAGAGCGTTTATACAGAAAATTAGGATAAGAGCTAAATATAGCCAACTTTTATCTTCAGTTCTTATTTTATTCGAAAATGATAATTGTCGTTGTCAAAAAATCTGTGATTGGATTGTTTCATTCTTATTTCTCTTTTTTTTCAGTCGTCTGTATGAACCAATCAATCTATTTTGCCTTTAATTCTTATTTACCTTATTTTTTCTTAATTAGTTCTATTTGCTGATTAAAGCCGAATGGGATTTTTTGAGTTCATTTTGGGCTAAAAATTAGAAAATTCCAATCATTTGGCTAAATCATAGCACCCTGCTACGAAGCCGCAAAAATGATCAACAATAGAATAGATACTACGCATTTCAAAGCAGATACTCTACGAAAATCCTTGCCAAGTTTAAACGATGAATAACAAATCGTAAATACTCTAGCTGTCTGGAAGTTATTTTTGGATGTTCATGAAAATTCTTTCAATGTAAATAAAAGATAATAACATGATGATATTTCAGTTACTTGAATTCGAGGATGATGATATTTATATTTATTATTTTGTTCTTTTTCATGGAAGTAGGTTTTTTATATCGTTTTTTTTCGGAATTTCTAAAAGTGTTACTTGTTTGGCTTTTCAAGCTGATTTTGGTAGTGCCGGAATATGCTGTTGATTTGATATCCTCAATAAGTAATATTAATAAAATAGGGAAGTAACAAGTAGCAATTACAAAGAATTCGTCATGCAAAAGATTTACCTTCATACGAATTGAACTAGAATTAACACAGATCTCACAAAGCATATCACTTTTAGTGCAAGAATAGTGCATTGTACTTCCTGATAATTGAAGTTATACCGATAGTTATACTCATTGGGACTAGATTTTCGATTGGCAACCAACATCAACGTTCAGTTCAAGTGCCAAAAGTGCTGATCGACCATATTTCAGTTGCTCTTATCTCTGTACGCCTCTATGTTTTTTCTCAGGAATAAACAATATTGTTTTCACGGGTTTTTCCGCGATTGAATAATGAATATTTTGTTTCATGAATCGGGGTAGCCATAATAATTATATCGAATAATTTCAGTTGTTTATATCTTTCTTCCGGTATAGTGCTCAGTTTCAGAAATGTAAATCGAATGTTTATTGCTTCAAAGGCTGAATTTCTTTACATTGGTCTGATGCAAATTTATTCAGAATGGAAAGCTCTATAAATCAGGGTTGCCACCTTTGGTGTTTCAAAAGTCGGGACGGCTCTGGCGCATTCCTTATCTGTAAAATTTGATGTGCCTTAGCTAAGAGACAATCTAAAAACAAATAACAACCTAATTAAGTAATTAATTCAACTGCGCACTTGACGTATTCTCGGTGGATCTGTAAACACCAAGAAATTACCTCGAATTTGTATTAATCGGGGAGTCCCCGAGACCTAAGGCATTGCTGCCAACCGATAATACATTTTGTGTTTCTGCTCGAGCGGTGGAGCTGACGTTTCAAATTACATTTATTTTTATTATCATCTTTTGTTTTTGAAACCATGTCAAGCGATTGAAATCGTTTTTTTTATGTTTTCAAAATTTTATGGTTCAATAATAGGAATTGTGCCCAGTGGCAACCGTGCTATAAATACCCAGTATTTTACAGCATGCTGGATTATGCTGGATTTATTTCCAATATTTTCATCAATTTCAACCTATTTCAGTACCTATTTTTGGAGGTAGACATCTAGTGAACTATTTTCAATAAGTATCCTGATTTTTGTAACATTCTTGAATTGCTGCTTGAATTTTAATAATGTAATTTCTAAATTGAAAAACGAATTTAAAATATTGCCATAGTTACTAACAATTTAAGATTCCAAAATGAAGGGGATCTAGTTTTTTGTGAAAAACTAGAAATTTATTAATGATGGTGAGATTAATACAAATAAATTCTATCGGAACTTAACTCAAACATTTTCATAAACTGAGCTTATTATTGATTCACTATTTTTTTGAGAATTTTCGTTTACGTTCCAAGTCGGACAATCGTTTAACAAAAGCTTTTGAACTTATTACGGTTCTTAGACACTCTTTGACAACGATACAAAATGACATTATTAACTTGTAGTATTTCAATCTGGTATAATAAACTTATTACGATTCACTAGAAAAATATTTGAAATAAAATAAAGGACAGGGTGTTTTTTATATATGACAAACCCATTACATGAAATGTGACTTTTTTAGCGGTAGGTATATGTTTAGACGATTTCCTTCGATCTGATGGTCCAATTAAATTACTCAGGAAAAATTGTTTTTATCATTTAAATTCGAGTTTAAATTCGATTAAAAATTTTAAATGTTTAAAATTTGTTTAGTGCATATACCGAATGTATGTATGCTTTGAAAGATGTACGAGAGCAGATTAATGATTGTATTCTAATAATGAAATATACATATTATGTATCTACTTCGAAACGGAAAATCCCAGGAGTAATTGAAAATTTTCATCCTGTTCACTGAGGTTTATTATAGTTAATCATAATCATCGGATCTAAAGATATTGATAATTTCTTTATCTTGTATCAATTGGTGCCAATAGGGAAAACAGAAAAAATGATGATGATTGAAATTACTTAAGTATTAAATATCAATCAGATAGAGATTTGAATATGTTTGAAACTATTGAAATAAATTTTGCATATTAATTTAGCAAAATAGAAAAATATTAGGCTGCTAACATTGATGCAATAAAATCTGAAAATTGTTTAAAATAATTGACTTCATCTTCAATTCTCTACAATATTTTCTTTTTATGATGAATGTACTTACGGTTTGGAAGAATTGGTCTTGCTTCTCATTTTCCTTGCAATGGAAAACAACAGATGTTGACAAAGTCGGAGTGCATTGTTTCCTCTGAAATAAAAAACATTAATTTTTGTTACTTATATGCGGACAATCGTGTTTCGAATTATCGTTCATGACATTCAAAATTTGCGGAGGTCGAATCGCTGCGCAGAGATGAATTAGAATTTATTTCAGTTAGAGTAGATCTAAAAATAGTATCAGTATAAGTTCGCAATTTGCAATAGGTATTATGAATTAATATAGTAAACAGAAATAGATAATACCATGTTTTAATTCCAGTCTAAACATGATCTTCGTTTTAGTATACATATTTTTTTTATAATAACGAAATTTCGGAATCTATAAGCGAAAAACAATTTTCAACTTTGCCATTTTCGTAGTTCGAAAATAATTCAAAATCGAATATAAAACGTTGGAATAGCAGACATGCCGTTTGTTCAAATACATAACCAGAGCGGTCACCCATCCATGCATTGTTAGTTGGTTTAGATTATACAGAATATTCCCGATTTTGGCAAAATCTAAATATTTCGGTACATATTCTTCAAAATAAGTTTACCATATTTAACTCGTCTTGACTTGCGATAGGTATTAAATATCGATATAAAATAATCTTTCGAACCAATAGCTCTTTCCTCGTAGAAATGACATTTCTAATTCTATTAATTCAAACTGCATCATGAAATTCGTTCGACTTATTATAATCATTTATTCTATAGGCAGAGCTTATATACGACGGCGTATTAGAGCCAATGTAAAAATAAAAAATCTGTCAATTGACAGATTCAATCTGCCAATTACACTAATTGACAGATTAAATGTGTCAAATGACAGATTTAATCTGTCAATTAGTATAATTGATAGATTTAATCTGTCAAATGACAGATTTAATCTGTCAATTAGTATAATTGATAGATTTAATCTGTCAATTGACACATTTAATCTGTCCATAAGTGTAATTGACAGATTAAATCTGTCAATTGACAGATTTTTATTGGCCCTAATACGCCGTCGTACTTATCTATAGCAGCTCAGAATATAAAAATAAAAGTATAGAAGAAAAATAAATTTAAATGATGAAACAAGAGACTGTATCTTAAACAGACTTCAACAAAACTTAAATCAAGAAATTGGAGAATATGGTTTGTACCTCATTGCACTCTTTTTCTCAATATCACAAGGTCATTAGTTACATAATTCGCATAATTTTTGAAAACCCAATTTTTACATTCACAATCTAATGAACAATGTACATTCAGAATGCAATATTTCTTTGGTATTTGAATCAATAAGAGAAACTCGGATATCTCATTATCGATTAAAACATTCCAAAATCCTCAAATGAAGTAAATGTGATACTTGTAATTGATATGAATAATTAATTTCAATTTATCCTCCTTGAAAAAATTTATCTAGTCTATTTTATCTGATGTGCAGTAGCTAACACTTCAAGATAAGTGAGATATTTTTTATTTCGTAACATCTTACTTCTTGTGTAATCTATTAGTAACATTCGGAGCAAATTTCGATAAAATTATTCTAGCGACGGTGCCGAGAAATTTTTAATCAACGACCTCGAGGGCTATTGAACTCTGTTAAGCATTGAACTTTAAAAATATAAATATACGAAGATGAAAGTTGACATTGAATTTAATGTTGAACCTTCAATCAATTGTCGGAAACGTTCATAAAAATTAATCTCTCAAATTGTTTCTTTCCTCTTTTATAAATTAAGGGAGAATACCACTGGACGAGTATACTCTTCAGCGATTTATGACGCATAGTTTCTGAGATACAGAATTTTTTAAATTATTTTTTTTTTACCCAGTTTAAATTGGATTGGCTATTTTTTTGAGTAATTGAGGAAAGAGAAAAAAAAATTCAGATGGTTATAATTCCAAAGACCGTGTGGCCGATTATGCCTATCAACGAACTTAACTATCGCATTAAGATTTGTGTCGGCATTCTACAACTTCTTACTAGGTTTCAATTCGATCTGATCTGTATTTGAGAAAAATGATAGCGGTTGATATGGGTTGAAAGGATTTGAATGATGTAAGGCAATCAAGAGTGAAATTTCGGTCGAGGTCTTTCGATTGTTATGACTTTAATCTTGTCGGACTCCTTCTATATATAGTTTTGAAGGTATCAATCTGAATTGTCACAATAAGATTTCTGATTATTGTCCTCAAAAACAGGAATATTTTTAGTTCATATATGAATTTGTGTATACAGTGCTTCCGAGATAAGGAATGTATAACATTAGTATACAGGGTGAGTCTTTGACCACTGCATTAATTTTAACCAAAGATTTCTGTCATCAAATGAAACACTTTTTTCATTTAACATTTTTCCAAATTCAGCTCAGGTAAAAAGATACAGGCTGTTGAAATTTTGAAAAAAAATCAGTTTTATTTTGTAGCTTTGACATCCTTTTTTCGAATAAAATGAATGTTGGCGTAAAGTTTCCTATAACTATGATACATATTTTCCAAATATTAGTTATTTTCTACTTCTACTGGTTTTCTAGTTATGGACTCGTGGATTCATAAAACTAAACGAAATTAGCATAAAGAAATCATATAAAGTTTTTCTTGAGTCATTTCAAGAATATTCCATCGTTTTAGAACATTATATTATTCTTCATCATTTCTCCTTAAACGCACCGTTTTCGAGATATTCTTCATAGAATGTTTTAAAATGGAATACTCCAGAAATTTCACTACTTTTATGGATCCGTCCCTCAGCGTTGGAATCCCGAATCAAGCTGTAAACCACGTTACCATGCCTTATTCTCGTCCGCCAACAATGTCATAGATAATTTATATGCGGGAGTGTATTAGCACATTGTGAAATCGTTAAACGCTTGTAACTTTTTACTTGAGCCGAATCTGGAAAAATGGTAAATGAAAAAAGTGTTTCATTTGATGAGAGGAATATTTGGTTAAAATTATGCATTGGTCAGAGACTCACCTGGTAAGAGATACGGGGTCGGTTAAAATGGAAAAAAGTTGTATATTGCAATGCCTAACAATATGCCGTTTAGAAAGATCCAAAATCACAGGTAGTTCTGGAGATATCCGGAAAAACCCGAAATTTTGCGATATGGTTTAATTTTTTTCTTTGTAAACGAATTTGTACATTGATAGTGCAACTTCTTCCGCTCCATTCAATGGCTTCAACATTTTTGTAATCCGATATTACAGCCATCATCAGATTTTTTTTTTAATAAAGCCCTTGTAACTATAAGAGTCATTTTTACGCTCATGTTCTAGGGAACAGCCTGCAGCGACTGGTAATTCTCAGGGTAGGTTGCGCATCTGAATGCCACAGCCAAGTTTGTTAACGGACATGTTCGGTCAACATTTTGTTGTTATTTCCCAAAAACTAAAAAAATTGATATTTGATTGAATTGAAACTTGGTTATTAGTTGTAGAATGCCTACGCGTAAATTTTTGCGAAATTTCATGAGGGTAGTACCAATAGAAAAAGAAATAAAAATATTTCTTAAAAAAAAAACCAAATTTTTCTTCAAAAATTTTACATTTCAGAAACAATATCTCAGATTCCCCATAAGACTTCAAGCCGGATTTTATTTTCCCAATATTTTCAAAAATACAGATCTGATTGATATCTATTACTGGGTTGAGAAAAGACGGCTTGAAGGACCATGCAGTATTTCGTGGCGTGAATAGACAAAATAACATGCACGAAAAGCTCCTGACTTCAGGTCAGTGCTTTTTAAGAATTTTTAATTTTGATCAGATGATATTAGCTTGTAATCCGCTCGAATATAGGTTTTTAACTTGTTTTAGCTATAATTTGATATCTTTCCTGCATTTGGTTCTAGCGATTTCAGAATATCTATTGGTCATAACAGTGTAAAATAAACTAAAGCACAAAATATCGCACAAAATATTTTTAATCAATAATATAAAAAATATAATTTATAAAATGTTTTATTATTTCTAATATTAATATGGCTGAGAGTTGTTTATTAACACTATAAAAGTGGAAGATGAAAAAAACACTTTTGTCCACTACAAATTTTATCGCCTGGAATATGTTTTGGAAACCATGTATCCATGAGACGAAGCGTAACTTATAGTAACGTCTCAGAAGATGGAAACATCGACATATGTTAGATGACAATTTAGAGCGGACAAGAGAGTGTAGTTACTAGTACCTACTAGTGTAGTGTTAAGTGTTATACAGTGTCCACAGTGAACTCAAACTAGGATATGGAAGACGAAGAGTGCTCGAACCTCAAAGTGGTCTTAAATGTTTTCATTTTTAGCGCTCATATCACGTCAATACTGTTATAATTATTTGTTTCAATGCTTACTTTTCTTTATTAGTTATTCGAACCATTTTTGGCGCTCTAGTTCCTCGGAACTGAGTGCTTATCAATTTGCCCAAATGTCTGTAATTTTCGAATTTTTCGATGAAAATGGTCTTAAACGATTTGGTACGACTCACTGATCAAGAATCCGTGGGCGAAAATCATTCTGTCCGGCCGGTCCGGCCGTAGGCACGATAACTCTCGAACGGAATGAGCTAGACAGTTGAAATTTTCAGAGTAGGTTTGGGAGATAAATGGATGGTTTCGGAGTAACAAAAAAAAAATATTTTTTTTTACAAAACAGATTCAAAATTAAATTTTTTTCAATAAGCAGTTTCACCATAAGAATCCAATGATATCATTTTTAACTCTAACAAGCTAATACTTTCGGAGATATGATTTTTCAAAATTTCAATAATAAATCGTATTTCAACGTTGTCACACAATGATATAATTATTCTATGTATGAATTGTCATAATGTCAGTTTATTTTCCTGAGACATGTCATTATCTAATCAATCGAAGAATTGTGAGCGAAGTGAGAAAAATCTCAGTTGTTTGCTCCGAAATTAGTTTTTCTCAGAAAAGTCTTACATTTCGGAACGGAACATGAAGTAAGAGTACATACCTCACTCAATCCAAGGATGTCTTCTGTTCCTGGTATCTCGTTGAAAATTGATGAACTCAAACCCTTCCTGGTTTGCCAAGCGCGTTGCATTGCGCTGAGTTTTGTCTCTTCTTCCAAGCTGCTTAAAGTATTCGCATACATTTCGACTGTAAATTAAAAAAAATAAATTAAACGAAAAATATTTTCAATTGTTAAGTTCTATTTAAGCGCAATTATGTTAGGGTGTTTTCAATCAATCAAGCTAAATATTCCTGTAATAATCTCCCGCATGAAAGATACAAGATAACAAAGATAAGCCAAACCAAAAAGGACAGTAAGCACTAATTAATATTTTTTACGGTTGCGAGTTTGAGTCAGAGTTTTGGAACTTGGTAAAATAAACCCCTGAAACTAGGGTCTTTCTTGTGCATTCTTTGATTGTTTTCAAACGTTAGTGTTGCCAAAACTATTTAAGGAATAAAGATCCGAAATGGACAAAATCTCGGAAATAGGTAGCAGGAATCAACAATGAGTAAATTTCAGAAGACAATGAAACAGGAAGTAATCCATCTATACCAGTATCAAAGGGTAGCATTACAAGCACAAGATCATCACTCATCACATAAAATGTATGACAAATTAATCATATTCATTAGTGTGTGAAAGTGCTCCCTACGCGACCCGGGCTAGCCACCTCATCACTCACAGTACCCCCAAAGAGGAAAATGAAATTCAGGTCAGATTCGTAATGGTTTCATGGTTGTTTCCAATCATCAGCGTAACTGCCACTGAATGTCAAACGAAGGAGCTCTAAGAAACTGAAACACTATTGTTGCGAACTACTGGAGAGAAAAATCTCACCAGCGCCATCTAGAAAAATCCTTAAGAATTCCAACCCTCGTGATACGGAAATTTGAGCGATTTTCAGCGTCTTTCAGTCATTAGCAATTAGCTACAGTTTACTTTATTCTATGAGAATAATAATGTAACATATATATTTTGTCATTTATAAGTGATATTTAAAATTTGAAAAGCAAGTAATGTGACATCGTTTGTCTGAATATCGAGATTAACTTGGTCAAATCTGTTTTGAGGTTATAGAAATGTCAGAAAAATTTCACGTACTAATAAAAATAACTAATTCATGAGAAAATTTATTTCCTCATTAAAAAATGATTTAATTATATACAGTGTACAATAATGAATAAAATTGAACGAAAAATTTGAACGAAAACAGAAATAAAGAGAAGAATCAAAATTATTTTTGGTTGGAAAATTGTTCAAGGTTGTGTCATCTTTTGTCTGAATAGGTATAGGATATTAGAATTGGTATAACATTGCCATGTAGGGTGGAATATCAATATAGGTAGTTGAAAAAATGGAGTCAAAATCTATTCAATCCACAATAATATTTATTAATCACCCTATATGATAATGCAATATTTTCGGATTACTCTATTACGTCCATAAAAGTGGAACAAAATTTTCAGTGTTCGCATAGAAATGTCCAAAAATTTCATCCGGTTCATTCGAAATAATTTTAAGGATATATATCCAGAACTTTCCTATATATTCTAGAACTTTCATTCTCATTAAGGACAATAAGGTAGTTTTGGTTTAAATTATGTCAAAATTCGATAGATATTCTAGTTTGAGATCACTGAGGACTGATTATGTACACTAGAAAAGTTACAAGTTACTCGCTCCTTCGTCGCTCGTTTTCGAATTTCGCATTCGTGTTTGAATATCAGCCCATTCTGCAACTTGTTTTAGAATATACTATTCCGAAACATATATCAGACGACAAAATTTGTAGTGGACAAGAGTGTAGTTACTTAGATACTAGATAGATAGATAGATTTATAATGCGGACCTTTCTGCGACTTGCTCAGTCTTAGGAAAGGCATATATAACATATTTTGACCTCTTGTGTCATGAGAGTGAATATAGTTGTTTTTCATGTATGCATTAAGATGTACTTAATTTAGGCACTCAAACACGAATGGGACAAACAATGTGAGAATGTTCAAATCCTTGAAAGTCCCCTACAACAGTCTGTATACCCGAGTGTCCCGAGTTTAGCGTATATTCTAATAGTTAGAAGCTGAATATGGAAAACTTTCACTAATGCTATTTCCCGACACAATCAATCCATATCTTAAATGAGACTCGCATCAAATAATAGACAGGATTGTGCGCATTCAATGATATAGATTCTACAGAGACAACGAGGAGTCTATGTTTATAAGAAATAATTCATTCTTACTAAGTTTTGTGCATAGACAAGGAAGATATTGGTTTTGTGGCTAAAACATCGATGAGTGAGATGAGAATCTAGTTGAATACCTAAGAAATTAACGGATTCTCATACCTGACTGGTAGACGAACCGCAGGCGGGCCTCAAACCGAAAATAACCTTTTCTGTCATTTGTTCAGTAAGACCAAGTTCATTTGCTGTAAACCACTTCAAGACACCTGACAACGCCCCAATAAAAATCGTAAAAGAATGTTGTGAGAATTTATGTTTATTATATTTATTTAATCTTCAAAACTTTACTTTTGTGAACATGAAAAGGGCAACTTTTTCAGATATGACCAAGGAATTTTCTATATGATGAAGAGCAAAGATAAGATAAGAAATTGCTTATTCAAACAATGTTTCCAACACTCGTGGAAATCCCTCAGCTGTACACTGTACTCATATGACCTAGGAAAGTATGGTTAACCCTCGTGAGTCGTGACAACGTTAATGGAAGTCGTATTGGTGCATTTTTCTATATTTAATTCAACATTTCAATTGGGGCTTGAGCGATACCTCGGAGATATAAATATCTCGGTATTGTTGTGGGTTGTGGAATGTCGAGGTATTAGACTGTTTTCTCTCCAGCTCAACTAGGTAGTTGAAAAGAGAAAGCACTATTTGGTCTTCCTGTAGGTAGGGGGCATGGCCAGACCGAAATAGGCAGAGCCATAAAGATGAGAAAATTAAATCCAATTGAGATACATTTTTACTTTTACTTCTTTTTGAAGCATACATGATGATATTCAAAATCATAAAAAAATTCAAATTTGAAATGAGGTTCTTTCTAAACATCGAATTAAAAATTCATACAAAATATACCTATACTCCTACACAAATTATATTTTGTTCCCACGATGCATACGATACGATGCAGTCTTATTATATCATGGCCTCGGCGATTTGCCAATTGTCAATCAGTGGGATTGACTTACAAATTAAAACGGGACCTCCAACAGGGAATACAAATTTAACAAACTGTCAAAATACAAACCTTTCAATTGAAACACAGTGGTCGTAAATCTTATCCAGCAGTTCCTCTACAATTGCGCAGACAAATCTATAATTTCACCTCGAATCGAACCAAAATGTATAATAATACAGAGATGGGTAGCACAGTTATCTCGCACAACCTGTTCACAGTCAGTTGAAAATAACGAATGGTCGACGCCATGAATCCAGGCATTTTATCCTTGTTGCTTCTCCCACCATCTGTTTTCTCGATGGCACAGGTCAATAATTCGAGAATTGGCTGATGTTTACAAATTTGATCAATGAATTGTTTGCGGTTCCTCAAAATAGGATCTTTGATGTTACTTTATCTAAGCAAAAGGAACAGCTTGCGCAAAACAACCAATTACAAAATTAAAAGAGTTAGGTATTAGGATTAGGTTTTGACGAGGCACCAGGATCTTCGAAGGATGAAAGTGTATTCTATTCTAATTTATAATACAAATGCATAGTTACGCGTTTACTAGTACTACATATTAATAATAATAATGTTTAATAGTATATTCTATCTGCTTATTCTTCTATCTTCTATCATTTTGTCTGATTCGGTACTGCTCTCTGATCACATAAAATAGCCAGCTTACATTTCCTCGCTAACCGGTTATTGACTATTCCGCTAAGGGCGCTAAGCAATGTAAACTTCAAGAAAGATAGAAACGGGTATAGTCATAAACTAGTTCAGAAAATTATCAACAAAGCTAAAGATAAAAATCTCTTCAGCAACATAACCCTAACGAAAGAAATAAAAACGGTAAAAGGTTGGATCAGGAGTTTAAGCTTTAGCTTAGATTTTTGCTCCAGTTCCGACTTTAATTAATTCAATTTCTACAACGAAAATAAAATGAACGAGAAAAATTCTTTAAAAGAACTGACATGAAGTCCGGAGGTTTTGCGCGCATGTTCAATTGTCTATTCACGCCTCATTCGAAGTCGATCGAGCTGAAATTCGGTAGATAAATTGAGTTTTATCTTTTTTTCTAGTGATACAATATTCACGAAATTTCGAGAAAATTAGGGCGTCGGAATTCTACAAGTAAATACCAAGTTTGAATTGGATCGCATTTGTATATTTTGAGTTGTAAGGGAAATAACATAAAATTTAAGATGGGTATAACTCCTATACCGTTTGGCCGATTATGCCTATTAGCAAACTCAATTGTCGCATTTGGATACGCAACCTACGCTGAAAACGGCAAGTCGCTGTGTCTTTGCGTTCGAAAGTTATCGTGGCAACGGTTACCCATCCAGGTATACTGAACTCACACTAGGCTACTCGGATCTCCAACAATACAGATTTGGAGCTTGGCTGTAAAGTTAGGTTTTGAAGGCTCTCGTAAAATTTCAGCGATCGGATAGTTTCTGGGATACAGAATTTTTTTCAAAGATATTTTTAAAAGTTTCTTGTGATACAATACTCACGAAATTAAAAAAAAAAATTCGGTTGGACATTTTACAACTAATTACCATATATGTTGATATTAGGTCTTATTAATATTAGGAATATCTTTTTGGCACTGTTGTTCCTCGGAACATAGTGCTTATCAATTTGCCCTAATGTTTGTAACGGAAAAAAAAAATTATTTTTACATTATAAATTTCGAATGAAATTTTTTTTAAGGTGCAGCTTCATCATTAGAATCCACTGATACCATTTAAACTCTAACAAATCAATACTTTCGGAGATATGAAATTTAAAAATTTCAATATTGAATCGTAACTCTATGATTTCACAGAATCCTGTATCGAAAATTAAAGTTCTTATCTATTTCATCTGTGTTCATACATTTCATCATTGTCATCTCATCTACCGATAAGAGACATGTCAAACAATGAATGATTGAATCCAAAATGACCAATGGAATAATTTCAGCTGTCGTAGATATCTCTTGGATAATAGATATGATGATGATAATCCATATGATGATGACGATGATTGAAACATACTTTGGAAAGTTAATTAAATTGGGTTCAATAGTCCCGGTAAAAACGAAACTGGCTATGTTATAATATAATTTTCATAGTAGATTTTAGGAATGGATATTTCGGATAGGTTCGTTATTGGGTATAATTGGTCTGTTGGTTTTGGATTTATAATTGCTGGCACTCTTGTTGAATTTAAATTATTTTCTGATGTTTGAATTTAATTTCTTTTATGATAAGAATCCATTGATATAATTCCCAACTCTTACCATCAATACCTTCGGAGAAATGATTTATCAAAGTTTGAACAAGAGCGCCAAAGCTCTTGTCCACAGTTCTTTCCCACTTTTGATATTATAATGTCAGCAATTATTTTTACAATTTTCAGCGTCTCGAATCAACATTGATATATACCTACTATATTTTCTCTCAATTACCCAGAAATGACTACCGAAATCGTTATCTCCCTTAGATAACTTCGTAGTTTATAAGGTCAACCCTTGTAAATTGAACTCTGGAATAAATTTTGGAGTTGATCTTATGCAATCTTGAGTCAGTTGGGTTTTAACGTTGTTGATAAGAGAATTTTTTCATATATTATCTGTTTAGAAAATTAGGATGAGTTGTTTTTATTAATAGCTTTAATCACGAAATTAATTGATGCATTTATAAATGTATGAGTTGAGCCGGAATACGAAAAGAAATTATTGACGTATTTGGGTTGATTTGGCTATCACATTTGATTCATTAGAATTTAAAATATATATGAATAGTTTCATTTATCCTATATGGTCAAGTTTTTATTAATATTTAATCCCTAAGGTGCAGAATGTAATATCATATTGAGCCATCTTGTTTACCAAGATTTATTTCGAACGCAATATAAATACCTACGTTTCTGTATAAATAATTAACACGTGTCTAATAAGATTCCAATATTTAAATTTCAAGGTAATTTTGTTTGATCTAATTGAATATTTCTTCGTAGAATCTGCAGTTAACTGGTCATTATAACCATAAAAATTTTCAATTCAAGCGATATTATTTCTGTTCAACAAAAACAAAAAAATCGACAGTGTGGTGAAACAAAATTAAAATATTTTTATTTAAACTTTTTCGATATCAAATATGAGGACAACATCAATAAAATGAAGATTTATTCAATAATATCAATTTGATTGGAATTGACTCTATAATCTTCAGGTCTAATTATATTGGAATAGGATATACATATTGTTTTTAGAAGGGTTGCTTTTAGTTAATTATATTTTCAAATAATGAATGTTTGGAATTGTACAGCGAAAAAATGTGTTTCATGAATTTCTCGTAGATTTCGTTTATTCGATTTTGATTTATCATTTCCTCAAGAAATTTTCAGAATTTTGCATCGAATAAAAGTTGTTTACTTTTTATTGGAAGTAATATAACTTTTGTAAAATTAACATGAGTTAATCAAGATTAAAAGTTCTAAACGAAGTTCCAAATCTCACCAGTTAATATAATATTATACTGATTAACCTCATTTCATCAGTTTTCAGTAGGACCTCATTTTGGAATATACAGGGTTGGGCGATACTATGGAATAAAATCCATATTTTTTCAACCACTAACTTAGAATAAAAACGCTTAAACCCCTCAATTGATTTCCAATTTTCCCCATTTTTTGGCCATGAAATGGAATATTTACGTTCAACCCCTTGGCCACAACCCTACCCAACTTTTGTTTTTAAACGTAAACATGTGTGAGCATTGAAAAAATCTTGAAAATTCGAACTTTACGATACCCTTACTTTCTGTAGTTATGTTATTATTAGGAAAATGAATACATAAAACTTATCGGTATGCTGAGTTCAATTCTGAATAAGTTTTGGTTTTACATCGATAATATAGAAAGAAAAGCTAAAGCCATCAGCAGGTGTAGTTAATATCATTTCGCTTGCTTTTTTTTTTATCGATGTTGGTATAACAAACAATTTGGAAATTGAACTCAGCATACCGATCGGTTTTATTTATTAATTTTCCAAACAATTATAGAAAAACTAAGGTTATGGTAAGATTGCATTTTTCATAAGCTTTACAACGAGCCCACACATGACATGTTGTCATTTGACAAACAAAAGTTGGGTAGGGTGGCAGCCAAGGGGTTGAAGGGAAATATTCCATTTTATCGCCAAAAAATTAGGAATATTGAAAGTCAATTCACGGGGTTCAGCTTTTTCATTCTTTGATTTTAGTTGGAAAAATGTATAAGTGGTATTTAAAAAATGGGTTCAAGCCCTGTGGACAGGAGCTTTCTGGCGCTCTAGTTCAAATAGACAAATTATATCTCCGAAAGTATTGGTTTCTCAGAGTTGGGAATTATATCAATGCATTCTTATGATAGAACTGCATCATAAAGGAAATTCAATTCAAATAATAGTTTATTTATCAAGATTAAATGAGCAATCTGAGAATGAGAACTGCACCATGGCAGAAACCAAATTAAAATAGCTGAAATGAATTTGACTCTCTCTTATAGAACAGGATGAAAAGTACGAGTACGAACACAGATCATATAATAAAGCTTAGATAGAATAATTATAGCATTCTGTGAAAACATAGAAGTATGATTCATTATTGAAATTTAGAACTTCATCTTAGCAGATATTGAATTTAAACATCATAGAAGAATTCAAATTCAACAAGAGTGCCAAAAATTATCAATCCAAAACCAATAGACGAATTCTACCCAACAACGAACTCATCCGAGATATTCATTCCTCAATTCTATGATGAACGATTATATATATCTTTCCTCAAATCTACTCCAATACACCAATTTTCCAGTTTTGTTTTTAGTGGAGATATTCTGAACTCAATATTATTAACTTACCATTCCCATCATCATATGGATAGACCATCGGCATGAAAATATCAACCAACAAAAAGTATGATATTATATGAGGAGTAACTTTTCAAAACGCATTATGTCCTTTTTGGGCGAAATTGAGTTTGAAGCGGATTCAGAAATGTTTTCTGTTGCTCTATAGCCCTATGTAAACAAAATCTTCCAAATGGCAGTATGTCCCTCTGTAATACTAATCCAAAGTATGTAAGCCGCATCGTAATGAATTATGTATACGTTTGCATTTTTAAAAGAAATAAAATATAACCAAAAACATGTTTTATCGATTTGCTCATGTTAATTAGGTTACAGGCCAACACTTACTGTGCAGACTGTTTTCTCTAAATGTATAAAAAATCGCAACAAACAGCATTATTTTCAATTTCAACCACATCAAAACGCATTATATACAATGAGATGAATCAAAACGCATTAAGTCCAAACGTTTTTTACATTTTCTGTGTATATCTGATCAATATTGATTTAAATGAGATTAGTTATTACCTTTAGATGTAAATTTCTATCAAACAAACTAGACATACTCAAATTATAAGCCAGGGAGGAAGAAAAAAATCGTTTTTCGTTGATTCCCAATAAAATGGTTTTTGGACTTAATGCGTTTTGATAAGTTGCTCCTCATATTATGATTCTCATATTGATACTATTACTGGAATGAATGACAATGAGACAACGTCAAAGTTGACATTATAACAATTCATAGAATAGCCACAGAATAATTCTATCATTGAAATTTTGAAAAATCATATCTCCGAAAGTATTAGCTTGCTAGAGTTTAAAATGATATGAATGGATTCTTATGGTAAAACTGCTTATTGAAAAAAATTTAATTTGGAATTTGTTCTGTGAAAAAAAATTTTTTTTTTGTTACTCCGAAACCATCTGTCAGATTTTGCCCAATAACGAACTTAGCCGAGATATTTATCCCCCAAACCTACTCTGAAAATTTCAACTGTCTAGCTCATTCCGTTCGAGAGTTATCGTGCCTACTGCCGGACGGCCGGACAGAATGAATTTCGACCACTAATTCTTGATCAGTGAGTCGAACCAAATCGTTTAAGACCATTTTCATCGAAAAATTCGAAAATTACAGACATTTGGGCAAATTGATAAGCACTCAGTTCCGAGGAACTAGAGCGCCAAAAATGAAGTGCTGAAATGTGAAACAATAGGTAGGGGAACCCGAGATAGAATGGGGTACCGGAGCGGAATGGGAAAGAGGTGGTAGACTCGCTACGAATGCCAAAAACACGTGATTTCTACACACAATGTTCAGATTCAGACTGCCCTGAGGCATTATCCGCAGCAGTTGGTGACACCGTAAGAGCCTTATCAGGTCTAGTTACGCCGAAGGTTAACAAAACAGCTAACACTTTCCAAGTTTTGCTCTGCAAAGCTAAGGTAACTACCCTTTTTTTGTTCTGTATATTAAAGGTAGCAGTTTATTACAACATACTTTTGACTAATCACAAAGTAGCCATAGGGCAGGTATGACTAGTGTAGCTGATAATAAACATTTGTTTTGTAAAAATTGAATATTGGGGCAGAACGGGAGGGGCACAATGGGGTATACTCCATTCCGAAAAAAAAAGGAAAAAAACCAAAGGGTTGCATATAAAAACAAAACAAAATCGAGACAGACTCCGAAGAAAGCACAGATGAAGAAGATGCCAACTGCTTGTCTTGTAATGATCTGCACCTACTCTAACATTGGGTTTCACGAAGCTTCGATTAGCTTAATTGTGGATTTAATTCGATGGTTGTGTCAAAAATGAACTGAAAATCGACATAGAATCGCACTAATTCGGCAATTAAGAGCTGTCAAAGCTTCGTGAAACCCACCGTAAGTCTGATGAAGGTTCGTGTTCTTGTAGCATCTGCAAAAAAGGGCACACTTAGGATGTGCTCGTCTGGACAGTGATGATGAGGACACTATTCTCATATGCGAAATATGCCAATAATTATTATTTAGTGTTACCCCAGGTCAATTTCCCATTCTACCCCAGGGGGTGGGGCAGAATGGGAAATTACATTTTTTTTAACATTATTCTTTAATAGAAATTACTGGTGTAGATAAGTGCTGTTAGAGATTTTTATAGATTAGTAAGTAAATAAACGTTAAGACCGCCAAATAATTTTGGTATTTAATTTTAGCCTCCACAAATTGCACCCAAAGCTTAGGTACCCCATTCTACCCCAGCTTCCCCTACCTATATTATATATGTATTTAAATGATGATATACTTCTTTCGCAGATTGATTGAAGTACCGAATGATGCAGTGAACTGAAAATATCTTCCATTTACTAAACAGATATACCATTATGGTGAAATGATACTCAAGTTTTGCTGTATAAATTATATTGATATCACACATTGGATCTGAACAAAAATAATGAATTCTTAATGACAGTGTAAAGAGCAGGCCTTCTCGTTAGAATTACATTTTTCATCTGAAAAAGAATCAGTAAAACTATAAAATTGTGCAAAGTATCTTACCTACAAGCTCATAGAACAGTTCACATATACATATTATGGAGCAAATAATATCTTGTTCTTTTTGCGCGTATGTTCTGGGGAACATCGCGTTATCATTTTGCCCAAATGCCTGTTATTTTCGAAATTTTCACCGAAAATGGTCTCAAACGATTGGGGTCGACTTCCTGATCAAGAATTCGACGTCAAATTTCAATCTGTCCAGCCGGCTGGCCGTCCATCCGTTGCCACGATAACT
Organism: Halyzia sedecimguttata; assembly: GCA_937662695.2. Lineage (NCBI taxonomy): Eukaryota > Metazoa > Arthropoda > Insecta > Coleoptera > Coccinellidae > Halyzia > Halyzia sedecimguttata. The sequence goes on along the minus strand of OW569411.2, from coordinate 9,720,326 downwards.
TTAGAACGGGCATAATCGGCCCAACGGTTTCCGAGTAATAATCTTGTTTTCAACCAATACAAGTTCGATCAAATTGAAACTTGGTGAGTAGCTGTAAAATGCAAAACTAAGCTCGCTTGTGAAATTTTGTGAGAATCATATTACTACAAAATTTAAAAAAAATTGTCAAAAAATATCATTTATGTCACCATAACCTGAGAACGGAAAGGGATAGCGACTTGAAAATTTCGGGTAAGGTTGTGCATCTGAATGGGACATTTGAGATTGTTTATCGGTATAATCGGCCAAACGGTTCTGGAGTTATACCCATCTAAAGTTTGGCTGTTATTTCCTCAATAACTCGAAAAATGCAAAACCGATCCAATTCAAACATGGTTATTAGTTGTTGAATGCCAACGCGAAAATTCTTGCAAAATTTCGTGAGGATTGCATCACTAGAAAATTTTCAAAAAATCATTGAAAAAAATTCTATACATCAAAAACTATTTTTCCGACATGCTGAAATTATGCGAGAGCATTTAGAACCTAATCCTACTGCCAAGTTCCAAGTTTGAACACGGTCTATATTGTTGGAGATCCGAGCAGCATTGTGTGAGCTCAGTAGCAGGATGGGTGACCGTTGCGTCGATAACTCTAGAACGATAGGAGATAGGGACATTTTTCAGGGTAGGCTGCGCATCCAAATGGGAGAGTTAAGTTCGTTTTTTGACATAATCGTTTCAACGGTTTCGGAGTTAGACCAACCTGGAATATTATTTCCTCGATAACTCAAAAATATAGGCTCGATCGAATTGAAGCTTGGTAACTAGTTGCAGAATATCGACATAAAGATGTGTGTGAAATTTTGTGAGGACCGTATCCCTAAAAAATTTAAAAAAATTTATAGAAAAAGAAAAAAAAATTGCTTCAAGCAGTGACGTGAAGTCAGGAGCTTTTGTGTAAATGTTCTATTGTCCAATAGAGGTGAGTAGATAATAGAACATGCACGCAAAAGCTCCTGACTTTACGTCAGTGCTTGAACCAAGTTTTTCAACACTATTTTGAAAATCAGGCATTTAGTCACTGGTAAATTGGGGTCCTTTCCGAGAGTTCTATCCTTGAAGAAGAAAACTATCCCCCGGTTTCTGAAAGGCTGGTCAAAGTTAACACAACTGTTAATGTCAAATCAGTCCGAGTTTTTGCGCTCTGCGCAACTCAGATGAGGGTTGACAAGAGATTGATCACTGATCAGTTAACATTTGTGTTGATCAGCCTTTCAGAAACCGGGGGTATGTGTATTTTATTCTACAATAACCAATATTTCTTCTGCCGTAGAAATAGTAAATTAATAAGCAAACTATGAATTTTTTATGAATATCTAATTAATTATTTGAAAGTCAGGAGAAATATGGATTACCAAAAAGTCATTAGGATACAGTAGGAGGTATATTCATTATTATATGGTCTCTTTCTGGTTTTTCTCTCCCAAACTCTGAAAAATATCTATCGAATAAAAATGTATTATTTTGTGAATTGATTCTTATTTGATAGATATTTTTCACAGTTTGGGAGATAAAACCCAGAAAGAAACCATTTAATAAATATGGAATATTGTAGAGGGCAGCAGGGCCCAAGTACTCACATTTGTTTCAAACGACAGTATCTGTATTTCTCCGACACCACCATCTCTTGTGAAAATCTAAGCAATCAGGTAGATGCTTTATTGATTTGATTCGACTCATCACCAGATTCAGCAAGAAAATTTGAAGAATAAATATACTACAGAAAAATATCGTTGTAAACCTCATACTTGCAATTATTGATACCTACTAGGTGATCAATAAATGAAATCAATAGCTTATGTTCGCCTCCAGATGTTACTTTGAGAGAAAAGGAAGGAAGCTGTGGTTTCCCGGTGTGAACATTTCCGTTTTCGTAGTTTGGTTAATCATTAATTGTACTTACTTCGATTTTTGTGACTTTCTACCGCGAAAGAAACAAGATTACTCCATATGATCAATTTCCGCTTTGCTCCCACGTTCTTGGGAACAGGGTTCTATATCGTTGTGCTCAAATGTCTTTCATGTTCGAATTTTTTGCCGAAAATGGTCTTGAACGATTAGGTTCGACTCACTGATGAAGAATCCGTGATCAAATTCAATTCTGACCGGCTGACCGCCCGTTGCCACAATAACTTTCGAACGGAAAAAAAATTTCAGGTTAGGTTGTACATCCGAATGAGACGGTTAAGTGCGTTAATGGCCATAATCAACCAAATGGTTTCGAAGTTATTCCCATCTGGAATGTTGTTATTTCCTCAATAAATCAAAAAATAAAAATGTGGTCTAATTTTAACTTAATTTTTGTGACACTAATTTTTCGAAATTCCGAGAGGATCACTAGAGAATCACTAGAAAAAAAATAAAAATTTTCCTTCAAAAATTTTATATTTCAATTTGTCAGATTCCGTTGAAATTCCGTACAAACCTTTAAACTGAATTTTATTTTCCAATATTTTCAAAAATACAGATCCGATCAAATTGAAATCTAGTATTCGGTTGAAAAGAAAAGGTATTTCCTCCAGATGTGTGAGACGTGAGTAGAACAACAAACATTCGCGCAAAATCTCCAACTTCACTTCGGTGCTATTTAAGAATTTTTTGAGTGTAGTTTTATGAACATTTCTGGAATTCAGTAATAAAAACTTCAATAAAATCATATCACATCATATTTACGAATATCGTTTATATGGCGATTCCAAAGTTCCAGCTCTTTTTGGCCCTCTTGTTCCTCGCAACAGAGTGCTTATCAATTTGCCCAAATGTCTGTAATTTTAGAATTTTTGGATGAAAATTGTCTGGAACTATTCTGTCCGGTCGTCCACCCAGCCGTTAACACGATAACTCTCGAACGGAATGAGCTAGACAGTTGAAATTTTCAGAGGTGGTTTGGGAGATAAATATCTCGGATGAGATCGTTACTGAACAAAATCGGACTGATGGTTTCATAGTAATTTATTTTTTATTCACAAATTTCTTATTCAACATTTTTTAAGATGCAGCTTCATCATAAGAATTTATTGATATCATTTCCAACTCTAACAAGCCAATACTTTCAGAGATATGATTTTTCAAAATTTCAATAATAAATCGTAATTCTATGATTTCACAGAATGCTGTAATCGAAAATTAACATCCGTATATGTATCTAGGAATTTCATGATCTGTGTGCATACATGTCATCTTATCTACCGATAAGAGACATGTTAGATTCAGTTCTGGTTCTATTAAAAATTCGTTACTCATGATAGATGTGGAATAACTCATGTTCTAGAACACAAAGTATGATTGAATGCAAAATGACCAATGAAATAACCTCAGCTATCGTAGAATTATGAGGATTATAGGATATTATAATTTTTGTGTGATAATATAATGGATAATCCATATGATGATGGAAATATATACTTTCTCCAGTAAAAACAAAACTGGAATATTGGCTAAGTTTCAATTGATATAATATAATTTTGAGTTGATTTGAGGAATGAATATCTCGGTAATTTCGTATGATTTGTCAATGTTTGAATAATTATCGCAAGTAGTTTGACAAGAGTGCCAAAGCGCCTGTCCACAGAGCGTTTCCACTTTTTGTCTGTTCTTAGTGGGGCGTTATATTTCCATAAAAAAATTGAACTAGAAGAATTCGTGTTCAGATTGAGTGCTAGCAGTAGCCGTTGGTATGAGCACCATAACTTTCGAAGCAAATATCACAAAAATTATGCAACAAACAGGGTGGTATCGTGTTTAATCACTTCCGGACCAGCCAGAGACAAAGATAAATTTTAGCTTGTGCGTTGAATAGCATCTCCTAGTCCAAAATTCCCAAGCGTAATCGACCTATCCCGCACTGTTGACTCACCCTGTACATATACATTTTTGAAAATTTTGATTTATTCTGAATTTTGAAGCAGACGTAGTGTTGAAGTTTTGAATGATGTAACATAAACCTCAAATAATAAATCGGCACAAAAAGATATGGGCTCAACCGGGATTTGAACCCGGGACCTCTCGCACCCAAAGCGAGAATCATACCCCTAGACCATTGAGCCTGATTATCGATTGTTACGAAAAACTCTATCAAATTCTAGTTTGTCCAATATTTATGAATATTCATGAAGATCCATAAATATTCATGGATCAATAATCCGTCAGTTCCGATTTTAACACCAGTTTGTCCTCCCAATTAACACAGCAGGTAGCTTGTAGCATATATTTCGTATCCGAAATGTCATGAAGACGTCTTCCATACCAAAAAGGAGCACATGTTATGGCATACATTTGGATTTGGTGGCAAACTTTTAGCTGCACAATCTAGTTTGGTCTTATTTTGGCCTTCAAATCGGCAATCGCTTCACTCACTAGATTTTCATAACCTCAAATATTTTTCACTACTAGGACTAGGTATCTAATCTTCTCTGTCGACATGATTAATTCTTGTTGGCTATAAACATGTGGGAAAGCCCTGTGGACAGAAGCTTTGCCGCTCTTGTTCAAACTTTGACAAACCACACCTCCGAAAGTATTGGTTTCTCAGAGTTGGGAATGATATCAATGGATTCTTATGTTAGAACTGCAGTATAAATATAATTGCAGAGATACAAATGATGAAACTGCATCTTAAAAAAATTATTTGAAATTTGTATTGTAAAAAAAAATGTTTCGTTACTCTGAAACCAATTTTGCCGATGCCGCGTAGATGTTTTCTTTACTGGTCTCTGAGCAGAAAAATCTGCTTGGCCACCTTGATCTTTTGTTTCATTCAATGTTTTCAAATGTTCTTGAATAAATTTGAAATATCAATTCAAATAATTCCATATGGCCTTATTTTGGAATTTATTTCAGCAGTACTTTCCATCTTAGTGCTCAATGGCTTTGACATTATTTTAGCATTCATTTCAGCAGGAGCTGCGATTAGAGTGCAAAATATTATTCCATATGGTTTTGGCATCGCTTTGGAATAAAATTTGGATTTCAAGAGAATTTGATGGCGTCAACTTTGCATTCAATGCCATACTTGCAATGCTGGCTTTTGGGTTGCTCGCCAATATTTATGAATATGAATGAATACATGAATAGTAGTGAATATTCATCACTCATTCATGATTCTCAGCCCTAATCCGAATGAAATATTTGTTTTAAATTATTTTATTCATTCATGTAAGTATAGTAGCATAATTTCAATCAGGTACTTCGAGCATATCTTTCAGTTTCTTGAATTTTTCCAGCAGTCCCTCACTAAGACACATTTTCCTCCTTCTTCATCTCTGATGTAGTTTGGCTTGCAATAACATCCACTTACACATTGGGGGGAGCAATGCGCGAATTGACGATTCTGGCATGTTGAAACACATGGAGAGGAACATGTATAATACTCATTTTCTCCGCATATTGGCTCTAGAAAATAAAATCGTATGATGCACCAGACTCAATAGTAAACACTTTTTTCAATATGGACAAATCAACTCAAATTACATGGATGACATTTTATATTTTGTGGAGGAGGGGAAAGTAATTAATCAATCTCATGTTAGTTGGAAACTCATCGATAATAATTTGTCAATTTCAACCCTATAACGTCATTTGTTTACAACAGGCAATCTGCTGTGAACAAAATCGATTCGGTGGAAAACTGTAATATTGGGTTTAAATTGCCCACAGGAAAATACGCACACAGGGCAACGTTATATGATATTATCCGAAAAATCAGTTATACAGGGTGTCCCGAAATATATGCAACAACATTTTACAGTAGATTCCTGAAGATACCTATTTTTATTTTTGTGAAATGGGCCCCCATTTCGGAATAACAGACCTCTGAATTTGCCCCCCGCCCCCCCCAGAATCATTTTATGTCAATATCTCAGAACGTTGTTGCATATTATATACCAAAAATTGTATACACAGGGGTTCTGAATGTATAATAAATCTGACAGTGTTACCTTTTTTAGCATGGTGCCCTCTTAAGACACTTTTCCTTGGGCCCCCTTGTCTTTGGAGCTCAGAAACTTTGTTAGCGTATTTTTATTTTTTCAAATTTATTATTTTATAGGAAAGCCCAGGAATATCCAACCGTGTGATATTATGATATTGCATGATTATTATGTGTTGGATTAGAAGCCTCAGAAGGAAGACTTCCATGAAATGGTTATCTTGATACTAGGTTAACGCATAATTGAAAATATACAATTTTGAAACTTCCATTCTTGATAAATCGGTAATCATTAAAGGATACTGTGGGAGGTATACTCATTATCAAAAGGTTTTTTTCTTGGTTTTCTCTCCCAAACTCTGAAAAATATCGATATAGTTGTGTCTTCGTTGATGATGTTTCGTTGTTGTTTGTTAGGCAACATTGTTCAATTGATTGCTTCTGAGAAATATGTTGTGTTTCTTACGCAGAAGCAAATCTCAGAATAATTCATTTTTATTTTATAGATATTTTTCAGAGTTTGGGAGAGAAAACTTAGAAAAAAACATTTAAATAATTGATAAATCGGATTTCATATAATACATATCATCAAATGAACGAGCGCACTGAAGTTCCTGACGTAACGTGAGTGCTTTTAAATTAATTTAATCAATGAATTCATTCTTAAAACACTTACCTTGGAAAGACATCCCAACGAATGCAAGAAACAGAACGAAAAAAGTTGAGAAGTACATTTTACTGTTGTGTCAAATGTTTGGGTTCGATATGTTGCTAAAAGCGCTGAACCCTGGTTTTTATACCACCAGGTGCTAATTATATTTGTCCAAAAGTGATTTACACAAAAGATATCTTTATAGAACGGACGCGCTTGAAAAAATCCATCCACTGTAGATATTCATATAAGCTTGAATAGGTATCATGTTGTAATGTATGAATTTATTAAATGAAGTGAATGACTTTCATACCAGAATTTCAAGAAATTTTGGAGTTGAAATTCCCCAAGAACACTTTCTTAACAGTTGATATTCTCAATGTTTAGTTTCTACCTTCAGAACCTCACGAATTTATTTTTAAGCTTTGATTAAATCGGTTATCGAGGTACTGAGATTGTGTCAGTTCGAAAGAAAATTGATGCTTCACCTATTACACATTTTTTTACAGGGACTCAAGAATTGTGATTCATTTAATCATCGAGCAAGAATTCCAGGAATTATTTATAATTAATGAATGAATGTGTTGCGTAATTTATCTTGTGAAGGTCGCATTTTATGTCACAGATCTACAATTGATCACTTTGGTTTTGGAACGCATTTTTTTCAAATATCTGCATTTGTATCAAAGTTTTACCTGAAAATGTTTTCAAACATCAAATAATTCTGTTCACACTTAATAATGAAGATTAGTAGTGAAATTGAGTTATATCTGTGCGTCCGGCTGGTTGTAAGGTATAACCTCTCTAATCCAGACACATTTAAATCCGTACATCCAGTACTCCGGGCGCCTGATTACAAAACCCATTGTCCGGACGCATCTCTATAATCCGGACGCACAAAAGCCACCGCGTTTGAAATTTACCAGTTGAGACACGATTCAGAAGATGGTTGGGGAGCGCTAGTGTACTAGCCTACTTCAATGTTGAAAATAAATAAATAGATAAATTTAAATGTGAACTTGTCTACGAAAATTTGAATTCAATATATGTTTTCTCTATTTCAGTATCGTAATGAGTTCATTACAGCACTAAAAACAGTGCTGTAATGAACTCATTCCTGCATTGTTTCTAGTTATATTTTTCGTTGTGTGGTAGTCAGCATTGACATTTGATCCTATCAAATTTCAACACACGTCAATTGACAATATGATATAATCTGGATATAGTGAAATAATTGTTGAGGAGAAAAGTTTTATTTCCATTAAAAAATAAGGTACCTACTACATATTTCCTTCTTGTTAGTTTGGAATCATTCATGCTTTTAGGAAACTGTTTAAAATCTGATCTCCATGCCCTACGTACGATTCAAATTGAAATTCCGTGATCTGTCAACTTTCGTAACAGTCACACCAACTGCCAAGATACAATACAAAAGTCACTAGGATGTATAATCCGAATTTTTCATCAAATTTCAACAGTATTTTACAATAATTGCCTGAAATAGAGAAAATATCGTCTAATACTCGTTGCAGAAGTCAATTCCAACACTCATGCGTTCGAAAACTCGTATTTCGTATTCGTGTTTGAATAGTAGCCCATTCTGCAACTTGTTTTAGAATATACTATTCTGTTGCCATTTTGGTGCTCTTGTTCTTCGGAACAGAGTGCTTATCAATTTGCCAAAATCTCTGAAATTTTCGAATTTTTGGCTGAAAATAGTCTCAAACGTTCTGGTTCGACTCAATGATCAAGAATCCGTGCTCAGAATCGATTCTGTCCGGCCGTTAACACGATAACTCCCGAACGGAATGACCTAGACAGTTGAAATTTTCAGAGTAGGTTTGGGAGATAAATATCCCGGTTAAGTTCTGTATTGGGAAAAATCAACCAGGTGGTTTCGGAGTAACGAAAACAACGAAACAACATCAACGAAGAAACAACTATATCGTAACGTTTCGGAGTCTATATCAGACTCCTCCGTCAGACGCTTAATGAAAATCTTTAGAAATATTTTGTTGATAGTTATTTTGTGAAATTCAAATGTAATGTGAAAAAAAATGTTTTTTTTGTTACTCCGAAACCACCTGACCGATTTTGCCCAATAACGAACTTCACCGAGATATTTATCTCCTAAACCAACTGCGAAAATTTCAACTGTCTAGCTCATTCCGTCCGAGAGTTATCGTGTTAACAGCCGGACGGACGGCCGGCCGGACAGAATCGATTTTGACCATGGATTCTTGATCAGTGATTCAAACCAAATCAAGGGCAGACCATTTTCAGACAAATATTCGAAAATTAGACATTTGGGCAAATTGATAAGCTCTCTGTTCCGAGGAACAAGAGCGCTAAAAACGGCACAACAAAATTTCCTTTCATTCCCATTGTTGAAAAGGTAATCAAATGAGAAATATCAAATTCAAAAAAGCACCGGATAAATTGCTTTTGAAATAAAAAGTCGATGGGTCGAGGATTTCCCTTAATAATTCTTTTACAAGAATTATTGACGAGTTACGTTACTTTTTTGACACGCTGTATATTATATATATACAGGGTGAGTCTTTGACCACTGCATTAATTTTAACCAAAGATTCCTCTCATCAAATGAAACACTTTTTTCATTCACCATTTTTCCACATTCGGCTCAGGTAAAAAGTTACAAGCGTTTAAAGATTTCACAATGTGCTAATACACTCCCGCATATAAATTATCTATGACATTGTTGGCGGACGAGAATAAGGCATGGTAACGTGGTTTATAGCTTGATTCGGGATTCCAACGCTCAGGGACGGATCCATAAAAGTAGTGAAATTTCTGGAGTTTTCCATTTTAAAACATTCAATGAAGAATATCTCGAAAACGGTGCGTTTAAGGAGAAATGATGAAGAATAATATAATGTTCTAAAACGATGGAATATTATTGAAATGAGTCAAGAAAAACTTTATATGCTTTCTTTATGCTAATTTCGTTTAGTTTTATGAATCCACGAGTCCATAACTAGAAAACCACTAGAAGTAGAAAATAACTAATATTTGGAAAATATGTATCATAGTTATAGGAAACTTTACGCCAACATTCATTTTATTCGAAAAAAGGATTTCAAAGCAACAAAATAAAAACTGATTTTTTTTCAAAATTTCAACAGCCTGTATCTTTTTACCTGAGCTGAATTTGGAAAAATGTTAAAAGAAAAAAGTGTTTCATTTGATGAGAGGAATCTTTGGTTAAAATTAATGCAGTGGTCAAAGACTCACCCTGTATATATATATACTGTATATTTTATACTGTAGCTGCACCTGCAGATAAACTTCTTGAAAATATTGTAGGTACTCAATAAATAATTGGGCATATCTTTATTCTCTGATTCCTTATTGAAATAAAATTGAAAGACTAAATATCATCTTTTAATAGCAATATTTTGTAACAGAGACATTTTTGTTCTCATTGATTCCAGATGAGACTGGATTTCACTGAATGATTCCTTTAATTGACAGGAATCTGCCTGCTGCTTCAAAAGTCGTCTTATACAATCTTCTGTGGTATTTGCTGAGTTCCTCCTCAATGTCCTCTGGATATAAATAGTTCTTGTACATATGTTATTATTTTCAAGTGCTTCTTTCAGAATCTGTAAAATTGAAATTTCAGTGAGTGTATAGAATATTCGATGAAATAGCTATTATCTCGCAGGAGTGTACCTATATGATATTACACCCAAACGAGAAATTCAAAGATGTGTATAGGAACGTAAGAGGCAAATCGAAAATGACTATATCACTAATCACAAGATATCAAGTATACATAGTAACTTATTGTTGGTATCTTTTAGTAAACGATTTAATCGTTACAGTCAATTTGATTATAATAAATTCTATTTTGGGTAAGTGAAAAATTTGAATAAACGATGTATCTTTGACATATTCAATAACTGCATCAAAAGTCTATAGATTTGCACACTACTCTAATAACTACACTTTTGTCCGCTATACAAATTTTGTCGTCGGACATTCAAGTTTAAAATCATTCAAAACGCGTTTGAGGACCCTTTTTCTTTCCAGAGCTTAATATTCTATTGATGAATATATGAGTGACACCTTTACCGCTTGAAACAGCTTTAAATTAGGTTACAACTATTTTATATGTTAATATTATGATTGATTCCGTTCTAACTGTGATATTCAATGTCCTGTATTGTTTGTTCTCATAGGTCATTAATTAATAATCAATTTATGAAATTTTTGTGCTTATTGGAAAACTATGAACATATTTCAACATTATTTTCATATAATATAACTTGCCACTTACAGAAAACTTACAACATATTACTTAAATGTCAGTACCGTGTCATGTCCATTTCTAGAAGTTATTTATAACACGGTACTGACATTTAAGTGATATATTGTAAGTTTTCTGTAAGTGGCAAGTTATATTATATGAAAATAATGTTGAAATATGTTCATAATTTTCCAATAAGCACAAAAATTTCATAAATTAATTATTAATTAATGACCTATGATAACAAACAATACATGACATTGAATATCACAGTTAGAACGGAATCACCCATATACCTGTTTGTATTTTGTTTATGTCCCACTTTTTTATAATAGTGTTCCAAACACATTATGTGTGTATATATTCTCTTGACTTGTCCTTTTCATTTTTACTGTCTTTTGGATAGAAAAAAAAATAAACAAAAAAAATAATGGCACTATCGCTAGGCTCCTATCCGCATATTTGAGGCAGAAGTACTTGCAATAGAAAGATGCGTGGAAATGAACCTAGAAAGAAACTATCAGAGATGTGATATAGCCATCCACTCTGTCAGTCAAGCTGCTATTAAAGCTCTGAGGTCCCATGTTATCCAAGCTAATATGGGAGTGCCGTAGGTAACTCAATGAAGTAGGTTAGAACAACAGGGTCTGCTTGGTCTGGGTTCTTAGTCACGCGGGAATCATAGGAAATGACGAGGCCAACACACTTGCCAAAAAAGGAGCACAAACGCCCTTTATTAGCGCGGAACCCTAATTTAGGGTTGGTAGATACACCTACAAAATTGATTTTCTGATGAAAAAAGAAACTGAAAGAGGTTTTTTCTGGAGATCTCTCACCAGAATGTATTACTCCAAGAATTTCCTCCGAAACTTTGATACTGTCAGATCCAAGAAATACTTGGACCTCAGTTAGAACACGCTGCACCTCCTCACTGGTTTCCTCACAGGGAACTGCGGCCTTAGGAAGCATATGATGAGATTAGGGCTAGCAGAAACTGACGAATGCAGATTCTGTTGGGAGGAGGATGAAACTCCTGATCACCTGATAATGGAATGCCTCGCCATCTCAAACCAACGCAAGGAATGCTTTGGGCAAGAAATCTGCAGGAGTGAAGACGTAGCCCCCTTGAAGTTCATCAGAACTCTGGTACTGGAAGGCGAGCTGTAGATGGTAATGACATCGACAGCTCTAACAGGAGGGGGGGGGACAATAGACCTCAAGATAACAGTGGAACGTTACCGCCTACAACAATATACAATATACAGGGGTTAGATAATTATTGAGTAAAATATCTTTTCTCTCATATATTCGATACCTTCAAGTGTTCCTAGGTACAATTTATTGGAATTTTTCAACAATTTTGGAAATGGAGTGGACCAGTTTTTGAAACGTGATTTGCAACAGCAGATTTTTCGATGTTTTATTAAATTAACTACCTTGAAATTAAAAAATCTAGAATATCTTATCTTTGCAGCGAAACTCAAATGATCTAGGTCAACATTACCATAATTTAGATATACGGCGAGTGCAGAGTTATCAAGCACATTTAAAATTAGTGAATAATGCATGCAAAGTTGATTTTTGGTGCTCCTACATCAAAAAAGTAGTAGAGGTTTAAACGAACTGGAAAACAACAAATTCGGAAACCAGCGTGACACAATATTCGGATTCCAGAACCAGAATTAAGTCAGATATTTAAGTTCAAGAGTTAAAAGAGTTCGATAATGCACCGTGGTTAAAATCATCTGGAAATTTATTTGAATTACTCACTGTATTCTGATCTCCATATACTTTGATGGTGGATTTGAGATCATTACATAGCCTCTGTAGAAAGTATTTTTCATTGATTTCTTCTGCGACACCATGAATTTGCCGTTTGAAGGAGTTGAATATTTTTCCTAATAACTGATCCCTCTGTTTGAGAGCGGCTTGTAGGTTAGTATTCTCTTGTTTCAGCTGTTCAATAAGTGAACTGGATATCTACAACATGAGGTCAACCATTATTATAGCATGTTCTGTGTCAGATAACTTTAAAAAATTAAACTAGATGATGAAGAGATTCTGTAAGCCAAAAGGGAACGCTAATGTTGGTTGTTTATAAAAAGCGACGCCACCCACTTGAACGATACATGACCTACTTGACTTTGAGGTTATATAGAAACCGGTTTAACATTCAACGATTCATGAGTTCAAATAGACTAACTGACTTATTCCGACAGACCCTGATCTTTCAAACTCCTGTAATATATGGAGTACATATGATCTTCGAGTAGTGTCTTTAGTTGTGCTTGATTTATCTCTGTGCCTACTCTTCTTTGGTCTGTTGCCGAGTAATGTGTTCCTGCTATCTCATGATCGATGTAAATATATGCCAGTTATACTATGCTTCTCCAAGGCTCTCTCTCCAAAATAGGAAAGCTCCATGGTTCCTAATTCCATGATGAGCCACCATTAACAGAAGCGGGTTCTCACTTCTCAATATTCTTATTGCCATTTTCAACGTTTGTTGATGGTGTTGGTATTCCAAACTTTGAAAATCCTTGCCTCCCTGCGTTCGCGGAAGGTAAATTCTTTGTATCGAGCAGCTGGGATGCAGGCCACGGTTCATGTTCATAACTTTACGTGTGGATCTGTCGAGCTCGAGAATTTCATTCACTTTCCAGTTAAATATCCCAAAAGATTAGGTGACTATCGGGACTGCCAACCTGTTCGTAGCAGACACTTTATTTTTCCCGTACAGCTGTGATTTCCATATATCTCGGAGCTTTTTTTTTGTTGCTAGCTGTTAAGGCATCCTTGATTCGGGTTGTCTCCAGCGCGCCTCTTTTTTTCATACCAAGAAATTTTAAGTTTCATCCTCTTCGAGGTGTCGAATGACTATTCCCCCTTCTAGTTAGATGTCTTCTACTGTTTCTTCAGTTCTTCCTTTGCTTAGATGAAAAACAGCACACTTGTCCATACCGAATTTCATTCCTATTGCTGAGGTGTATTTGGCAACGATATTCAGTAGTTGTTGTAGTGCTGCCTTGGAAGAAGCGTACAGTTTTGAGTCGTTCATGTAGAGGAGATGTGAGATCAGATGTTCTCTTCTGCCTGGTTGCCCGGCCTTGTACCCTATTCTGCTTGGTCTCAGTTGATAACGGTAGAAGTGTTATGCAGAACGATAACAGGCTTAGCGAGTCTCCTTGAAATACGCCTCGCCTGTATCTCACCCATCCGGTATAAGTGGTCCGACCTTCGGGTCCAACGGCGAACTTAGTTTTCCATAACGCCATGATGTTTTCCATCGCATGGACGATGTTAGGGTGGACTTTGAGCATCTCTAGCGCAGCCGTATTATCAAGATGGCGGCGATACGTCAAAATCCAACCATGATGTATGTAGGTAGCGCTTGTAGTGTGTCGCATCTTGACAAATGCTCTTGTCTATAAGGAGGTTGTCCTTGCATCCCTGTACTCCTTTCCTCACTCCTCTTTGTTCGTGGATTTGATTCCATACTGGTCCAATGGACTCTAGAATCCGATGTTGAAGAACACTTGTGAGAATTTTATTCAGCGTGTTAAGACACGTGATTGGGCGGCAGTTGTTTGGCTGTCCAAGATTTCGGTATCAGTACAGCCTCAACCAACCATGAAGGAATTGGCTCAGCGAGTAATCTAGCTATGTGTTGGTGGGTAGCTGGAAAGTTCTTCCACCAGTAGTCCTGAACGCCATCCAGTCCATGCGCGGTGAAATTATGCTTGTTCTTCAAGGCATGTCTAATCTCTTCGGTTGTTATTTCAATCCGCTCCTCGGTCTGTTGCAAATTTTGATCACATAATATCTGGAATCTGTGAAGTGCTGGAGTGTCCCTGGTTTCCGCTGGTCACTCGTACAAATTTTTCCAGAAATATTCGAATTCATCCGGTGAAGGTGGGTTTTTTGGCTCTACTTGTTGCGGTCGGAATAACTTTGAAGGTTCTGCGGTGAAGGGGTTGTTATCTTCTATCCACTTTTGCCTCTTGATCAGCTTTTTCCTTGCCACCGCAAGTGATCTTATTTTATCGACACATTTCTGTTTCTGCTCGGCTTCAGTTGTCCTTTCATAACATCTATGATACAATAAAATTGGTACCAAGATACTTGCTGCCTTACGGTTCTTATCTTCTTGTCTAGCTTATTCAATCTTGACCCATGTTTGTCCACATTTGTTGTTGTTCTTCCTGGTGAGTACAGCAGTGAAGTAGCAGCTCCCACTGCAGCTACTACATCTTCTAGCGAACAGTCTTTCTTTAGGTGATCGTCGATTATAATATTCACCTTTATTATTATAATACAAGTTTAAATCATTTATAATAATTCATTTGAGTTCATATGGATTTGCATCAAGTAAAAGTCAGAAGCATTCAATTTTATATTATTGACATAGAAATGTTACTATTCACTGTGTGCTGAATAAAATCTTATTACCCTTAAACTTATAGCTTTCAGTAGATACTTACATTAACGTCCTCGCGAAGAGAAATTCTGTTTTGATCAGTAGCATTCAATGTATCCTTACTTTCGATCAGATGCTCAGATAATATGCAAATTGGTTGATTTTTCTGTTTCACATTCTTTAGTACTAGCTTCTCAATCTGATCTTCTGTGGAAGATACCTTAATATCTTCATAAGAACTGTTAGGTATTTTCCGAGTATTAGAAGGACGAACAGATTCACTTGATTTCTGTAACAATTTTCACCATGAAGAATTGGGAAAGTAAATATAAGTGACATAACTCACAACATGCATTTGTATTCTTTCCATCAAATTATTAATCCTTTGTATTGCTTTAGTGGAACCATCATTATCATTTGAATTCAGCATGCGTTTTTCATTTTCGAAAAAATCTATTTTCATGTGATTCAATTCCAGACAAATGGAAATATATAAGTTCCTTAGTATTTCGTACTGTTTCTTTTTCATGTTATATGATTTTCGATAATCTCTGACGCTATTCAGCAAAAATCTTTTGTATTTCTCGAACCTGAAATATTGAACTGAACTGAATAATTCAAGTAATTCCTGAAATATGTGTTAATTATATCAACACAGAACTGTCTTCGGTGGACTGGAGGCCTCTGTTGAATGAAGTTGATGAGGATGTTGATATGAGGGTTTCAAAGTTTAACAGTGTCGTTGATTCGATCGTTTCTGAACGATCCCAAAAGTAAAGTTAAAATAAGATTCCTATCATATTTCTCTAGTCTAGTGGTACTATTAAAAATTCAAGGTTTAAAAATAGAGTCCACAATAAATGGAAAAGGTAAAAAATGTTTTTCTCTATTTCAGTATCGTAATGATTCCATTCCAGCACTAAAAACAGTGCTGGAATGAACTCATTCCCGCATTGTTTCTAGTAATATTTTTCGTTTTGTGGTAGTCAGCACTGACATTCGATCCTATCAAATTTCAACACACGTCAATTGTCAATATAATATAATCTGGATGTAGTGAAATAAATGTTGAGAGAAGAATTTTCATTAAAAAATAAGGTACTAGATATTTCCTTCTTGCTAATTTTGAATCATTCCTGTTATTAGGAAACTGTTTTAAATCTGACCTCCACGCCCTACGTACGATTCAAATTCCGTAATCTGTCATCTTTCGTAACAGTCACACCAACTGCCAAGATACAATACAAAAGTCACTAGGATGTATTGTCCGAATTTTTCATTGAATTTCAACAGTATTTTAGAAAACTTGACTGAAATAGAGAAAATTTCGTCTAATACTCGTTGCAGTAGGCAATTCCAACCCTCATGCCTTCGAAAACTCGCATTCTGCAACTTGTTTTAGAATAATATACTATTTTATTATAATTAATTGAAGAGCAGCGGAAATGCAAATTACAAATGATTTTAGAGATTTCATCACTCGCACCGAACAACATTTATTCATCAGGATCCAACAGGATTGTTCCGGTAGGTATATATACAGGGTCCGAGGCCACCACACCGACCCGGCAAGGAGGGTACCATTACACTCTAAAAAAAATCTCAGTGTGAATGTTGATTTCATACTATCAAGAATATTGTCGATGCAGTTTACCACTAGAATGTCACATTCCTATCAATATTTTCGTTATTATGATCATATTGTGTTCAGTAGTGTAATTTATGACAGAAAATATCACAAACAGATCCGGTATCAAGAATTAATAAAATTTATTTGAAATTTCACAGTTCCCATCAAGTTTTAATACCAATTCTTCATACAAAAGTCAGATAGGTGATATCTTGGGTGAAAATGAGCACTGCATGGTGAAATGTGAAAGAACGATTTCAGAGATTTAATCCGATTACCAAACTTTACACTCAGTTATCAACCTTATGTATATCCAAGTATAACTTTTGAAACATGTGAAATCATCGAAAGTACCAACAAGTGCTTTTCGACCAACAAACTATCCAAATTCGCACCAGGAATATCAAAAGAACATTATACTTTATTTCGTCAACTTATTCATTGTAACATAGTTGCCAAGTATTCTTTCTCGAAAGACAGATATCCCTGCGGAGTCTTTTAAATATAATGAAATCGCCGATAGTTGTGAAGAATTAATAATTACAAGATGACAGGAAGAATCGTGCCCTTCCATGGGGAATTCTCACAAACAATATTGATGTTATTTCGGAACACTCGAATCAATATTGGAAATATCAATGTATCCCTTTCTTGACTATGAGAATCAATTCCTCCACGCTCTCAATGATTCACAAATTTATTTCCTGCTATTTAATGATATATTTAGTCATGAAAAATAAACATATGGATTGTTGTGGTAAGTATTTCATGAATAGTATGATAGAAAATGACTTCAAAGTGAGTATGATATAATTATACATTGCAGGTTTGAACAAATCGCTACTCATTGCACCATTCAATAAAAAAATCGTCTCAAGTACACAAAATTGGAAACATCCAATTTTGAAAAATGGATATTTGCGAAACCAAAGGATTGTTTTTAAAATATCAGAATATAATTATATCCGGCAACAATGTGCAGGGATTGGTTATGTCGCATCGAAATACTTCTAACTCTAACACACACGTACATTTCATGGGAGACTACAATGCTGTGTGTTGTATCGGGTTGATTTTATTATTTGTGCCTTGGAGACGATAAGTTGGTTCATGATGCATTATGAAGTGAGAATTTGGAAAAACGAAGTGCATCAAGAAGATTCGTTATGACTTATGAGAAAAATGAGAAATTTGTTTTGGCGTCGAAGGAAGTTTGGAAATAATACTGATTGCAAGTGAGTACATAAGAATGTTCAATTTAATTTTTTTGGGTACCTACGTAATTGGGTATCCTATCAATTTTTCCCGAAAATTTTGATGAGATATTTGTGTTGGTTGGTCGATTGGATTTACAAATACGTCCATCGCCGACTTTGAAATTTTACATTTGTCAGTGAAAAATATTTCATTCAATTATCTTTATTTGAAAAGTGCAATTATCTGAATTAGATGAAATTTCATATGTATTATTAATGTTAGTACAGTTTCTATATTGAAATTTATTTTCGTAATGTTCTTCAAACAAATGGGGCTTATTCATCTAACCTTTTGTGAACTATCAATAGGATTTATTAAGAAGCACTTTCAGGTGAGTGTTTTTTGTAGTAGGTAGTCTAAGGGAACATATTTTTTTCAGAATATTGCGTATCTTAATTGTATATCACACTGTCGCAAAAACCTATTCTCCTGGATATTTTATTTCAGATAAGAGTGAATTCTTGATATCTATATCGAATAAAACCAACGTTGATAGTCAATTATCGGTCCTGAGAACGTTGAAAAGTTACAACTTTCAATTATATAAAGACCTGCCAGCTTCACATTATTTTGTAGGCACAAATTCGAATTGTATGATTAATATATAAATGTTTTAATTTCAGCAACCCTCACCATCACAGGAAAAAATTGGCAAAATTGGAAAAAACTGCCAGCGCGTTATCATTGACACCTGATCTGGAAGAATTTTGTGTCGTGTTGGACCAGGAAGTGCTGCCTCAAAAGTTCGATTGGTTTGTCGACAGTTTTGATTATCTCTTCAAGCTTCAGTAATCACTAAATATTTCTATAAAAATTTATTGTTTATTGTATTTTCACAAATTATATATAAAAAATTAAACTGTCGATTAAATAATCTTTGAAATAATAAATTCGTATGTACTAAAAAGTTTTTTTCAATACCTATACCCTTTTCATAGCCTTTCGGTGATTTATATGATATTGAGTTTCAAATTATAAAACGAACAATATCGTATAAAACACCGAAAATGGTGTAAATTTCAACTAAATAATACCTACACCCCGAGGGTTTAAAACGCATCTGATTCGGTGTTAAATAACACTGAACAAGATATTGCACACGCACTAGGTCAGTACAAATTCACACTGAACTAAAGTTAAATCACACTAAACCAGTGCTAAAATGCACTACGGTACTTGTGCAAATTCACACCGAACTAGTGCTAAACCCCATTGATCTAGTGCTACCTCACACTCATCCGAATGATAAATCTCAATCGGTCTGGTGTGAAAGCTGATTACTTATTATGGCAGAAAATACACCTGAAAGTCGGTGTTATTTCGGATGGTGCGAAATAACACTGAAAAGATCAGGACCTCTAAGGAAATCAGGCCGGTGTTAGCGGGTGTTGGCCGGTGTTGTAAAATTTCTTAGAGTGTAGGGTGTCCGACTTCCTGTTGTTAAACTGTCCTCTGGTTCTTCTGATGGAAATTAGGGATGGTTTAAGCCAGGGGTGAGTTTCCTTATTTTGTAAATATTTCAGAGACCAGTTGAGATAGAGCAATGAAATTTGACGGTTTGTGTAAGCAGCTCGAGTACTTTGAAACCCTATTGAAATGAGTTTTTGTAACCCCCCACTAAAACAAATGACAGGGGGTGTGGGTACAATTTTAAAATAAATGTTTTTTTCCACAGTAACGTAAAAATAATAAATTAGATTACAGAACTGCGATCTTTTATCTTTCATTTGGTGTATCGTTGACACTTGGGGCTCAAGCGGTTACAAATATGTTATATGTTATTTGTTACTCTTCGAACGGCAGCCTTAGCATTGGTTTTTTCTGCCGCTGAATATTGTTGCCCCGTCTGGTTTAATTGTGCTCATACTCAAAAAATTGTTGCACAGCAGAATTCATCTATGCGGATCATCACTGGAACTATTAGATCTATACCTATTCATTGGTTGCCAGTTCTTTCAGACATTGTCCCGCCCCACATTCGCAGGCAGACTGGAGTTTCAAATTTCATTCTTTTCCGAATTAATTTCCGATTCTCTCCTACATTCCAGACAATAAGATTGCCAGATTGAAGTCACGAAACCCTTTATGGTCCAACTGTTTTCTTAATTCGAATAAAAGTGATAAGAAAGGTTGGCGGTCTGAATGGATTTCTTGCGATTTATTCAACAAAGATTTAATTTCTGGTCCTTCAAATAGAGTTCCGGGGTTTGATCTTCCAAGGAAAATATGGTCTATTCTGAATCGTCTAAGAACCGGTCATGGTCGTTGCAACAGCATGCTTTTCAGGTGGAATTCAGTTGAGAGTCCTAGTTGTGAGTGTAGGGAAGCAGAGGAAACCATAGATCATTTAGTTAATAATTGTCGAATATAAAGATTCAAGGATGGTTTCAGGGCTATTTATAATGTTTCTGAATCTTTTTTAGAATGGGTAGCGAGTTTCAGATATGTTTGTTTAAATATAGAATATTCCATTTTTAATTTGTTCGTTTTCTCCTTTTGTCTTTTCCTTTTCCAGATTGAGTTTCAGGTACCTTGGACAAACTTCTCTGCTTGTTGAAGGAAGAAGCGATAGTGAAGAAAAAGATGCCCTTCAATATTTAATATTTCAGCATATTTTGTTAACAATTTCCTTTTTCATAAATCACAACACTAACGGAGAGATAGGGTTTTTTTGCTGAAGTTTTTCACTAATCTCTAGTATCATATATCAAATTATATGGTACCCCGTTACACTAACCTCTGCTAACAACTTTTTCATACACATGCTTTATTGTTAGATAAAAAAAATAAATGTAATGCTCGAAGTTCAAAAGAATATGTATATAACAAAAGATTGTCACGAACACACAATATTTTCGAAAGCACTACATACTGATCGGCGTTTTCCAGCTTCCCATTACCATATTGACATTTTTTCTCTTGCGAGTGTCGTTAGGCATCATCTCCATCTCCATATATTCAAGATTTTAAGAAGTATACATGGTGTTCCAAAAAAGGCTAGTTATCTCACAACTTCCAAATTTTCAGGTTTCTGCGCATACACAGATAAGCATTGCTAATTTGTATGCGACCTTGGGGTTACTCGTTAACAATGGTTAGGAGCATCGGGAGACAGAGCCGTACTCGAAAATTTGTGGAATCGCATTCGACTTGGGGGGTGGATAGTAGCCCTACCATGCATATTTTATTTATGCGATTTTGTTGAAATGATTTATCTTGATGAGTTCTAGATTCGGTTGAAAAAAGTGGGAAAGCCCTGTGGACAGGAGCTTTGGCGCTCGACAAATGATATCTTCGAAATTATTGGTTTCTCAAAATTGTGAATGATATAAATGAATTCTTATGATAGAACTTCATCATGAAAGAAATTAAATTCAAACATCATGAAATAATTTAAATTCAACAAGAGTGCCAAAAATTATTAATCCAAAACCAACAGGCCAATTGTACCCGAACTTATCCGAGATATTCATTCCTCAAATCCACTATGAAAATTATATTATGTCAATTGAAATTTAGCCAATAGTCCAGTTTTATTTTTACTGGAGATATTCTGAACCCAATTTGATTAACTTGCCAATGTATATATTTCCATCATCAACATATGGATTATCCAAGAGCTATCTACGGTAGCTGTTGGTCATTTTGCATTCAATCATATGTACTTTGTTTGATATGTCTCTTATCTGTAGGTGAGATGACAAGAATGAAATGTATGAACACAGATGAAATTCATAGATATGGACGTTAATTTTCGATAAAGCATTCTGAGAAATCATAGAGTTACGATTTAATATTGAAATTTTCAAAAATCATATCTCCGAAAGTATTAATTCGTTAGAGTTGAAAATGATATCAATAGATTCTTATGATAAAACTGCATCTTAAGAAAAATTGGATTCGAAGTTTTTAATGTAAAAAAAAAATTTTTTTGTTGCTCCGAAACTATTCGAAAATTACAGACATTTGGGCAAAAGGTCATATTGACACTATGTTCCGAGGAACAAGAGCACCAAAAAGACTCTCCTTTGAACACACCCTGTATAATTCTTCCAACCACTTTGGAAAGGATCGAAAAGATCTACCTATAAAGAGCAATATTATGTATGTCATCTTTCTTAAATATCGGTAAAACGATGGCGTTTTTGAGGAGAGTACCGAATATACTTCAGAATACGACAGAATTTTATACATATTTTATTATATTCGAGAAAATTATCTTCACCTTTTTTTTTCTTCTATCAATCTTTTGTCCTTCACCAACGCCAATACCTTCAATTCTCTTATTTCTGAGATTAAAGATCTTACATCTACTTCTTTCATCAGTTCCATATTTCTGGTACATACCGTAACAATTCTCATATATTTTTCTTCAATGAGTTTCATACGACGATGAATATCTTGAAGATTTGTTGAGGATTCATAAGAATTCAAGCTTTTTGTAGTCATTGCTGACGATGATATCCTGTTATCCTCACAACCTGTGTTTTCTTCGAGTAATAATTCATTATCTGAACTATGCTTTGATTCGGGATTATCACAAACATTTTTAATATCACGCAGAATATATTGGATTCGACCGAATCTATCAGTAAAACTACGTAATTCATCATGATGTTCGATTTCCATTTGAAGTTTTTCCAATTTCAAATTCCCAATACTCCTAATAAATCCCTGAACTAGTTCATCCTTCACAGGAATATTTTTTTTTTCGTACACACTACATTTTTGTAATTCTGATGACGTGAAAGTATTCTCATTACTCAACATAAGTTTGAGTTTCCTCTGCATATCTTTAATTTTTAAAAAATGTTCCCTCATCTTGAATACTGATAGTTCCATGTTTCTCCTCTCAAATTGTAATTGTAATACTGTTACTTTCAAACAATCAATAATACTATTGAGATCGGTAATTTGCTTTCTTCCATTTTCTTTCGAAATATCGAATTCAACATGTAATTCTTTTTGTACATCCTCGAGTTTTATAACTGTTGATTTATCGTTATTTGATCTTAGCAGTCTTTTCAATTTATCCTCTCTATCACTTATATTTTTCATTTTTTGTAGGGCTTGTTTCAGAAAGATATTTTCGTGATACACTTCGATCAGTCTAACGTGGAATTTTCTCAATCCATTGTCATTATTCGATTTGTGATCAATTTCTATTTGTTTTTCCGCTTTATAGTGTGTTGGTTTACATTTGTCGCGTTGCTGATATGTTTCATCAGGTATTAATTCTCGTTTATCTTTGGCATCAATAGGAAGGGAAAACAATTTATTTTCCAACCATTCTTCTGATTTTTCGAATTGGATTAACTTATTTCTGGTCTTTCCCAAATCTCCTTCTAACTTTTCGTTATGCTTTCTCAAAAATTCTATTTGTACATAATGGGAAACGATATCTTCCTTCAGTTTCAATATACACACGTTTTTAGCTTGCAGATTCAGTTGTAATTCTTTCAATTTCACCTGTAGGTTTTTGTTTTCTATTTGAAATTCTTGCTTAGTTCGCACATACTGCAATAATTTCCTTTCGAAGGTGACCATAGAATCGAGAATGTTGTCCATGCAATTCTCGGGATTTGATGCGTTTCCTGTAATATTAAATATATTTTAGAAGTGAATAAACTGAAAAAAATTATAAAAGGCACTGACGTGAAGTCAGGAGCTTTTGCGCGCATGTTTCATTGTCTATTCACACCTCATTCGATCGATCGAGCTGAAATTCGGTACTCGATTTTAAAATGGTGGCTCGAGGGTATGTCAGCTGATCCTGGTATAGTTTTTGCGCAAACTACCCTGAAGATTTTCTAGTGATATGATCCTCACGAAATTTCTAAAAAAATTGAGAGTCGGATTCTACAACTAATTTACATGTTTGAATTGGATCAGATTCGTATTTTTTGAGTTATTAAGGAAATAACAACATTTCTAATGGGTATAACCCCGAAACCGTTCAGCCAATTATGGGTAAACGAACTTAAATGTTGCACTCAAATGCGCAACCTATCCTGAAAGTCACTATCTCTTTTCGTGAGATATATAATATTTTTTAATTATTATTTTTTAAATTTTCTATTGTATCGATAGAAAATAAAAAAAGTTATTAAAAAATCATATGTATCTCTTCATAACTTAAGAACGGAAAGAGATAGCGACTTGTGATTTTTAGGGTAGGTTGCGCATCTGAATGCGACATTTAAGTTCGTTAATAGGCATAATCGCCAAAACGATTTTGGAGTTATACCCATCTGAAATTTTGTTGTTCTTTCCTCAATAACTCAAAAAATACGAATCCGATCCAATTCAAACATGATATCTAGTTGTGGAAAACCGACGCGCAAATTTAAGCAAAATTTCGTGAGGATCATATCACTAGATGATTTTCAAAAGAATCTTTGAAAAAAAATCTATATCTCAGAAACTATGCGTCCGATATCGTTGAAATTTCGCGAGTCTTCAAAACCATGTTCAACATTTGAACACGATCGGATCGATACTGTTAGAAATCCGAGCAGCCTTGTGTGAGTTCAGTTTTGCGCGCATTTTCTGGGGAACATCGCGTTATCATTTTGCCCAAATGTCTGTAATTTTCGAATTTTCCACCAAAAATGGTCTCAAACGATTAGGTTCGACTCCCTGATGAAGAATTTGGGGTCAAATTTGATTGCGTCTGGCCGTTCGGCCATCGCCACGATAACTTGAGAATGGGAAGAGATAGCGACTTGTTATTTTCAGGGTATAGGTGGCGCGTCCCAATACGACGAACAATTTCGTTAATGGGCAAAAAATACAAACACGATCGAATTGAAGCTTGGTAACTATATGTGGAATATCGACATAAAGACGTGTGCGAAATTTTGTGAGGACCGTACCACTAGAAAATTTTAAG
This sequence comes from Halyzia sedecimguttata, assembly GCA_937662695.2. Taxonomy (NCBI): domain Eukaryota; kingdom Metazoa; phylum Arthropoda; class Insecta; order Coleoptera; family Coccinellidae; genus Halyzia; species Halyzia sedecimguttata. Next base: position 9,695,238 of record OW569411.2, on the reverse strand, counting down.
AAAATTACGAAAAAATATTAGGGAACGGAAAGGACGGAAAGAGATACCGATTTGCAATTTTCAGGGTAGGTTACGCATTCAAATGCGAAATTTAAGTTCTTTCATTGGCATAATCGGCAAAATTATTTTGGAGTTATACTTATTTGAAATATATATATAACTAGCTGCCTGCCCCGGCTTCGCAGGGTTGAAATGCTGATACTAAATATACTACAGAATTTCTTTATATACAACGTTCACAGCATTTTTGTGGTTAGACAATACAAACATGTTTTCTTTAGAGGTTACTCTTGAAAGAGCGACATATAATTGGCCATGTGAAAAACACTCAACGCTCAAATATAAGCCTGTAGCGTTGAAAGTTGGATCCTGCGATTTATTAATGGTCATTGTAAAATATATCTTTACCGGAAATTATAGGCGGAAATTGGATCAGTAAATCCGATGGTATCAGAGGAATTTGGGAAATCAATACATCTATCCTGGCTGAGGCGAGCCTCACGCTCTACAGATGATTCTCTGGCTCTGTGTATTCGATTTCTAAACCTATCCTGACTGTGCCGGCCCCCCGGTCGGTACCACCGCAACCGCTATGTCCCTGCATTTTAAATCTGCGATATCTTCGAAAATATTCATTTAAATTACATGCTGTAAACGGGCAATATTGATCAATATTGAATGCACAATGCATTTAAGGTACTTAATTGGATAAGGATCAATGCTGTATTGCTTAAAATCGCTTCGTAATCAAACCATTATTTCTCGTAGAATGTAAAGGATAAAAAATGGTTATTGTGGGTTATTCTTAACAGATAGACATATACCATCGCGGACTTTTTTGTAGACCTTTTTAAGGTGTACCATACTGTACTACATTATTTTGATCTATCTCGTGGGGTTCAGCCAGCGTTTGCAATGTAAGCGCAAAAAAATGTGTTTATTTACGACATCACATTAGAAACCTCTAAAATTATCAGTGTTTCTCTAATATATTATGCATGCATTATACATACAAACCTTCCTATTGAATCACTCTATCTATTAAAAAAAACCGCATCAAAATCCTTCACGTATTTTTAAAGATCTAAGCATACATAGGAACAGACAGACAGCGGGAAGCGACTTTGTTTTATACTATGTAAGGATAATAATATATAATTTAAACTCAGTGATTACTTGTAGAATGCCAACCCACTTATTCTAGCAAAATTTCGTAAATATCGTATCCTAGAGTGACTTGAGGCGTAAGTTTTCTCGTATTTCAATTCTAGAATACATAATAATATGTAAGAATTAAAAATTCTGTGATCATAGACGATTCTCTACTGAAGCCTGTCATTAAAATGGTATGAAATGTATTCATAAATTATAAATGCTGAGAAAAGGGTATATATCGATGTTAAATTCGTAGTAAAGTGCCCAATAGAGGAGAGTAGACAATAGAACATTCGCGTGAAACCTTCACATTAGTGCTTGACCCAATTTATTTTTGATAATATTATTATTCAAATATGTTTTATCAAAAAAGTCTCATATCAATTTAGAGTTTTCTTCAGTTAAAATCGATATTTCGTAATGAAATATATACAATTTATTGAACCTTGGTGCCAATGCATCACTCCCAGAAGAATTTATTTCGATTGGGGACGCATTGTCAGTATGCGGGAAGTTAGATTCAAGTCAATTTCTCAACCGCGAAGGACGAAGTGTGTCAATACTGTTACTTTGTAGGTCCAGACGATCTCAGAACGAATCTATAACCATCATCCCGAACCTCTCTGTTTGATATAATTTAACTGCTCGACCTTAAGTAATCCTTACCCTGCCATCCATCCTTGTAACTGTTATATATTTTATACAATCCAATTTTCAGTTTTTCCTTCAGGTCCGTGCAACTCCTTCGATAGCTAGAGGCGATTTCATCTTGAAGGCCTAACATTTCGAGTCATCGTCCATGCCCTTTTCTGGTCATAATCTGAAATGGAGAGTAATAAAATTGCAAGAGGAGCTCCACATCAAATCCATATGATATTTGATGACATTTCGAATCTAACCCAGATCTCGAAATGAATGTCGTCCAATCGGGAAATGTGATATTATATCAAGATCGGGCCAATAGACGAAATCTTATAGTTTGAGTTCTCTGCGGACTGATTATTATTAACAATATATTTTTTTGAACTTGAGCATTACAATTTGTTTTTTATCTAACAATAAAGCATGTGTATGAAAAAAGTGTTAGTAGAGGTTTGTGTAACGGGGTACCATATAATTTGATATATGATACTAGAGCTTAGGGAAAAAAACCTCAGCAAAAAAACCCTATCTTCCCATTAGTGTTGTGATATATGAAAATTGAAATAATTAAAAAAATATGCTGAAATATTAAATATTGAAGGGCATCTTTTTCTTTATTATCGCTTCTTCCTTCAACAAGCTGACAAGTTTCTCCAAGGTACCCGAAACCCAATCTGGAAAAGGAAAAGACAAAGGGAGAAAACGAACAAATTGAAAATGGAATAGTCTATATTTTATTAAATAGATTTGAAACTCGCTACCCATTCTAAAAAAGATTCAGAAACATTATGAATAGCCCTGAAACCATCTTTGAATCTATACATGCGACCATTATTAACTAAATGATCTATGGTTTCCTCTGCTTCCCCGCATTCACAACTGAGTTCCACCTGAAAAGCATGCTGTTGCAACGACCATGACCGGTTCTTAGATGATTCAGAATAGACCATATTCTCCTTGGAAGATCAAACCCCGGAATTCTATTTGAAGGATCAGAAATTAAATCTTTGTTGAATAAATTGCAAGAAATCCATTTAGACCGCCAAACTTCCCTGTCATTTCTATTCGAATTAAGAAACTAGTTGGACCATAAAGGGTTTCGTGACTTCAATCTTGGAATCTTATTTTCTGGAATGTAGGAGAGAATCGGAAATGAATTCGGAAATGAATGAAATTTATTCCAAGAATTTGAAACAGCAGTCTGCCTGCGGATGTGGGGCGGGACAATGTTTGAAAGAACTGGCAACCAATTAATAGGTGTAGATCTAATAGTTCCAGTGATGATCCGCATAGATGAATTCAGCTGTGCATCAATTTTTTGAGTATGGAGCACTATTAAACCATACGGGGCAACAATATTCAGCGGCAGAAAAAACAAGGCTAAGGCTGCCGATCGAAGAGTAGCTGCATCAGCACCCCATGAAGTACCAGCTAATTTCTGCAGAATACTATTTCTCGTTTTCTACTTCAGGCGCAAGTCATCCAAATGAGCTTTGAAATTCAAAGAGGAATCTAGTTTCCGGAATTCTTTTGGAATATTTCCAGTATTCAGAATATTATTATAGAATGATAATAACCAGGACAAGGCTCTTTTGCCTTGTGCTTGATGAATTCAGGATAAATTCCGTCAAATCCTGCAGCTTTTCGAGATTTAGTGCATTTAAGTGCTGCTTTTAATTAATCCAAGTTGAATATATTCGAGATACTGTCTACAGATGAAGATGATGTCCTAAATTTGTGCAAATTATACTTCATATATTTGATTTTTGATTTTGAAATAAATTAATCATCTTGGTTACTGTATATATTTATGGAAAATCCCGAAACATGTCAAATTCAAATTTTAAATTGTCATTCTTCTTCGCAAAAATGCGAATCTTACCTTCAACCCCCTTCGAAAGACAGGTACAACCGCAATTTTTCAAAAAGTAAGTATAGGCTTGTGATACATCGTTTGAAAGGTCTCGTCATCCTCTATTCGGAAATGTTATCACTTTCATGTGTATTGCAAAAATTAAATTAGAAAAAAATAAAATCAAGGGATTACCGAAATTTTGTACACTATCAAAAACTGAAAAGTAATACAAAATGTAGCAAAAAAATAAGAATGTTAATGAAGTAGATGTTCAAAGTGATTGACCTAATCGCAAGCGTTATTCGATCATTTAGGTCATTCAAATCAAGAGGTATACATTGGGTTTCACGAAGCTTCGATTAGCTTAATTGTGGATTTAATTCGATGGTTGTATCAAAAATGAACTGAAAATCGACATAGAATCGCACTAATTCGGCAATTAAGAGCTGTCAAAGCTTCGTGAAACCCACCGTTAGTTTTGTACACAATGATCTTCACATATCCCTGTAAAAGAAATCTAATGGGTTAAGATCAGGGGATCGCGCTGGCCATTCGATCGTTCCACGCCTTCCTATCCACCGATTCATATTCCGTGGAACTTGAGGATTTCCTAGATCAGGATATAAATTTGCTAAAGTTGGAACGACATCAGTTTGAAGTAGTGCTAAATATTTATCGCCATTCAAATTGCCCTCAATGAATAAGATGCCTATATGATATGGTTTCGAACATTTCCTACCCAAACATTATACTTTTGAGGGAATTGCGTGTGTTCCTTTCTCATCTAGTGAGGATTTTCGGTGGACCATTAGCGGCAATTTTAACGATTAGCATGCGCGTTGAGAGAAAAAGCGCAGTCATCAGAAAACAAAACAACTACTAATTAGATAATATTGTTACCCGACATGTCCATCATTTGTTCACAAAAATAAGTTCTCCTATTAAAATCGCCTTCCAAGAGCTCCTGAGTAGGTATAATTTTATAACGATGCATATTATTTTGTTTTAATATGTTTATAATCGATTTATAGCTGACATTGAATGTTGTGGAGGCATGTCCACTCGAATTATGTGGATTTTCTTCAAAGTCAAGCCTCACATCTGATTTCACATCCTTAACATGGTGTATTAGCAGTTGTTTTTTTAATCGGCCTTACATGCCTAAACTCGCGGAACTGCTTCTCTATTTTACTCATGTTCCTTGGGTTATACGCACAAATGCGGAAATTTCTCATGAAACAAGCAACTTCTTTTTGTGTTCGAGTCTTATCTCCGTAACAAATCATTTGTAAAATTGTTATTTTGTGCATTTCCGTTAAGCGAACCATTATTCAAAAATGATGTTAATTGCGAAGGCGAAAGCGTTCTAAAGAAATTAACATAGCAACAGAAAGTATTTTACATAGTTTTCATTGTACCATCTGGAAAACACATTGTTATGGTTTTTTAAATTTTCTTTCTATCACATCTTGAAGGCAAATAAGTTCAGTATATTGTAATAAGATTTGCGACTATTCGAGAAAATATTATAATGAGTTGAGATATTCAATAAAATAAAATATCTAAAAAAGTAATACTTATTATTGAATTCACTGAAAGAACAATTTGGTTGCATTAACTAAGAATTATTACCTATCACCAAATCCGTTATTGAAATATGGCTTATTAAACATTTGTTATGGAGAAACAAAATATTTGTTTACACTTCGATGAATAAAGACTTATTCAAGGATATCTTATATTTATTTCATCGTAATATTCATTTGTTGATAATAAATAAACATTTTGCTTTATATAATAAATGTATCATAAGTATGAATAAAGACTTATTCAAGGTTATCTACTGTTTATTCGATCGTAATATTCATTTGTTGATAATAAATAAACATTTTGCTTCATATAATAGATGTATCATAAGTGTGAAAAAATACTTATTCAAAGTTATCTTCTGTTTATTCCATCCTAATATTCATTTGTTGATAATAAATAAACATTTTGCTTTATATAATAAATGTATCATAAGTATGAATAAAGATTTATTCAAGGTTATCTTCTGTTTATTCGATAATAATATTCATTTGTTATAATAAATAAACATTTTGCACCCACATGTGGGTGCAGAATTCAGCCAAAATCTCGATGGTATGTAACTACAGGAGCCATTTCGAAGAATTGCGAAGACAGTTTCTAGGGTGCCTCATTTTGTCACTATCACTATAGGGGTGGTGCATTTACTGGAAAATAATAAGAAAAATGGGTTCAAGCCCTGTGGACAGAAGCTTTCTGGCGCTCTAGTTCAAACAGACAAATTATATCTCGGAAAGTATTGGTTTCTCAGAGTTGAGAATTATCAATGTATTCTTATGATAGAACTGCATCATACAGGAAATTCAATTCAAATAATAGTTTATTTATCAAGATTAAATGAGCAATTTCAGAACGAGAACTGCACCATGGAAGAAACCAAATTAAAATAGCTGAAATGAATTTGACTCTCTCTTATAAAACAGGATGAAATGTACGAGTATGAACACAGATCATATAATAAAGCTTAGATAGAATAATTATAGCATTCTGTGAAAACATAGAAGTACGATTCATTATTGAAATTTAGAACTTCATCTTAGCAGAAATTGAATTCAAACATCATAGAAGAATTTAAATTCAACAAGAGTGCCAAAAATTATCAATCCAAAACCAATAGACGAATTCTACCCAACAACGAACTCATCCGAGATATTCATTCCTCAATTCCAGTTTTGTTTTTAGTGGAGATATTCTGAAATCAATATTATTAACTTACCATTACCATTCCCATCATCATATGGATTGACCATCGGCATGAAAATATCAACCAACAAAAACTATGATATTATATTATAATTCTCATATTTATACGATTGCTGGAATGAATGACAATGTTATTAACTTACCATTACCATTCCCATCATCATATGGATTGACCATCGGCATGAAAATATCAACCAACAAAAAGTATGATAATATTATAATTCTCATATTGATACCATTACTAGAATGAATGACAATGAGACAACGTCAAAGTTGACGTTATAACAATTCATAGAATAGCCACAGAATAATTCTGTCATTGAAATTTTGAAAAATCATATCTCCGAAAGTATTAGTTTGTTAGAGTTAAAAATGATATGAATGGATTCTTATGGTAAAACTCCTTATTGAAAAAAAAATTTATTTGGAATTTGTTCAGTAAAAAAAAATTTTTTTTTTGTTACTCCGAAACCATCTGTCCGATTTTGCCCAATAACGAACTTAGCCGAGATATTTATCCCCCAAACCTACTCTGAAAATTTCAACTGTCTAGCTCTATCCGTTCGAGTGTTATCGTGCCTACGGCCGGACGGCCGGACCGGCCGGACAGCCGGACGGCCGGACCGGCCGGACAGAATGAATTTCGACCACGGATTCTTGATCAGTGAGTCGAACCAAATCGTTTAAGACCATTTTCAACGAAAAATTCGAAAATTACAGACATTTGGGCAAATTGATAAGCACTCAGTTCCGAGGAACTAGAGCGCCAAAAAAAACATTTTACCTTCAAAAAGTTTTCCAAGTTTCAATATGAATAAATAATAACGAAACTGTTTTTCTGATTCATATCATATTCATATTCGTATTCAGGTTTTTTCAAAATTTCAATATGAAAAACTAATAGCATTGAAATAACGAACTGATTTTCTGGAAATTATAAATATTCAAAAATAAATTTCACCACATTTTCGAGAATGATATCAAATTGATTTATATTTTTTTCTAATAAACACATATTAACAACTTTGATTAATCGTAAAGAAACATTTAGCTACATTCACAAGTGAATTTGACCGAAAACTCCAGCAAATAGAAATCCACTATCAAGAATTCCTCATTATCAATAACCTGACTTTGTTGCAGCAAGTTTTTCATTTTCTCATATTTGAAGTTTTCTCAAGACTTACTTCATATTTTGGAAAAAAAAATATATTTACATAGTATTTATATCATGCAGTATCATTGAGCAAAATATTTTGAGAATCAGTGTCAGTGATTAAGCTAATCTTAATTAAAAATTTTATATGAAAACTAAGCCTTACCTTCGAATGTACTGTTTGAATGACTCAAACCATTTTGAAACAAAAATGTCTGGAATTCAACCATTCTGTCCTCTCACCTATATATCACGCACAATCCTAACAACCAACAGACCAATTAAAGATTACTATAAATGTGACTGATCGCACAAAGTTTTCAGATTCGCATTTCGGTATAATGGCCATTGGGGTGGGGTACGTCGACCTACACGGTCAGGATGCGAGCTATAATAAACACTTATTCAAGTATAATCAAGATTTATTATTAATAAATAAATCTTGCTTGAATCATAATTCAATAAATGTTTGTTTGACAGAAATAAGGGCAGTTTTTACTTCAAATAAGATTTGTTTGGTGGAAATGAATTATTTGTTTATAGTTAATAATATTTTTGAACACGACATTTCTGGATTACATTTATTTACTGATAATAAACCAGTTTGATTATTAATAAATCTTGCCCAAATAAATGGAATATTTCTGAGAAATAAGGTTTATATCAAGTTCTTCTAACTATTAATAATATTCATTAATAATTAATAAAATTTATTTATGACAAATAAAACTGTCCCAAATAAAGATTTATTAATTATTAACCCTAACATTTCTCTCAGTGTTCGTAGACAAAAACTGCAATGGTTAAAAAATATAATGCCATACATCATATACAGAATACTGTTGTTTTTGTACAAGTTTACAATTCACTTGTAATGAGTTGCCAAGGAAATATTACAAGAATAGTAGATATTCTTGCATTTGAATATTCGTTCATTAAATGTCAATACTTATTGCTAAAATATTGTCTTAAAATTTCATAATAATTAATGTTTCAATTTTGATTTCTTTATTTTATTGAATATCTTCTGAATGAGGCCCGAAACTGAAAGATGCTGTTATATGTTTTATGCTAATAATTCAATTTAACAGAAATGAATCCTGTATATGAAATTTATTTTCAACATCCCTTATGCTCTCCTAGGCATCCCGAATTCTCGGGAATCAGTTGTTTAATCACCATTTTGTTCCATCGACACAGTGTAATAACCTTGAACCCCTTGAAAAAAAGGCCAGATATAAAATTTAAGTTCCATAATTACTCTAAGAAAGCGAAGTGGGGTATCCATTCTTGTTGCTCACTGGCTGTATGATCCCATTTCGTTCTAGGAATATTTACAGAGATGGCGTGAATGCGACATTCTATTTCTCTCTTTTATCACCGCGGAAGCTTTTCAGACTTATTGAAAGAAACATTTGAAAGGGTGGTAAGTATTTTGATGCCTCCTCGATTTCGTATTTCTTTCACGACCTAGCACATTTTACACAAATTTAGTCCGCAATGAAGGATGGGGTTGATGTCTTTGACAGTTCTAGAAATTTCACGAAGTTGGAAATTTTTGGCGCTCTTGTTCCTCAGAGTGCTTATCAATTTGCCCAAATGTCTGTAATTTTCGAATTTTGGTCTTAAATTATTTGGTTCGACTAACCGATCAAGAATCCGTGGTCAGAATTTATTCTGTCCGGCCGGTCCGGTCGTTATTGGGCAAAATCGGCGAGATGGTTTCGGAGTAACGAAAAATGACATTTTTTTTACATTACAACTTTTGGATTAAATTTTTTTTAAATGCAGTTCCATCATAAGAATCCACTGATGTCATTTTCAATATTGAATAATTTATGTATAAATATTGGGGATGATGTTTCAGAAGATTCAGAATTGGATTATTTGTATGATGTAGTTTATGAAGGCAATAGGAAAGAACAACATAATGGAATCATCAAAAGAAATTACTGTTTGTTGACCACTGAGGTCAATATTACCTTCTACTTCCTCAAGTAGTGAGACATGTTCCTGTATACAGTATTTTCATAATGTTGCTAGCAAAAACATGCTGATTTATGGATATACATTTGTGTATCGAATATTTTTTCTTGAGTTAAGGTTCATAATACAAAATTATGAAAACAGGATTGTATTTTATTAATATATTTTGAACTATCAAAATAATTTGTTCGTCAGCCTATACTTATTCAAAAATCAGGACAATCTGCTATGATTGTCTCCAGCCTTGCTCTATACATTTCGATGATACTTTCCTTAGGTATTTCGAGTTGTGAAAACTATGTACCGAGTGTAAGTTGCAACAATCCATTCCACGAGGTTAAATCATTGCAGATTGCTCATTTAATCTTGATCAATAAACTATTATTTGAATTTAATTTTTTTTAGGGTGCAGTTCAATCATAATAATCCATTGATATCATTACCAACTCTGTGAAACCAATACTTTCGGGGATATGGTTTATCAAAAATTGACCAAGAGCACCAAAGCTACTGCCGCAGAGCTTTCCTCGTTTTGTATATTGAGTTCTCTCTAATCATATAATAATAATATATTATATAATTAAAATATATTATATATATAATAATAAAAATAAAATAGAATAAAATAAAATAAGAAATAATGTTCTTATTCGTATTTCTTATTTTATCTTATTACGTGTATAAACGCTATCATGGAAATGTGAATGTTCAACTTTCATATTTTATTTTAATTTGTTCCTTATTTCATTTTATTCGCTGTATAAGCCCGCATTTAGTTTTGGGGATCCAAACATGAATAAGCGAGAAAGTTGAGTTGATGTGAAGATATTTTTCGAAAAATTGATTAGCTTGAATTAAATATTACCAAAATAAAGAAAATATCATAATCCTACAGAAAGCCCATTGTCACAATTATTGTGCTTTGAATTTTTGACTGGTGCAACAATGCGAAAGCCTTCTGCGCTTCTATTCGAATATACATAATATCTAATATAAAAAAAATTAAATCTATTTAGCAGGGGGAAATGATCTAGGAAATCAATTATTTGTCCACTGCTGCGTAAACAAAGGTATATATATTATTTGTGAATATTCAACAAATATAAATGTTGAATATCTAGAGCGAACATAATATTGAAGTTTTGAATATTTCATTATGATACATCGAATAATCGACAATAAATTCACGAGGGGATTCAGTGATATGATACTACATCGACCGTAAAAACGTAATAAAATAAAATGGTAATGTATGAATATCATATTTATATTCCATCAAGCATGTCTAATGTTTAAAGTGAAAACTATTTAACCGCAAAATAATGTTCCCTCTTGAATCAGCGGCTTTATCTCATCTCCGTAGTGAACATACATTAAATACCACTGAAATCTGTATGTTGAAATAGTTATGTTATTCAAAATTTCTTTTCTTGTGCGCTTGTTTTGCCAGGAACAGCGTGCTATCATTTTGCCCAGATGTCTGAATTTTTAGCCGAAAATGGTCTCAAACGGTTGGGTTCCACTCGCTGATGAATCCGGGATCAAATTTAATTCTGTCCGTCCGGCCATAAGCACGATAACTCTCGGAAGAAATTAGTTAGAGAGTTGGAATTTATAGGATGGGTTTACTGCATGAATATCTCGGTTAAGTTCAATAAAAATCAAAATCCGCCAAGTGGTTTCGCAGTTACAGTGCTTTTGATTTTAAGCGTTTTTACTGGATATTTCCCAAAATGCCTATTTGATCTAACTGAAATTTAGCTTCAAGTTGTAGAATTACGACCTTTATATGTATGCAAAGTTTTGTATTGATCGGGTGACTAGGTACAGAATTATTTTTAATTAAAAAAATGTTGTTTTCTGAATAAATTCATAAATACTGTTCTGATCAAATTTGAAGTTGGTTGTTAGTTAAAGAATGCCGATACGAAGACTTATGCAATTTTGTGGGGATCAGTATGACTAGAAAAAAAGTTCAATTATTTTGGTTCAAGCAACGATAACTTTCGAAAGAAAGGGCTGGGCAGATCTGGGACATGAATATCTCGGTTGAGTTAGTTAACGGGCAAAATCCACTCCGTGGTTTCGGAGTAAACGCTATTTTAAACTTAAGCTTTTTTCCGAATATTTCCGAAACTACTCATTTGATCTAACTGAAATTTAGCACCAAATTGAAGATTTACGGTCCAAATATTTAAGCAAAGTTTTGTTTTGATCTTATCATCGGGAAAAAAAAAAAAAATAAACAAATTAGACAATTTTGTTTTCGCAATTACTCGTAAACTTCTGATCTGATCGAATTGAAACTCGGCAGTTATACCTGAAAAATATAAGAAAGCACTGAAGTGAAGTCAGTATTCATGGGTGCGCTTGTTCACGTAGACCAATTTGAATTGAATGATGAGTGCTTCAAGCTTCAAGTGGATAGAGCGAACCGGAGATTAGACAGACGCTCTGAAATTTTCATGGTTTTTCCGGGACATGTTGAAAAATTACCGACGACATCATCCGTTCATTCATAATATCCAAAGTTATACCAAGTGATCCAAATATCCTTAGATATTTTTTATTTTTTTTCAGTCAAAATTATCGCTTAGAATAATTTTTTTCATTAAAAGAGTCTCATAGGCAATGTTTTGTGATTATCAAAACCTCACTTCGATTTCCCGTACGATCTTTATTCCCCGAGTTATTGATTAACACAGTCCAAAATAACTTTTTTACTTTGATAGACGATAATTCCGCGAAAAATAATCGCGCACACTTTTTAATTGAATTAAATTGAAGGTTATTCAATTTCCTGAAAAAGGTTGATGGCAGAGTTTTGAAAATGATGATTAAGCCCGTAGAAAACTCAAACAATTTTTTTCGGTGGATTTAATATGATTTCTCCGGACCCCTACATGATAAAAAGTTTTTTTGCTCTATAATCATTTACCTCCGAGTTATAGCAGGTTGAAAATGAAATATTAATAATGATAATAATATCGAAATGATAATAATATAATATCCCTAACTTTCTTGGAACAGTTTATTTTGAACCGACTCAAGGAAATGTTTTTGGCGCTTATCAATTTGCCCAAATGTCTGTAATTTTGGAATATTTCGATGAAAATGGTCTTAAACGATTTGGTTCGACTCACTGATCAAGAATCCGTGGTCGAAATTCATTCTGTCCGGCCGGCCGGCCAGCCGTAAGCACGATAACTCTCGAACGGAATGAGCTAGAGAGTTGAAATTTTCAGAGTAGGTTTGGGGGATGAATATCTCGGCTGAGTTCGTTATTGGGCAAAATCGGACAGATGGTTTCGGAGTAACAAAAAAAAAAATTTTTTTTTACGAAACAAATTCCAAATCAAATTTTTTTTAATAAGCAGTTTTATCATAAGAATCCATTCATGTCATTTTCAACTCTAACAAGCTAATACTTTCGGAGATATGATTTTTTAAAATTTCAATGTAAATCGTATTTCACAGATTGATATAATTATTATTCTATGTATGGATTCTCATAATGTCAACTTGACAGAAGGGAATATTGTAACTTCAAAAATATTGGGGTTGAAATACTCGTATTTTAGCGATGCAACGGGGACCTCACCCGAAAATGTTTGAAAATATTACGTAAATATTGAAAGCATAATTCTGTAGTTTGGTGAACGTAGATGAGGAAATTTTTGATCGATTACAAGGTAATTTTTTATTATTACTTATCGTCTTTCATATTTGTTTTATGGAATACCTACTATTTGTAGGTACTTTAAACCTGTTTTGGGCAATTGTCATACGAAACTTGTTTTTTTGGCGCTCTAGTTCCTCGGAACAGTGTGCTTATAAATTTGCCCAAGTGTCTGTAATTTTGAAATTTTTGGCTGAAAATGGTCTCAAACGATTTGGTTCGACTCACTGATCAAGAATCCGAGTGCGAAATCGATTCTGTCAGGCCGGCCGACCGGCCGTAGGCACGATAACTCTCGAACGAAAGGAGTTAGCGGATTGAAAATTGCAAGGTGGTTTTGGAGCGTAAATATCTCGGACAAGTTCGTTCGATCTATCTGAAATTTAGCATCAAATTGTAGTATCATGACCTTTATACGCATGTGAAGTTTTGTATTGACCAGATTACCGCAAAGTGTAAAAAAAAAATTTGAAAATTTAAAAAAAGTTTTTCCACAATAACTCTCGAACGGAATGAGCTAGGTTGTTGAAATTTTCAGAGTAGGTTAGGGGGATGAATATCTCGGTTAAGTTCGTTATTGGGCAAAATTGGCCAGATTTAATTCGATTTCTTCCATGGTGCAGTTCTCATTCTCATGATTGCTCATTTAATCTTGATAAATAAACTATTATTGGAATTGAATTTCCTTTATGATGCAGCTCTATCATATGTATACATTGATATAATTCCCAACTCAGAGAAACCAATACTTTCGGAGATATAATTTGTCTGTTTGAACTAGAGCGCCAGAAAGCTCCTGTCCACAGGGCTTGAACCCATTTTTTGATTGAATAATTTTATCAGTAATACGGTAATTATACCTATATGATTGATACGCTTCGAACGAATGTAATCTCATTATAAAGAGGTGTATACTAATTATATCTAATAATATAATATCGTTTCAACTTACATGTTATTAATACATGTTGTTCAATATACACGGACTATATTATGATCTAATATACCTACAGTCTCCAGGTGAGCATCGAAGAAACTAACTGTAAATGTGAATGTAAACAGCTGATTTGTTGACGTATTGAACTTGGATATCACGAAGAAGAAGTATTTTCTTCTTTTTATCACCAAAATTGTGAATTTATGGTTGTATAATATGCTTCAAATGAAATAATCAATAAATTGATAAAACACAGGTAGAACGAAATCAAATATCAATCACTCTTTAAAGATATGAAGAAGATGAGAATTTTCCCCAAGGGATTAAGATAGAAAGCCTTGATGAATTAATTTATCGATTTCACGAATGTTGGGTCAAACGAAAAAAAATATACCTATTCCTTTAGATTCAAAAACACAGACTATGAAAGTTTCTATGATTTAGGGTGGATGATTTCTCGAATACATCCTGAATGATAATATGAGAATTTTATAAGGAACATTCTCAAATATATTTATTTTGCTGTGAATTGATTACCAAAAGAAAACTGCAAAATAATTTTAACATAGAATTTCCACATATCCATACACACTGCAAACAACTTGTTCAGAAAGGATAACCAGATCAAAAATAAAATGGCGGATACGCCAACCTACCCGTTTCCTGTGGTTTCTACTGATATAATTTCTATTCTAATATCAGTTGTTCCGAAATAATTAAAGGGTATTTTCCAGAACGATTATGAATGAGGTCAGTGGAATCCATTTAACGTTTACTGACACCACGTCTATGCTTTTTACAATTACGTTTTTCCCGAATACAATAGGCATTAATTGAAGGCGCCTCCGCCAAAAATACGTAAAAGATCCTAGCCGCTCAATATTTTTTATATATATTTACAACGAAGTAAGTCAATATTTACTTTTAAAATATTTATTAAGATTTCTCGAATATTTCTTCTATGCTAGCGATACTGTTGTGGATGGAGTAGCGAAAGTAGTGGGCGTATGGCGGTAAATAGTAGGAATTATTCTACCCCAAATTACTCTGAATTGTTTGCCGAAAGTGGTCTCGAAAGATTAGACTCGACTCACTGATGAAGAATCCGAAGTCAAAATCGATTCTGTCCACCCAGCCTTCCGTTGCCACGATAACTTTCGAACGGAAAGAGATAGCGACTGGAAATTTTCGGGGGAGGTTGAGCTACCGAATATGACGGTTAAGTACGATATTGGCATAATCAGCCGAATGGTTCTAGAGTTATACCCATTTGAAATATTTATTCCTCAAGAGCTGAAAAAGCACATATCTGATCGAATTGAAACTTGGTATATAATTTGTTCTAGGTTTCCGAAGCTCAAATTTGGTAATTGAATGACCAGTTACAAATTTTCGAGGAATTTCGTGAGTATCGTATGACTAGAGAAAAAAATTAAAATATTTCTTAAAAAAAGGGGGGAAAGCCCTGTGGCAGGAATTTTGTTCAATTTTAGACAAACCATATCTCCGAAAGTATTGGTTTCTCAGAGTTGGGAATTAATGATATCAATGGATTCTCATAATAGAACTGCACCATAAAAGGAATTTAATTCAAATAATAGTTAATTTATCAAGATTAAATGAGCAGTCTGCAATGATTTAACCTCGTGGAATGGTTTGTTGCAACTTACACTCGGTTCATGGTTTTCACAACTCGAAATACCTTAAGAAAGTATCATCGAAATGTCTAGAGCAAGGCTGGAGACAATCATAGCAGATTTTCCATTTATTCCTGATATTTGAATAGTTATAGGCGCACGAACAAATTGTTTTAATAGTTCAAAATATATTAATAAAATAGAGTTCTCTTTTCATAAATTAATAGTTACCACTAACACATTCATTCTGTATTATGAACCTTATCTCTAGAAAGAATATTCGATACACAATTGTAGATCAATATTTTAGCATTTTGTTGCTAACAACATTATGAAAATACTATATATAGGAACATGTCCCACTACTTAAGGAAGTAAAAGTTAATATTGACCTCGGTGGTCAACGAACAGTAATTTCTTTTGATGAGATTGAGACATGTTCCTATATACAGTATTTTCATAATGTTGCTAGCAAAAAACTACTGAAATATGGATCTACATTTGTGTATCAAACATTTTCGATGTGTGGAATGGCTTGCCGGTGGATGTAGTGAATGCGACTAGTGTTAACTCCTTCAAGAACAGGTATGATGTGTTCAGAGTTCGACTTCCGCAGCAGTGATGTTGTGAACCAGTGGTTTCTGCATGCTTCGTTTGTTTTATAATTGTATGGAACTCTATAAAGTTTAGTATGTTTTTTTATCTCTTTTGTAAGCACTTGTTTCTTTAATAATTGTTAATTGAGTTACAATAGGCTAAGGCCTCGACTCTATCTTTCTGTTAATAATAATAATAATAATATTTTTTTCTTGAGTTAAGGTTCATAATACAGAAAAGAATGTGTTAGTGTATGAACTATTAAATTTTAAATTATGAAAAGAGGATAGTATTTTATTAATATATTTTGAATTTTTAAAATAATTTGTTTGTAATTGACTACCTACTCAAAAATCAGGAATAAATGGACAATCTGCTATGATTGTCTCCAGCCTTGCTCTAGACATTTCGATGATATTTTCCTTTGGTATTTCGAGTTGCGAAAACTATGCACCGATTGTAAGTTGCATCAACCCATTCCACGAGGTTGAATCATTGCAGATTGCTCATTTAATCTTGATAAATAAATTTAATGACAATTTTTTAAGCATTAAGGCATTGAAGCATTGTAGATTGCTCTTTTTTTTTAAAGATAATTTTTGAAGCATTTTTTCAAACGACACTTTTTTTGAATTTAATTTTTTTCATGATGCATTCCTATCATAGGAATCCATTGATATGATTTCCAACACTGAGAAACCACTACTTTCGGAGATATAATGTGTCTGTTTGAAGAAGAGCGCCAGAAGTCTCCTTCCTGTTCACAGGGCTTGAACCCATTTTTCGTTATTCAATTCAAATAATGTGTTGGTTCGTTACAAAAAAACCCTGCGCAATCTTGTGTAATATACTGTTGAAGTATTGCTTGATGTACGAAATCGCTTCAGGTGACAAACTAATTATTACTTCATTAAATTATTCTCCCCAACTTCACAGTTCACGTGGGAGAAGAATGGTGGTGAAAAAACGGAAAAATCATGGGATGAAGATGGAGAATTGGGTAAATTGAAATAAACAGCTCCAAGGAAGTTGGGGATATACGGATATAGGTACCTTGAATTTATTTTAATTTTCAACAGGTTGTATCCTGGATCATACAACAAAAAAAGCATATTGTAACTCGAAGTGTCTAGTTTTCAGAACTGGTCATACTTTTCCTCTACAGTTCCGGAGTAATCCTTAAAATACCAGCAGAAAAAAATTCCCCAAACTTTTGCTTGTTTTAACCTCGGGATAAAATATAATACTTTTTTCTTGTTTAATAAATAACTAGTTGTATGTAACGGAAAAAAAGTATTGTGATATATGATATATTATATTATTATTATATATATGTATTTATATATGTATTTGTATGGATGTATGTATGTTATTATATATGTATTATTATTATTATATTATGACAAATTTTTATTATGAAATTACTTTTTTCTACTTTTTTATGAAATTTTTTTTCGGAATTATAAATTGGACTGGAAAAATGATAAATATTCGCATATTTCAGGATATTTGGATAACTTGGTATAATTTCGGATTTAATGTAAGAACGAAGTGTACTGTCGGTAATCTTTCAACCCTGAAGTGTCGCGAAAATCCCCTGGAAATTTCTAAGGGTAACAATTTTCTTAGCAGTTCACCAAAGCTTTTAATTTTACGTTTTCGCGAAAAATCACCGTAATGAGCAATTTTTCGATCATTTTTTCAATCAGAAATTTTTTTCAAGGAGAGCTATTAATAGTACAGGTTTAAACGAAATGTTATGCAGTTTTCAAAATCGTAATTTGATTTCCTCTACGATCATTTCCTGACTGATTGATTATCAAGTAAAAAAATTGGTTCAAGCCCTGTGGACAGGAGCTTTGGCAGTCTTGTTCAAACTTCGACAAATCATATCTCCGAAATTATTGGTCTCTAGGAATGATATTCTTGATGATTCTTACGATAATACTGCATCATGAAAGAAATTAAGTTCAAACAGAATGATTCTCACCAATAACGAACTCATCCGAGATATTCATTCCGCAAATCTACTCTGAAAATTATATTATATCTATTGAATTTTAGACAATATTGCAGTTTTGTTTTTATTGGAGATATTCTGAACCCAATTTGATGTATCTTACCAAAGAATATATTTCCATCATTATATTATCCACGGGCATTATATTATCACCTTAAAAGTATAATATCATATCATCCACATAATTCTAAGATAGCTGAGGTTATTTAATCGGTCATTTTGCATTCAATCATAATTTGTTTTCTAGAACAGAAGGTGTATTTTATATCAAGAATAACGAACCAGAAATAATTTTGACATTTATCTCTCATAGGAAAATAAGATGAGATGTAAGAACACAGATCATATAATAATTCATTCAGCATTCTGTGAAAACATAGAAGTAAGATTATCTATTGAAATTTCGAAAAATAATTTCTCCGAAAGTATTAGCTTGTTAGAGTTGAAAATGATATCAATGGATTTTTATGGTGAAAATGCATCTTGAACAAGAATTTGAAATTTGTAGAGCAAAAAAAAATTTTTTTTTCGTTACTCCGAAACCTTGAGGCGGATTTCGTCCAACAACGGAGTCGACTAAGATAGTTATCTCCCAAACCTACTCTGGAAATTTCAACTAACTGGCTAATT
This sequence comes from Halyzia sedecimguttata, assembly GCA_937662695.2. Taxonomy (NCBI): domain Eukaryota; kingdom Metazoa; phylum Arthropoda; class Insecta; order Coleoptera; family Coccinellidae; genus Halyzia; species Halyzia sedecimguttata. The sequence continues at coordinate 9,676,154 of OW569411.2, read as the reverse complement.
CTGTTCGATAGTTATTGTAGAAACAAAATTTTAAAATAAAAATTTTTTTTTTGACACTTTACGGTAACTCCATCACTACAAAACTTCGCATGTATATAGAGGTTATTATTCTAGAATTTGGTGCTGAATTTCAGATAGATAGAGTGATCGGTTTCGGAAATATTCATAAAAAATGTTTTTACTAAAAATGGCCATAACTCTGAAATCGCTTGATGGATTTCGCCCCTTAAAGAACCTCTCTGAGATATTCACGCTCCAAACCTGTCCTGCAAATTTCAATCCTCTAACTCCTTTCGTTCGAGAGTTATCGTGTTAATGGCCGGACGGCAGGACAGAATCGATTTCGACCACGGATTCTTGACCAGTGAGTCGAACCAAATCGTTTAAGACTATTTTCAGCCAAAAATTCGAAAATTACAGACATTTGGGCAAATTGATAAGCACTCTGTTCTGATGAACAAGAGTAACTCTATCCCTGAAATAAAATACGCCTCATTGGAGTGATTTTCCGGCCATATTTTTCGATTTCGAGAAGGAATTATTGACATATGATACCTTTTTGAGAAGCTAATGAAATAAGGAAGTTTTTTCCTGAATTTATACACCAAGTTCATAATACTTTTTTCGAGTAATTGTCAATTGTTTCATCAAGATTTTATGACTAAAACAGTTGATGCCATATATGACCCCTTATATCTCAGATTATCTAATTTTTGGTTAAATACTTTTTCGCATGAAATGATAACCATCTCTTCACTTTGAAACAAATATCCATTGACTATTTAGGGTCAAGTAGTTTCTACAAAATTGATTATTTTCGATAACAAAGCAGAAAATTTACAAAAAGTTGAAAAATCGCCACATCTTCGTGAGCATAGATTTTCGGGCGATGGTTCATTTAACTCAATTCATTGCAAATGACGTCTAGTACAGCCCCTTTGAAGAATCACGTCAAATAACCAAACACCCTGTAGATATATGACAATGTAACCCCGAAACAGCAGTTAATCTCTCAAGTTACTGGTAAACAATGCTTCTCCTACCGTTAAACATTTTCAACCACAAGTAAAGCTGATTTCACGATAGACGTAATCCATTCGCGAGGAAAAAGCTCATAATCCGAGAAATACTGTCAGATTGATAATTTATTTACATTTACATGAACTCAGGATACATTTAAAGCCTCCATCTGAATTTAATGCGGCAGAAAGACAAATATATAACCGAATTATTTCGTGACAAGAAAAACAGCACAACGTAATCGCAATTTATTTGACGAGATTCAATCTTCGTAATTGCTGTGAATCAGAATTTTACTGCTTCCTATTTGTATGAAGCTGCGTTTCCGCAGGTGCCGCGATAAAATCTGAGTATCGCCCGAAAATCAATGTAGAAAGGGAAATGAGGATGATTATGCCAAGTTTAATTCCATGATTTGGAGGAGGCGCTCAACAGGCGCATCCATTCCGCTTTTACTGGGTTAGTAAATTCCGATGAATTTAAGTTCGAAGTCTTAATATACAGGGTATTTATTAAGGTGGGTCTTTTGGTTTAGTATTTCCTCAAATGAGTTACCTTCTGTGAGTTTTGAAGTAGATAGAATCGCCAGATCGAATGAAAAAATTGCGCACGCCGTCATTCGCGGATTTTTCTCGAACTACAAGGCAAAAAATCTCTGAGATGACCCATCACGATATTTTACATCAACCGATGAGTTTCTAGCCTGACACACAGATGGCACCACAAATGAGTAAATAATTAATGTTTTCTTTGATGAGTACTAACCTCCTAAAGGTAGCTGTCTAAATTTTATGACAATCTGACGTTTGGTTCAGAATTTACAGTGGTTTTAGGGAAACAATTTTTTTCATATTAAAAAAATGGGAAAAAAGCACTGACGTGAAGTCAGGAGCTTTTGCGCGTATGTTCTTCTGTCTCTTAACGCCTCACACTCCCTCACGAAATATTGCATGAACCTTCAAGCCGACTTTTTTCAACCAAGTACAAGATTTCAATTCGATCAGATCTATACTTTTGAAAATAATGGTAAAAAATATACGGCTTGAAGATTTCTGCGGAAATTCAGCAGAATCTGACTCATACTTTCTGAAATATAAAATTTTTACAGTAATTAAATTTTTTTTTTTGAAGGAATATTTTTTATTTTCGTGACAAATCATATCTCCGAAAGTATTGTTATCTCAGAGTTGGGAATGATATCCATGGATTCTTATAATAGAACTGCATCATAAAATAAATTAAATTCAAATAATAGTTTATTTGTCAAGATTAAATGAGCAATCTGCGATAATTTAACCTCGTGGAATGGGTTGTTGCAACTTACACTCGGTGCATAGTTTTCACAACTCGAAATCCTCCGAATGTCTATAGCAAGGCTGGAGACAATCATAGCAGATTGCACATTTATTCTTGATATTTGAATAGGTATAGGCTGACGAACGAATTATTTTAATAGTTCAAAATATATTAATAAAATACTATCCTCTTTTCACAATTTAAAATTCAATAGTTCATACCACTTACACATTCTTTTCTGTATTATGAACCTTAACTCAAGAGAAAATGTTTGATACACAAATGTAGATCCATATTTCAGTATTTTTTGCTAGCAACATTATGAAAATACTGTTTATAGGAACATGTCTCACTACTTATGGAAGTAAAAGGTAATATTAACCTCAGTGGTCAACGAACAGTAATATCTTTTGATGATTCCATAATGTTCTTCTTTCCTATTGTCTCCATAAACTACAACAAAACAGTCTTGTATATATTCACAAATTCAAGAATCGAATTTTTGTTTTCCAACAGAAAATAACAACTATAATACTGGTGGCAAAATTTATTCCAGTTAACTCCCCGATTCAGAAAGAGGAACCGCGAGCCCCAAAAAATAATTACCGTACTTTTCTCACTACTTTCAGCGGAAAAGGAAATTCCGTTTCGGATCCCCTATCGATAGATTTATATCGGGTTTATTTACACAAGTCCATCAATATTTAGATCTTAGGTTATACAAATGACGTGCTTGTTTGTAGACTTTCTTCCAGACACCGCTGGTTCAGTCTTATTCGAAACCGCGATTAATAATTAAACCACAGCGGAGTGTCAGGAAGTTTCTTCTAAGTGTGAAATTTTCCATCCTGGTACCTGATTTTTGCCGATATTTATTTACAATGGTTGTGTTGGATGACACCAAGGAAACATTTCTTATTGACGAAATTAATGAGGATGAATTGAGGGTTTGTAGAATTTTTTAAGATATTAATAATAAATCATAAAAATATCCTGTTTTAAGCCGAAGTTTTTTGATTTTTATATATTTTGAATATACTTCAATACATCTATAGCCAGCTGGCCATCTGCTTGTGTTTTATATACGAGATATTACGATTTTTGTATGGTACATAAAATATCTGTATTTGATGTTTATTCTATTATTTTCAAATTTAAATGGAATAAAATATTTATAGAACGATATACAGTAATTTAATATAATATACCTACCTACTTAATTCAATATTTGGACACTGAAATTATTCAAAATACATTTCTATTTTGAAAATAGGATAGAAAAGAACGGTATCAACATTGTTTGTTTATTTTGAATACCTTTGGTGAATAATATTGAATTGAAAATTAAAAAAACTTAACGGACATGAAGAGCTTTAGCGCGCTTTTTCATTTAACGATCAATATACCTATTTCACTGATTTGCGATAGGACCGAACACTACTGAAATTATAGATATTACAGATTCGTGATATGATGACAATAAATTTCCTATGGGGTTCTTCCGGTAATTGTTTAAAATATGCACTTGAATAAATACGCAAATCCATTAAACATTCGAAGAACGTTGCTATATTACATGCAGGTTGAGCTTTAAGTTGTATATTGATTTTAACCATAGAATCCCTTTTTTAATTTCCCATTTTTCTAAATTCTGCTCTGGTAAAAAAATACAGGCTGTAGAATTAGCGGAAAAGAATAAGTTATTTTTGGAGCTTTGACATGGTTATTCAGGATTTAATGAATTTTTTTAGAAGTTTTTCATAACTATGACATATAATCTCCAAATAACAGTTTTTTCCTACTTCCACTGGGTTTCTAGTTATACTCGCGAATAAATAAATCTATGAGAAATTATGAGAATCTCCTATTATTCAAGAAAATTAATTAATTCTTCATCATTTCCCCTAAAAAGCAACGTCTTCAAGATATTCTTCATTGAATGTTTTAAAATCTAATAAAAAACCATGAAATGTAACTGCTTTTATTTATCCAGCCCTGAACTGGAATCATAGATGATCTGTGTTTGAATCCTCGAATAAAGGAATAGACATAGGCACAAAATGTATGCGTAATGATCTCAAAGTTGACCACTTCTTGGTCATCTATAGAATAGAACACTCATAGAGCTAGTATTCTCCTTATCTCGCATATAATCGTTGGACTTGAATCTCACTTGTTTCCGAATTGGTTATATTGTCATCTTATAAAGGAATAAGTTAATAAGGTGCAACTAAAGAGTATCCTGTAATCAAATTTCAATCTCTTGATAAATTACAGTTTCGAATTCCAGCTTGTTTGTGAATTGAGCAAATTCAAGTTGTTAGAATTGCAGGTTATTCATCTTCTGGGAAATAGACGAATAGGTTTACTATGACCTGTATTATTCTATGAATTTCTCTCTTTTTACCCCCAATAGTGAATAGAACTTCTAAATTGACTGTTGTCCATATCATAAATACATTAATTTTCATACTGCTTTGGTTCTGCCCAATCATTCTAAGGATTTCTCTCCAATTTAGCTGAAATGTAAGATGTCTGAAACAATGTTGTATGAACTCCTCGTTGTTTGACAGGTAGAAATTGGGACAAAATTCATCGGTGCCACCATGTCGTGGAATATTGCGAATATTTTGTTATAAATACAAAATCTGCAAAATTAACCCCTGAGTGAACTTTGTGAATTTTAAATAGGCTTGTTGAATTTAACAGATAAGTTGGTAAATTGTAGATTGAACGTATCTTGGTGAAACCTACCACAAATTATGTCTATGACTCTAGAGTTCAGTCATAGACTGATAGAATTTATAATTGTTGTTGTTTATAATGTGGTTGGATATTATATGATATCATCGCATTCATTCATATGTTGAGAATTAGAATATTTAGGGAATGTGAGAATATGTGATGATATGGATAATCTTATAGTGGATATTTAATGGAAATCAAGTTCTAGTTCAATGTTTTAATATTCAGGAATAGTGGAACATTCTATTGAAAATCATTTAATAAGAATTGAGAGAGTAAATGTGTTTTCTCAAAAAGTTTCATTTAATTTCGAGCATCAGATGATGAAGCTTTTAGATAATGTAGCAATAATGAATCCGGTAAGGGTTTATGTGTTTAACAATTAGAGATAGTGCAAGAGTGCAAAATTAATTTGCTTCTCCATATTCACAAAAATATAACTTTTCTGCGACTACTTAAACTCAATATTTTATATATTTTTTATTTCACCTTGATGTATTTTTTCACTCACTGTAGGATTTCCTGGTACTTAAATCCGGTCCTGCTTTATATCGAGGTTCAGAATCTTCGTATTAATTAACAATCAACACACTACTTCACAGGGAGTCTATTCAAGAATAAGCCATGTCATTAAACTCATAGTGAACCACAAAAATGTCATATTAATTTTTCAAGAAAGTTATTTTTCACGAACCAGGGTGGATTTCGGTTAATATTTCGGAGGGGGTAATCTACCATGACTGCATATATGAATATCATTTTCTCCATGAGTTTCCCGTCTTAATAAATGTCCGGAGGGAGGGGTCCCGTAATTACCCCTTTTATTTCCCTCAAAAATCTGCCCTTGTTCACGAACTTGTTTCCAAGCCTTCGGATGAAATTATACTTACATGATATAATTCACGTTTTAAGCGAGTCGTGAAATCGGATTCCCGAGAAGTTTCATTTTCAGGGTTCTGAGAGGAAGGAAGTAGGATATGGAAAACAGAAATAACAGAATGCTCGAATAAACCACATAAGGCGAAAAATGTTGGATATTTAACGAGGGGGAAACCACTGACAAAAATTAATACACCAGAATTCCCACCCATCTGGAATTTCATTGGAATTCAATAGGAATTCATTAGGAATTCAATAGGAACTTTTTTCGAAATTCTATTGGAATTCTATATTCTTGTACACCAGAATTCCTAGCGGTTTACCCCTTGGTTAAAAGCAACTGTTTGGAGCTGTATACATGATTGTCCGATAGGTGTCTCACTCTAACATCAATTGGAATTCTTTATAATTCAATAGGAATTCTGCGGAATTCAATAGGAATTCCAGGGATACGATAGGAATTCCAGGAATTCAATAGGAATTCCAGGAATTCCTGTAGTGTTTTATATGTGTTTTTGCACGCTTGTTCCGTCAGGAACACCGTGCTATCATTTTGCCAAAATGTTTGTATTTTAGGAATTTTTTCTCGAAAATGGTCTAAAACGATTGGGTTCAACTCGCTGATGAATAATCTGGGGCCAAATCCAATTCTGTTCGTGCGTCCGCAAGCACGATAACTCTCGAACGAATCGAGTTTGAGAATTTTCGGGGTAGTTTTGAAGCATAAATATATAGGTTGAGTTCGTTAATGGACAAAATCTATCAAGCGGTTTCGGAGTCAACGCCATTTTTGGCGGTCTTGTTCCTCGGAACAGAGGGCTTATCAATTTGCCCAAATGTCTGTAATTTTCGAATTTTTGGCTGAAAATGGTCTTGAACAATTTGGTTCCACTCACTGATCAAGAATCCGAGGACGAAATCGATTCTGTCCGGCCGTCCATACACGATAGCTCTCGAACGGAATGAGCTAGACGGTTGAAATTTTCAGAGTAGGTTTGGGACCTAAATATCTCCCTTAATTTCTTTATTAGGCAAAATCGGCCGGATGGTTTCGGAGTAATAAAAAAAAAATGTTTACATGCAAAGGAGCCGCGTTGAAATTCACCGCAGAAATACGTGAAACGACAGAATTTTGTCGATTTTCGCGAAATGTCACATTTTCCTATTGTTCTTCCGGGAAAACGAAAGAGAGGATTGAAAAAAGGGCTCCGTTACGGACTAATTTCGAATCTCGTCTTCACGTTCGAGTAAATACCGTCGTTCCGAACGCCACAGTTCCTTTCCACAATTTTGCTCCTTTTGAAAAAAACGGCTTTTTTTTGCCTTTTCCCGTTTTTTTCAAATACACCCCCATCTTTTCGCTCCTAAGACACGAAACTCTACGAAACTTCCGTATTTTTCCTCGATAAAACCCTTCCAAATTTCCCCCAAACCCCCTCCTAACATCCAACAAACATCACGTTTATAGTAACATTTTCAAAACGTTTCTTTTGATTAATGAAGAACCGCTCGACCGATTTTGTGCATACTTCACATAAACCATCTACTAAATAGTCTGAACAAAGCCTAAAAATTGGGTTTGGATAGGTCAGCCCAATCTTGAGTTATAAAACTACAACGAAAAGTGGCATAGATTTTTATATACAGGTTGATCCAGATCTTAACCAAGAAATTTTAACCACGTATTCTACGTCAAAAATAAGCCCTAGTTTGTCATACAAACATATGTCGAGAAATGCTTCCTCTTCGAGATACAGCTTGTTAAGATTATAGAAAAAAAAATGTTTTTTATTAATAACTTTTACACTTTTTGAAATATCTCTAATAAATTTGGGACATAGGTCTTAAGGATCAAGGAACACTTTTTGAATGGAATAATTTTTTGTTTATTCTACCAGTGGCGTCCGTATTGCATCGAGACTGAATATTTTCAGACAAAAAATGATACGCCACTGGTTTTTCCAACATTAAAAAATACTCTTGAAATCCTAATTCAATATGGAGCAGATTCATTCTCCTGCGTTTTTGACATCCGAGGCGCCGTTTCTGAGTAAAAAAATTAAACACATTCTCATGCATGAGGAAATCGCTAAAATTTGATATGGTACATAATAATAATAAGACTATCTTTGTAAACGAAACGTATAATTACAAAAAAATTAGCGTTAATAGCCACACTCAATTATGAATTTCAAGAAGATGTTCGAAGTAAAAGAAAGAAAAACATTTTTTTTTTAATAATTTTAACACCCTGTATCTCAAAGAGGAAGCATATCCTGATATATGTTTATAAGAAAAACTAGGGCTTATTTTTGACTTAGAATACGTGGTTAAAATTTCTTGGTTAAGATCTGGACCACCCTGTATATTGATTCGTTCAATGAACTGGATATCGACATAGAATCACACTAATGTGACAATTAAAGAAGTCAAAGTTTCATGCAACCCACCCACCGTTAGTTATTAGCAATTAATACAGTCACCATACTCTATCGTCGATGAATCAGTTCATACTAAGTGTGTTAACCTGATTTACATCAATGACCACCTTTGAATTCAAAATTTGATTTTCCCCATCCATTGACTTCAGAGCTGCATCTTCATTTGAATGCATCCTTCCGTAAAAAAATCACTCTTTTCTGAATGAAGTGTTTTAAGATATTCTGGAAGGTCTGCACACCGGAAATATTCAATTTGCGAAATGGCCTCAACCAGGTTTTTATTGTGGCGAATTCCCTGGACGAACACGAGTTGAGGCTATGGGTTACTGAAATATTAAACCTTCGAATGAGAATAGGATTCCAATTACAGCATAAAACTTCTATTCGACTAATGGAACGAATGAATCTTAAATCGAATTATCTGTGGAGGATACCAAGAACTGTAAATTCAAGGGATTAGTGGGATTTAGATTGACATGTATAAAACTTGCTATAAGGAGGGATAGTTTCTCGAAAATATGAGAAGTATTATGTTCCATTCTGGGGTGCTTGTACCAGAGTACTATTTTACGCAAATATCTGTAATTTCGGAATTTTGAGACGGAAATGGCCCCGAACGATTCAATTTGGTTTACTGATGAACCGCCTCCCGACCGTTCCGTCACAGCCTTCTTAAAATACAAGCCATACAGAGAGAATGGCAACGCCACCCAAGGGCGTAGCCAGGGGGGGGGGTTTTGGGGGTTCAAACCCCCCCCGAAATGTTATTTTTCTCTTAAAAAAATTTTTTTTTTTGCTGCAGAAAGTGACCTTTACACCCCCAAACCCCCCCCCGAAATTAATTCCTATTTCAAAACCCCCCCCGAAATTGATTCCTGGCTACGCCCTTGACGCCACCTACCCAATACTCAAAACGCCACTGGTACAGAAAATGAAAATTTGTGTACACCACAAAATGCACCTTGATGCATAGAAGACATGCAACAAATTTTATAAAGATGTCTGCAATATTATCTCAGTTATTATTACAAGTTTTTTTTTAAAAAATTTCAAAAAAAATCACCCCATATCTCAAAAGTTAAGACTTTTAGGACATACGTTCATAGGAAGATTTTTTCTTAAAATAAGTCAAATAATCACCCCCTTAAATATTATCATGCCTTTAAGGAACACCATGTATATTTGAATTCCACCTTCTCCAAAAGGTAAGTGAAAATATTTCAAGGGGTTTCTGAAGTGTTAAATCAATTGTTCCTTTACTCTTAATGCGTTTTATATATAGAATGTCATGGAAGTTGACGTTTCAATTCAACTGTGTAAACAGCAAAGATTACTCTATAAAGTGTTCATAAAGTTCTAAATTAATTTCGGATATCAAATTATTACTTCTAATCCAACAACAAAACGACCTCTATCGATTTTTGCAAAAATGGGACGACATTTTGCTTTGTTAAATGAAGTTCATAAACTCGCTTCAACTTTTAATTATTCACTTCCGCAATATAATAACAATGAATTTGATGAAAACCAAACCTTTGATGAATAATAATTATTCGGAAAGTTGAGGGAAGTTTTTATCCAATTTCCTTAATCTGAAAAGTCAATTGAATGAAACAAATTGTTGATCTTGATTTCAATATTTCATTACAAATTATCATCTGGTATTCAATTATACTCAGTGCTACAACTAGAAGGAATAAATTCTACAACTTGATTTTTTGCTAATCTGGTAGTTTCACATCAGGAATGAAACGATAACGAAACCGTTTTCTTTGTATTTATTAATTGCGTTCCATAATCAATATACAAATAATTTAATTATTCTTCTCTTTTCGTTATTATATTTAATTCTGTTGACGTTTGTTGAATAGTTTGTTCTTTATGGTGGAAATTCTATTGAAAATGAATACTGTCTGTATCGCAGGCGTAACTGGTTTCTTCATTAATTGCTATTTAAAAAAACTCCATATTTTCAATTTTTCGCCATTTTCTCGTAAATGGTACTTCTAAGGTATAAATTGATCTGAAGAAATTTGAGTTTGCCATTCCATTTTTTAGGTCAAACACAGGGTGTTACTATTAAAAAATGTAACTTTGGTCTATATCTTTGTTTTAGAACACCCTGTATATATGAAAATAATTTTAAATTGTGCTTTTGAACACCCTTTTTACATCACAAAAAAATATTCTCAAAATATCTTCATTTACTCCCTCAAAACGAGATCCGCGTCTGTGGTGGTCCACCCGGTATAATATAACAACATCAATCATCGAGATTATTAATCTTTAACAGTTGTTTCTCAAAATAGAAAGAACATAAACTCATCACCCTGATAAATCTATCAGGGCACGAAACATCTGGTCCTTTTTAAGAATTTGAAGTGCCATTAAAAATCCTCTTTTAATGTCATTTGATGAAACACCACAACAAATTCCATCATTTTCAACCAGCTCTCTTACATAATAAATTACTCAATGAAAAATTATAAACGATTTACACTAATTTATTTAATATTGTTACGTGTTTCGTCGACACAGTGACTTCATCAGACTACATCATACTAAATTCTTAACAAGTAATGATCTCCCTATACCTAGATGACATGGACACAGAGACCTATTTAAAACTAATTACATGTGGGACTTATTTGAAACTAATTATATAATCTTGTACTGCTAGTTCTTTGTACACATTTATGATAATTCTTTCCTTTTACAAATTGATTCTCTATTTGAATAGATTAACTAACGGAGAAAAAATTAGATCTAATTGTTCATTAACTAAATTGCCCGTATGTTTTTCTCTATTTATCTCCACCATTTCCCAATAATTGAGTTGCGCGCCTTTATTCAAATTGTGTAGATTGAAATCCGAGTTAAACTTATGTCCTGCTAATAAATGATTCGAATAATTTGAATTAATTTTTTTGTTTTTGTAGCTGTGATGATGTTCCTTTATTCTTAAGCCAAATTTCTACCAGTTTTTCCTATATGTGATTTATCACAACTCCCGCAATTTAATTGACTCGGTGTACCAAAAGATGTTAAGCTATTGAATATTTTATTTTTATCCTTAATTTCTGGAAATACTAAACTAATTGTTTTTCTGAATTGTTTCTTCTTCAACATTTTTCTGATTAACTCTGTATTAAATAAAACTCTGTATTAAATGAAAAATGTTGGAGAAGAAACAATTCAGGAAAACAATTAGTTTAGTATTTCCAGAAATTGAGAATGAAAATAAAATATTCAATAGCTTAACATATGTTGGTACACCGAGTCTAAAACTCAAAAGGTTTCTTCAAAACCAACAGATGAATATCTCATTCCAGACAATAAATAACCTCGCAAAACTCATAAAGAACAATAAGTCAAAAAGGAATAAAAAATGGGTTCAAGCCCTGTGGACAGGAGCTTTCTGGCGCTCTAGTTCAAACAGACAAAGTATATCTCCAAAAGTATTGGTTTCTCAGAGTTGGGAATTATATCAATGTATTCATATGATAGAACTGCATCCTAAAGGAAATTCAATTCAAATAATAGTTTATTTATCAAGATTAAATGAGCAATCATGAGAATGAGAACTGCACCATGGATGAAATCAAATTAAATCTGGCCAATTTTGCCCAATAACGAACTTAACCGAGATATTCATCTCCCTAAACTACTCTGAAAATTTCAACTACCTACCTCATTCCGTTCGAGAGTTATATCTATGTCTATGGATGAAAAGCAGTCTCACTACTCTCAGATCTCTTACTTCATGTTCAGTTCCGAAATGTAAGAATTTTCTGAGAAAAACTAATTTCGGAGCAAACAACTGAGATTTTTCTCACTTCGCTCACAATTCTTCGATTGATTAGATAATGTCCCAGGAACATCATTTGACATTATGACAATTCATAGAATAATATCATTCTGTGACAACGTTGAAATACGATTTATTATTGAAATTTTGAAAAATCATATCTCCGAAAGTATTAGCTTGTTAGAGTTAAAAATGATATGAATGGATTCTTATGATAAAACTTCTTATTAAAAAAAATTTAATTTGGAATTTGTTCGTAAAAAAAAAATTTTTTTTTTGTTACTCCGAAACCATCTGTCCGATTTTGCCCAATAACGAACTTAGCCGAGATATTTATCCCCCAAACCTACTCTGGAAATTTCAACTCTCTAGCTCATTCCGTTCGAGAGTTATCGTGCCTACGGCCGGCCGGCCGGACAGAATGAATTTCGACCACGGATTCTTGATCAGTGAGTCGAACCAAATCGTTTAAGACCATTTTCATCGAAATATTCAAAAATTGCAGACATTTGGGCAAATTGATAAGCACTCAGTTCCGAGGAACTAGAGCGCCAAAAATATAGATCCGGTGTTAATCAATTAAATTGCGGGAGTTGATAAATCACATATAGGAAAAACTGGTAGAAATTTTTTGGCATAAGAATAAAGAAAAATCATCACAGCTACAAAAACAACAAAATTAATTCAAATTAGTCGAATCATTTATTAGCAGGACATAAGTTTAACCCGGATTTCAAAATTCTACTCAATTTGAATAAAGGCGCGCAACTCAATTATTGGGAAATGGTGGAAATAAATAGAGAAAAACATACGGGCAGTTTATTTAATGAACAATTAGATCTAAATTTTTCTCCGTTACTCAATCTATTCAAATAGAGAATGAATTTATAAAACCGTTAGGAATGAATTATCGTAAATGTGTACAAAGAACTAGCAGTATAAGATTAGGTAATTAGTTATAAATAAGTATCTCATGTAATTAGTTTTAAATAGGTCTCTGTGTCTATGTCATCTAGGTATAGGGAGATTTAGTATGATGAGGTCTGATGAAGTCGCTGTGTCGACGAAACGCGTAACAATATTAAATAAATTAGTGTAAATCGTATATGATTTTTCATTGGGTTAATATGGATTTGCATCAAGTAAAAGCCAAAAGCATGACATTTTTATAATAAATTACATAATTACTCTCGTTAATCAAAGTAACCAGTACATTTTTCTATTTTACCCTAGTTTAGACTTTGTATGGTCCGCGTACAATTCATCTTCCTCCGTCACGACGTAATCCTTCCGGTCTAGCCCAATAACCAACCGCTATAATCGTAACAGTTTTATATTATGAGAGATCTTATCAAAGCCTGGCAGCTCGGGTTCTTACCCCTGACCCTTTTTCTGATAGCGGCGATATATCTTGAATCCGGACACCAGCTTCTTCTTGGATCGATCAAAGCGCCGTTTGCTTATCGCATATTTATAGAAATTGACATCAGAACGATTGTTCTCGACTATGGTATGTTCGTATGGCTAATACCTATTTTCCAACCTTCACAGAAACTAACATTTCAGAATTCTATAAATGAAATTTTCGTATTGAATCTGTAAAAAATTGTGATAATTATAAATTAATGATGCTTCGACATTATTTGTTGTTTCATGTTATACTGACTGACGAAGAAACTGCAACACCCAGAAGGAGCTGTTCAAATTTTAATTTTTTTTTGGTAAAACATAGGTAGTATAGCAAGGAGTAAATTATTGAAATTTGAAGAAAAAAAAACGAAGGGTTTACAATTTTTTGTAATAAATTAGTTAATAATGTGTTTGTCCACCGCGATTATCTATACACTCCGCAACACGTTTTGGCATAGATGCAATAAGATGGTCTATTTCTTCTTCAGAGCCGCCAAAGTCCGTGGGGGCTGGGGTAAATTTCCAAGCCTTCTACCCATGATGTCCCAAACATGCTCTATGGACGAAAGATCGCGGGATCCGGGCGGCCATGGCAAAAGATTCACATGGGTCGCTTCAAAAAAGTTTAAACTAACTCTGGCGACATGAGATCTAGCATTGTCTTGCTAAAATATTGGATTCTCGAGCCGGTTAAGGTAAGGCAGAACATATGGCTCCACTATTTCTTGAAGGTAAAGCAGCGCTGTCATGTTACCTCGAATAAAGACTAAAGGTGACCTACTTGCGTGTGCAATAGCACCCCTTACCATAACGCCTACAGTCCGGTGTACATGACGCTCAATATAAAACTGTGGTTCACGTCTTTCTCCCCGACGTCGTCTAACCCTTCTTCGACCATTATGTGAGCCCAAGGAGAATCGAGATTAATCAGAAAAGACGACCTGATGCCATTCCACATTCCAATGTTGACGTTCTCTGTACCACTGTAATCGTTGCCGGCGATGCTCAACCGTCAGAGGTAACACGAGATGGGGTCGATAATGCTGGATTCCAAAAGACCTTATCCGGCAGTAAACCGTTCGGACAGTTACAGGATGGCCTTGTTCTCCTAACCACTCATCAGCCAAATATCGAGTTGTCGCTAATTGGTCTCTAATAGTCTCTAATAGTATAATAGTCTTAGACGTCGATCTTGATCTTCATTTGTGCCCCTTCGACGTCCGGTGCCTACTCTTCTTCGATTTTGGGCATTATCAAGCCACGATTGACTACATCTCATAACAGTATTTGGATTTCTGTTAGTACGGCTAGTGATTTCTCGAAATGACAACCCCGCCTCCCGTAGACCAATAATTCGACCACTTTCAAATTCACTTAGCTGGCGATAAATTCCGCGTACACGTGCTCTAGGCATTTTAACAACAACTAAATATCGACTTTGGATCTCCTCGAACAGCTGGTTTGTTGTAAAATTTAAAAAATTTGCAAAAAAGGACTACTATATGTAAGTAACAAAAAATGTTTATATGAAAAAACGATTTTTTTCTTCGAATTTTAATAATTTACTCCTTGCTATACTAGATATGTTTTACCAAAAATTGGTTCAAGCCCTGTGGACAGGAGATTTCTGGCGCTCTAGTTCAAACAGACAAATTATATCTCCGAAAGTATTGGTTTCTCAGAGTTGGGAATTATATCAATGTATTCATATGATATAACCGCATCATAAAGGAAATTCAATTCAAATAATAGTTTATTTATCAAGATTAAATGAGCAATCATGAGAATGAGAACTGCACCATGGAAGAAATCATATTAAATCTGGCCAATTTTGCTCAATAACGAACTCAACGGAGATATTCATCTCCCTAATCTACTCTGAAAATTTCAAGTACCTACCTCATTCCGTTCGAGAGTTATATCTATGTCTATAGATGAAAAGCAGTCTCACTACTCTCAGATCTCTTACTAACTTCATGTTCCGTTCCGAAATGTAAGACTTTTCTGAGAAAAATTCAATTCAAATAATAGTTCATTTATCTAGATTAAATGAGCAATCTGAGAATGAGAACTGCACCATGCAAGAAACCAAATTAAAATAGCTGAAATGAATTTGACTCTCTCTTATAGAACAGGATGAAATGTACGAGTATGAAAACAGATCATATAATGAAGCTTTGATAGAATAATTATATTCTATGATGAACGATAATATATATCTTTCCTCAAATCTACTCCAATACACCAATATTCCAGTTTTGTTTTTAGTGGAGATATTCTGAACTCAATATTATTAACTTACCATTACCATTCCCATCATCATATGGATGGACCATCGGCATGAAAATATCAACCAACAAAAAGTATGATATTATATTATCATTCTCATATTTATACGATTGCTGGAATGAAACAACGTCATTTCTCAGGAGAATAAGTTGATATTATAACAATTCATAGAATACCCACATAATAATTCTATCATTCTGTGAAAACGTAGAAATACGATTTACATTGAAATTTTGAAAAATCATATCTCCGAAAGTATTACCTTGCTAGAGTTAAAAATGATATGAATGGATTCTTATGATAAAACTGCATATTAAAAAAAAATTAATTTGGAATTTGTTTTGTAAAAAAAAATTTTTTTTTGTTACTCCGAAACCATCTTTCCGATTTTGCCCAATAACGAAACTAGCCGAGATATTTATCCCCCAAACCTACTCTGAAAATTTCAACTCTCTAGCTCATTCCGTTCGAGAGTCATCGTGCCTACGGCCGGCCGGCCGGACCAGCCGTACGGCCGGACAGAAAGGATTTCGACCACGGATTCTTGATCAGTGAGCCGAACCAAATCGTTTAAGACCATTTTCATAGAAAAATTCGAAAATTACAGACATTTGGGAAAATTGATAAGCACTCAGTTCCGAGGAACTAGAGCGCCAAAAAAAAATTTAACATTTAAACAGCTCCTTCAGTCAGTATAATTCGGAAACTGACTGAATGAATCCGAATGTTCTTGCACTGTAATTTTAACGGCTATCGAAGATATAGCCTCTCAAAATGAAGCCTGATTTTCGTGGAAAAGTAAAACTTCATTACAACCTTCTATTTCAGAGTATCACGTATAAAATTAACCTCAGCAACCGTACATTGCCAATTGGCAATCACCAGTGCTCAATACAAATCCAGCCTTAATTAACGGAGGGCTCCCCCTTGGAAGCGGTTGATAATAGTCGTTTAATTGCAGGAAGAGCGTCGCAGAACAGGAAGATATGTGGCTACAGGAACTGCGATTTTTCTTTCACTGCTCGGCTTGAATCAGTCCCTTGCCAGAGGAACTCCCGAATATGCCGCCTTATTCCTGCCAGCCCTAATTATGTTCTTCTACGTTCTCTGGAGGATAAGGAAGGCACAAAAGAATCAGGTGACTATACCTTTACATCCTACCCAAGTATCCAGTTAAAATCGTAATACAGCGTGTGGTTAAAGTAAGGAACAAAATTTATAACTGCGTTCTTGAACCTTTTGCCGAATAAATTTTGATTATGACGTCATTTATTTTTACTAGGTAACGTCATAATTTTTTTGGTGCTCTAGTTCCTCGGAACTGAGTGCTTATCAATTTGCCCAAATGTCTGTAATTTTCGAATTTTTCGATGAAAATGGTCTTAAGCGATTTGGTTCGACTCACTGATCAAGAATCTGTGGTCGAAATTCATTCTGTCCGTACTCAATGAAAAATTTTATACGATTTACACTTATTTATTCAATATTGTGACGCGTTTCGTCGACACAGCGACTTCATCAGACTACATCATACTGAAGTATGATGTAGTCTGATGAAGTCGCTGTGTCGACGAAACGCGTCACAATATTGAATAAATAAGTGTAAATCGTATATAATTTTTCATTGAGTTAATATGGATTTGCATCAAGTAAAAGCCACATGCATTAAATTTAAAAAAAAAAAAATTTACAAGTTGTTTGTTTTTTGGGTTGAAAATGATTTTTTTCCATGAAAGTTTCATTTTTATTTCTTACAGAAAATGTGCGATTTTCCCCAAAAAAATTTTTTATACGGTACCAATTGTTTAAACCACCATGTAGGTAAGTTGCACCGTCTAATAAAGCAGCAAAGAAAACTCGAGGTGATCATTCAAAAAAACAAAATAATAACGTCACCCTGTAAAAATAAATGACGCCATAAGTAAAATTTGTATGCCATAAGGTGGTTAATTAAATTGACCTGTTCGATATGATATTTGATCCATACTTTATCTCCACACTGTATTTCATGGCCCAAGGGTCCTATTATGGTTATCAAGCGCCCTTCATAAAGAAGGTATTACATTTTTATTGTTTCGCTTTTGCATCTGAATCGAATTTGCGGAATTTATATTCGACAGAATACGATAAAATGATGAATGCGAGAATTGGATATTTTCAGCCAATGCAAAAAGATGTTAAACAATGTCGAATTATGAATCTAACAATATAGAACATTGTATATTCTGGTTGTCTGTGTATTTCTCTGTATTTGTGGACTCGATAAAACAAATATGTAGCGAGTAACTATACTCCCCTACCATTTTTTTTTCTGACATATGGTTTGGGATTCATACAGTGAGTGTCCAAAATTTGGTATAACGGATTTATTTTCTCCAATTTCAGGAATAACGAAAAATAGTTTGATTTCCGTAATTATAATTGTTCTACAATTTTCCGTTACAAAGCAGTGACGTCATGGATATTTTTTTTAATTACAAGACCCTATTTTTTCTTGCCATGGATAGATCATAAAATTCTGAATTCAGTAATGATGCCATTTGAGTCAATAACTCTCGAGATAGTAATTCACCAAATAATAATTATTTATAATGTGAGTGTTAGAAGTGATGTTTTTTTGTGAGTGAAAAATTCTTACGAACACAATATAATCACTTTTAACATAATGTTTTTTTTAGTATATCTGGGTAATTCCCACCAAATGTTCCCCTTTCGCATTTTAGTTTAAAAAAAAATAAATTAACAATAATCGAATTTATTTTTAGATATCCTAAACCAGAAATTAATTCTTATTAATCTTATGCCTAAGGTTACACACTTTCGTTGGTATTTTGTGAAATAATGAGATTTTCATGAAACCGGCATTCACGGATGTGAGACAAAATTCACGGAAATGAAATAATGTTAAATATAAATGAAAAAAAAAATTTCATATATCCTTAATATAAAAAAGACATTGTTAAAGCACTGACGTGAAGTCAGGAGCTTTTGCGCGTATGTTCTATTGTCTATTCTCCTGTATTGGACACTTTTAATCGAATTTACCATGGTGAATTCGATTGCCTATTCTCCTGTATTGGACAGCCTTAATCGAATTCACCATGGTAAATTCGATTAAGAGTGTCTCATACAGGAGAACAGACAATAGAATTCACCAAGGTAAATTCTATTAAGAGAGTGTCCAATACAGAAGAATGAACAATAGAATTTACCATGGTAAATTCGATTAAGAGTGTCCAATACAGGAGGATGGACAATAGAGCATACGCGCAAAAGCTCCTGACTTGCTTGAACCAATTTTTCTCTTTCGGACATATCCAGAATATTTTTAATTTTTCCTTCCTTTTTTCTTATATAATAGCCCTCGTTCTTTACGTTTTTCTTCTTCGTATAATTCAGGATCATTTTTTCGGGCTTCATGAAGTCTTCTCATAGATTTTCGTTGTTTTTTCTTCTGTTCTTCATGAGATGCAGTAACTTTTTTCTTATTTTTTTTTTAATAATGTTAGAATTCATGTCCTGAAAGGAGGAACAGAATATTATTATCACATCCGTGAAGAGTACCTCACCTCCGTGAATTACTATATTCACGGAGGTGAGATTCACGGAGGTGAGAAATTTTACTTTTTTATAGAATATCTCATTTAAAGAAAAAGGCTTCAAAACAATATTTTAACTCATTAAATAACTTTCGTAATTAAGTATATTCAGATAACAAATAATTGAATAAAATAATCTCCTACCCTACAATTCATCTTCACGGAGGTGAGAATCCCAAATTTCCCATACACTTCTTTATCACTTGGGTAAGAATTTAACCAATAAGTTACACTTTGAAGTTCAAATCTCAAGTGGTCAGTATTACCTGCGCATCAACCGATATTCCAGGCGGTCCACGATGAAGATACCTTCATCTTGCGATTAAAGAGTCAAATTACAATGTCGCTTCACGGAGGTGATAGATAATGCAGGAACATCGACTAATATAAGTATAATTCGAACACCGATAATTTTTTTATTGAGATTTTATCATGTCAATATTATTTAGTTAATTGTGGATAATGAACTAGAAATACGCTGTGCCAGAATTCCATTAATTCTATAATTTTAAGTTTAGGACAATGCGATAACTAAGAGGAACAGTCACGGAGGTGAGGTTTTCAATTCTTCTGGAAAGAAAACTAGCGTTGAAAATTAAAATTTTTGAAATTTTGCAATTTTTTATTCTTTATAGTGATTGTTACATTTCAAAAGGATATAATATAGAGAATTAAACGATTAAACCAGTTTTATGTAGGAGAAATCTGTCATGAACACCAAAGTGGAACATTTCGTGAGTACTACCCATCTGCCCTATTTTGATAAATAAAAATAAATTAGACGAATTTGGAATGACAAATAGACGAATTTGGAATGAAATTAAACTTCAAAATGCATCTTAATATTCAAATAATCACAGGTTTGTTGTGAATGGCAAACTTTGCCAACGCTATGGTTGTACTCACAAATGCTTGTTTACAAATAGGAAAGAAGCTGTCTCATTTATTGTCTTTGGTTAATATGTCTGTCGATAATGGAATAATTAATAAAAGTGTTCATTTGGTTGTTGCTGAGCAAGTAGAGCAACTTTGGAACTGCTATCTAAAAAAAAATATCAGCAGTAGGACATTACATATACCAATTTCCTAGCCTGGTGTTAATTGAAAAATGTAGAAGGAAACTTCAGTGAAGCTGTTTTCTTAGCATACTTACAAGAAAAATAAAAAATATGGAGCTGATCAACTTTATGCAGCAAATTTTAAATGATCAAGTCAAGAGCTCCTGTGAAAAATGGTGTTGATATTAGTAAATATATCAAGGTAATGGCATAACCAAACCAGAAAAGTGAAGGATATCGTCAAAAAAATAAAAAAATCTAGCACATGAACAAGTTCAAAAGTTTGTAAACGAGGCATCGGATGAGAAATACTTGATGGTTAAGCTATTTTTGGAGTATTTGGAGCCTGTCGGCGTGAAGATTTGTGTGATTTATTAATAGAAGATATCGAAATAACAAATTAAACATTGGTCATGCATCTTCCAAACACAAAAACGAAATTCAGTCGTTCTTTCTGTATTATTGGGAAGTATGTTGACAAGTACATTGCACTGCGCCCTTCTGTTGTCAAACATCGTCGTTTTATTTGAAATACATGAATAATAAATGCACTACCAATCCAGTTGGTATAAATACATTTGGGAAAATGCCCTTTATTGCTGCCGAATTTCTCAAACTGCCAGAACCAAAACAATATACAGGCTACTGTTTCCGAAGATCCCCCCCTTTGCTCGAAGAATCAGGAGCAAATATTACGGAGATAAAAAAAACATGGGTGGATGGAAGTCTACGACAGTAGTTGACGGCTATATTGATCATTCCATTGCTTACAGAAATGCCATTGCAGAAAAAATTCTCCCAACCTCTAACTCAGCAGATTTTGGAATCTCATCATCCAAAATTGTACTCTCAAACGTCGCATCAATATTAATGTTCATTATTAATGATTATTAAATATTGATAATAAAAATTTGCAACTTGCAAGTGTTAAAAATATTTTTAACATTATGAAAGATTTTTTCCTGGGTTTTCTCTCCCAAACTCTGAAAAATATCTATAAAATAAAAATTAATTATGTTGTGATTTGCTTCTCCGTAAGAAACACAAGATATTTGTCAGAAGCAATCAATTGAACAATGTTGCCTAACAAACAACAACGAAACAACATCAACGAATAAACAACTATATCGTAACGTTTCGGAGTCTATATCAGACTCCTTCGTCAGACGCTTAATAAAAATCTTTAGAATTATTTTGTTGATAGTTATTGTGTGACAATTCTGAATTTCACAAAATAACTATCAACAAAATAATTCTAAAGATTGTCATTAAGCGTCTGACGAAGGAGTCTGACATGGACTCCGAAACGTTACGATATAGTTCTTTATTCGTTGATGTTGTTTCGTTGTTGTTTGTTAGGCAACATTGTTCAATTGATTGCTTCTGACAAATATCTTGTGTTTCTTACGCAGAAGCAAATCACAAAATAATTCATTTTTATTCAGAGTTTGGGAGAGAAAACCCAGAAAAAAACTTTTCAATAATGAGTATACCTCCCACAGTATACTTTAATGATTACATATTTTTAACATTGTGTTAAAAATATTTTTAACCCGCTTCCATATAAACATTCATCTATGACACTATCCTGAAAAGTGTCACTTTTAATGGCAGTTGTACAAAAACGCATTTTAATTGCTAGAGCAATATTTAAAGATGTCATAACTTAAAACTTCAAATAAAACCGGAACAAGCACTGACGTGAAGTCAGAAGCTTTTGCGCGTATGTTCTATTGTCCATTCTTCTGTATTGGACACCCTTAATCGAATTTACCATGGTAAATTATGTTGTCCATTCTCCTGTATTGGACACTCTTAATTCGAATTTACCATGGTAAATTCGAACATACGCGCAAAAGCTTCTGACTTCACGTCAGTGCTTGAACCAATTTTTTTTTTCGTGATTTTTTTTTAAATTTTCTAGGGGTACGGTTCTTAAAATTTTTTTTTTCGTAATTTTTTTCAAATTTTCCAGGGGTACGGTTCTTACAAAATTTTAAACACGTCTTTATGTTGATTTTCTACTACTAGTTACCAAGCTTCAATTCGATCGAATATTTATTTTTTGAGTTATCAAGGAAATAATATTCCAGGTGGGTATAACTCGGAAACCGTTAGACCGTTTATGCCCAAAAACGAACTCAACTCTCCCTTTCGGATACGCAACCTTCCCTGAAAATTGCAAGTCCCTATCTCCTTTCGTTCGAAAGTTATCGAGGCAACGGTCACCCATCTACTGAACTCACACAAGAATGCTCGAATCTTCAACAATATTTAACCGATCGTATTAAAACTTGAAACTTGGCAGTAGAGTTAGGTTATGAAGGCTCTTGCAAAATTTCAGCAATTTCAAACGAATAGTTACTGATATATAGAATTTTTTTTTTATTTTCAATGATTTATTAAAAATTTTCTACAAATGCTATCCTCACCAAATTTTGCAAACATTTTTGCGTTGGCATTCTACAACTAATAACCATGTTTGAATTCAATCGGTTCTGTATTTTTCGAGTTAATGAGGAACAAAAAACCACCAAATTTCAGAAAATTTCAGATGGCTATAACTCTAAAACCGTTTGGCCGATTATGCTCATAAACAAACTGAAATGTCGCGTTCTGGTGCACATCCTAACCTGAAAATTTCAAGCCGCTATCTCATTCCGTTCTCAAGTTATCGTGACAACAAAAACATTTTTTAATAATTTTTTTTAAATTTTCTAGCCATACGATTCGCACAAAATTTCACGAACGTGCTTAGGTTCACATTCTACAACCACCCACTAAGTTTCAGTTCGATCCGATTCATATTGGTTGAAAACAAAATTATTACTCGGAAACCACTGGGCCGATTATGCCCATTAACGAACTTGTCCGTCGTATTGGGATGCGCCACCTACCCTGAAAATTTCAAGTCGCTAGCTCTTTTCGTTCTCAAGTTATCGTGGCAACGGCCGGACGGCCGGACGGCCAGACGGCCGGACAGAATCAAATTTGACCTCGAATTCTTCATTGGGGAGTCGAACTTAATCGTTTGAGACCATTTTTTTCAAAAAATTCGAAAGTTACAGACATTTGGGCAAAACTATAACGCGATGTTCCCCAGAACATACGCGCAAAAACTTATTAAGTTCAATCGAGGTTGAAACTTTTTCCTAACAGTTTCAGCCAATACATTCACTTTATCAGGAAATTGTGTATGTGCATTTGTCTTCCGGTTTGGATTGTGATCTGACAAATAGCAACAGTTGTGTGTAGACAGTTCCATTTAAATAAAATTCGAGCTGGAAACCTCTTATAGGATATGCAACGGTCCATCATTGGTTCGCAAAACTGAGTTCTGCGATCAAAATCATCTCCTTTCAGTTTGTGCACTAAATTAAACTTGAATAGGTACCATTTAAGGCATTCCAATTTACTCAAAACAGATATTTCAGATCTATTGTTAAGCGTTCCAAGTGAGTCAATAACTTAACGCCAATTCCAATTCCTACTATTTGAAATATTCGCATATGCCATAATGAAAATGAACTAAAATAGGAATTATGTGCTCTTTTTGTGCCATTTTGTGCCTTATAAAAAAATTGTGGCCAGGCATATTCCCAAATATTTCCAATTCTTCAAGTGGGTCACCAACTTGGTCCTGTGACCCGCATATGGAATTTTGAAAACAGAATATGATAGGTATTTTGTGTCAATTTTTGCCGTATAAAAAAAAATTGTGCCGATGTACGATATTTTCAATTTTCGAAGTGGGTCAACAACTTGACGGTGTGACCCGCATATGCAACTTTGAAAAAAATATATCGTGGGTATTTTATGCCCATCTTGTGCAGTTTTTGCCGTCTAACAAAAAATTGTGCCGATCTATTATCCTAGGTATTTTCAATTTTCCAAGTGGGTCACCAACTTGACGCTGTGACGCGCATATGGCATATCAAACAATAATTCATTGTTATTTTTTGTCCATTATGTGCCAATTTTTGGCGTATAAAACTAAATGAATAAAATAAAATTTGTGCCGGTGTATGTTCCGAGATATTTTCACCACTTGAAACTATCTTTCTTGAAACTACTAGTGTCCCTAAGTCGGGGATGAATATTTGAAAAGATACGGCTATCCGGAAAGGCACGATTAGGATATCTTTCCTGATAAATGCGTCTGCAGCGATGCCATATACGTAATGCATTGTCGCCATTTCCGCATTCGTGTAATTCACCATATTCGGAAAAACAGCGGGCAACGAAAATAACTTCAATAACACACTCAACAATCATATAAATTAGACGCTGTGATGGTTTTCAACACCAAAAACTTACTTTAATTCAACACTCAGCTATATTAATTTCATAGACATTTGTAAAAACTTCATTTATTCCAGGATAACTAGATTTATGTTTGCAAAAATTATCAATCGGTACTTCGATAATTATAATTTGATTATTTTAATCAAGAACAGAGCATCTGACAAGAAAACATATTTATTGGATTCTCATTCATTCTGGAACAAATCTGATCTCTTAATTTGCTTTCAGTCGATGCACGAACATTTCCACACCACATAAAATTTTTGAGGAATTGATCCTGAATTAAAACGATTTTTATTTTCGGAGCTCTTGTTCCTCGGAACACAGTCCTTACCAATTTGCCCAAATGGCTGTAATTTTCGAATTTTTGGATGAAAATGGTCTTAAACGATTTGGTTCAACTCACTGATAAAGAATCCGTGGTCAGAATCGATTCTGTCCGGCCGTAACCTCTCGAACGGAATGAGCTAGACAGTTGAAATTTTCAGAGTAGATTTGGGAGATAAATATCTCGGTTAACTTCGTTATTAGGTGAAATCGGCCTGATGGTTTCAGATTAACGAAAAAAATTATTCTTTTTTACATTACAACTTCTGAATTTAATTCTTTTTAAGATGCAGTTTCATCATAAGAATCCATTAATATCGTTTTCAACTCCAAAAAATTAATACTTTCGGAGATATGATTATTCAAAATTTCAATATTGAATTGTAACTCTATGGTTTCACAGAATGCTGTATCGAGAGTTAACGTCCGTATCGGTGAATGTCACAGTTCATACATTTCACCATTGTCATCTCATCTGCAGATAAGAGATATTGTGTCCAACAAAATATGATTGAATGCAAAATGACCAACGCAATAACCTCAGCTATCGTAGATAGCTCTTTTATAATCCATATGATATATACTATGGTGAGTTAAACAAATCGGGTTCAGATTATCTGCTGTAAAAAGAAAACTAATATATTGGCTAGTTTCAATTGATATAATATATTTTTAAGTAGATTTGATGAATGAATATCTCGGATAAGTTCGCTAGAATCCATTGATATTATTTCCAATGTTTGAACAAGAGCGCCAAAGCTCCTGTCCACAGGGCTTTCCCACTTTTTTTTAACGGAAACCTTGCGTCGGACAAAAAAAATCTATTAAATTTGCTCAAAAGTGAATGAGGATTTCAAAAGTAATTTTTATTTCAAGAGAAAACATGTTTGTTTGTTTGTGTTAGACCGATTCAGATCAAGTAACCAAGTATGGTTTTTTCACAGTTTTATTTCAACTTGTTAACTATACTTATAGTAACGTAACTCTTATCTTAGCATAAATATTCATCCTAAGAGATTTTTATATTTTAGGTTACCTTACTCTCGGTGTAGTACATCTATCTATGAACTAGTGAGTAATAAACGTGTAAACAACTGAAAGAGTTTCTTTAGCTGGAAATTTGATTTCTGGAAGATCATCTTATTGCGCGTATGTTCTGGGGAACATCGCGTTATAGTTTTTTACTACTATAGTTTTTTACTACAAATTCATAAAATAAACTTTTCTTGTATACGACACGTCCTTTTTCAAACAATTAAATATGAAGAATTTCCACTATAATTACCAATGTATTTTGTCTATATTATAGATACATCGTTCAAGAAATACAGGATTTTTTACAAGATTATTAATAATTATGTATGATATGAACAGTAATAATTCAGATTATTCTCAAGAAAAAATAGAATTTACTAGCATAAAAACTGATAAACTTATCCGCGTTATCCTATTTTCTTATAAAAACTGATCCCATTCTGAATTCAATACTTAAGACAAGTTTTATTGCATCTAAATCCCAATGCTTTGAAAATTTCGTGTCTATTTGTACATCTAGAGAAATTTATTGTTGTTTCTTGTGCTTCTTCTTGTGAAGATGTTGAGAATGATTGTATACATTTGTGGAAGTGCATACAATGAAACTGGTCGAATACTCAAATATTTATTAGCAAACTTAGATGCAATAAAAAATGTTTCAAGTATTTTGTAGAATTAAGCGAGACGAGGCGAGACAACTGATAACGAGACGAGACCGAGACTTGAACGAGACTTAATTTTTTGGGTATTGGCGAGTCCGAGACGAGGGTTTTATATTCTCGCCTACTCTTGTCTCGTGGGAAGCACTATGAGCGAATAATGAACCTTTGGTTAAAATTTGCTACACTGAGAGAAGTATTTACTTGATATTATCGAACATGCATTGCAATTAATAAATAATTTATTGGCCATATGGGCAAATAAAGACTTCTTCCATTGAAATATAGAATTTATTAAAATTCTTACTTATGATTATCACTCAATATGATACAACATTTATTTCTGAATAATTTTATTCAATATCGCTGAAGAAATATACATTTCATTTAAATAAAAATAGTTGAGTGTTAATATAATATCGAGTAATAATTTATAAACAGCATTATTGTTGAGTATTTTGTTTAATATTGTAATTCACTTATTAAGTATTAATAAAACTGGTAAGTATTAAGTTTTCTGTTATACCTTTTATATTTTCATCTGATAATCATTAATAAAAATAATTTTTATTTAAACATGTTCAATAAAAACAATATTTGAATTCAGTAATAAATAATGATCTAGTTTTTCAATCTCTCCTTATTACTGAAATCATTTCGATTGAGAATTCTCGAATTGTAATAGTTGCATAAAATTCACCGATTTGACAGTCTTTCCAATGTCGTTGGCCGTTGTTAATTTGAATCATTGTTGCCATATTCTCAAGATTTTTAACGGTAGAACAGATCGAATCCAATATCCACTAACAGTAAATAGTAAACGTTCTGTTGAAAGTTGAAAACGAAGATCTGGCAACAGTCTGAAAGTGAATTGCTTTGCAGGATGCAGCAAGTCTATTTAGATAGCTACTCATAATGCTTTTTATATTTTTTGCAGTCAATGAAATAGATCATTCTCTTCTGAGAAATAGATCCCTAAAATCCTTTGGACTTTGGAATATAACTCTCACAAGAGAATGAATCCACTGACTGCAAAAAATATAAAAAAAGCATTATGAGTACATAAATAGACTTGCTGCATCCTGCAAAGCAATTCACTTCCGGACTGTTGCCATATCTTCGTTTTAAACTTTCAACAGAACATTTACTATTTACTGTTATGGATATTGGATGCGATCTGTTCTACCGTTAAAAATCTTGAGAATATGGCAACAGTGATCCGAATTAACAAAGGCCAACGACATTGTAAAGACTGCCAAATCAGTGAATTTTATGAAACTATTACAATTCGACAATTCTCAATCGAAATGATTACTTACCTTCAAATACTGGCACTAGGTGTGCCAGTCCTCTTTTTTCCAAATTCATTTTTATGAAATCATCCATTTTCATTCCTGGACAGTCCTTTTTATTTCACAGTTACACAAATTAACGAAACCTTTAAACAAACTAATTACCAAACTGAACAGGATACGAACTGGAAAGGAAGAAGCCGAACTTAATCATCGACGCGGCTCGCCAATTGTAATGGAGATTTGAACCATGTGACAGAATGCTATTCATCTATTGGATCCAAAGAGTAACCAGATTTATTCATTTGTTATAAAGGATTATTTTCTATCAACTCCTGAATAACTCAAACAAGTCAAATGCAATTTGTTCATTGTTAATAAAGCCTATATTTCGAGTGAATAAATTATGAACTGGTAGAATTTAGATAATAGTTTATTAACACAAAGCAAATGTTTGTTAATTACCAGTTGAAAGTTTGTTCCCAATGAATATGTCTTATATTTGATGAAAACGTCAGTTAATATAAAATACATAATACCAATACATATTAAATATTATTGAATACCTCGTGAATAAATATTTTATTCTCTATGAATGCATATTTCTGCATACATAATTTATCAATTAATGAATATATCAAATATAAATTTGCCGTTATAACTGTGAATATATAACCTTCGAATTAGGGCTTCATTAATAAAAAAAGTTGGATTTCTTCCAATGTACGTGGACTACGATGACTCATTTTATGAAAACCATATTGTACTAGCTTATTTGGGATTGAGTATTGGGAATACCGGTATCCAGATTAGTAACTCAATGATCGTGTGTTTTTCGTTAGATGCACTATTTAAAGATTACAATTAATATAGGTGTTAAATTCGAAGGCGTCAGCCATCGCCATAGTTTATCTCGACCGTGAGTGTCTGTTTAACCAAACAGTGCTAAAGGAGAGTTGAGTATATAAAGACGAATTTATCATGAGCAACCTGCTTCAATTTCATTGATATGCTTTGATCTCCAAGCTACATAAACACTTCAAATTCGAAATTCCTGAGTTATTAGTAGTGTTCAACTCGGACTGAGCACTTCATAAACAGGATCTCTTCAATCTATGTAATTTCCGACAACTTCGCAGATCATACAAACTGCGGCAACGAAATTTAGGTTTTCTGGGTATTTTATGTCGAAAATTCCCGGAGAATGTGCTAGGAAAAATAAATAAAATTCGCACGAGTTTACAACAAGAATGATTTACGATGAACCGTCAATCTTTTCGGTCATGAAACAAGGTATCAGACGGCGAAATCTGCAACTAAACTGGAAAATAGTTTTTATTGCATTCTTAATCAAACTCTCCTCCCACGTTTATATTACATTGAATCGTATATGTCGAAAACAAGTAATGGTGAGCGTAATCGAATGAAATCTTGATATTTCTTCAATTGTGCAGTAATTTGTTTTTTTCTGATATGATAAATTTTGAATTATAGTCTTTTTACGTTCATGTACCAGGGCACTTTGAAGAATTTTGTGTTGAAAATGGTTTCAAAAGATTCCATATAACTTGCTGATTAATTCAAATCTTTCGAAAGACTTGAAAATTTCACGCTAGGTTTTTTCATGTAGTGTGCAACGTTATAATTGTCCATTCTACTAATAATTTTCTCAGTGAGTTGTGATTACCCTGACAAAGAAAAGTCTTCCCCAGGTTTTTCAATTTATACAATCAAATTGCAGAAATTGAGATCACTAATTTCAATTAAATGATTTGACAGAATATTCTGAAATTGGGTGGCCACTTGTTAAAATGTTATTTGCAACAGCAGATTTATCCATGTTGTTGTTTCGAATGTGTGTATAGGTACTCTTTATTCCGTGTGAAAATGTTTCTGGCCGTTTGTCCGACGTAGAGCACTTGTTGCAATCTAAACATTGAATTTCATATACCGGGTGTGCCAGTATACATGTTCCAATGGAATATTTCAGCCATTACGAAAAATAAAAATTTTAAAATTTAAAGATTTTCAATTCTTTCGAGGAACCTTCCATTGAGAAAAACAAAATTTCAAAGTCACTTTCGGTTCGACTCTGACTTTTTTATCTCAAATAGCACCCTATATATTTTTTGCAATTTTTTATTTCTACTCAAGATTACCTTTTCAACGATGTATCACACTTTTTATTTTACATTTGATTTGATGGAGAAAACGTCAATTGAAATTTCAAATTGAAAGAATTGCAGTAGGCTAAGATATTTTCTTGATTTTGACTTCAATAATCGTCATCAATAAAAAAAACTTTACTGTAGTTGATATCAACTATGTATTTTACCGAACGTTAAACAAAGAATGAATAGTAAAAGAAACAAAAAATTACAAAAAAGGGGACAAAAAAGTACCTATAATAACTAAAGCTTATGTTCAAAATATTGACCATCTGCTTCTACATATTTGTTAGCTCGGTGGGGTAGGTATTCACGCGGAGTAACACTTATCTACACCTCAGCATTAAGGGCTCTACATGCATTCCTTATTTTGTTTTTCAGATCTTCCAAATCAATAGGAGGAGTCTGATACACACGATCTTTCACATATCCACATAGGAAGAAATCTAGCGGTGTTAAATCTGGAGATCTTGCAGGTGATCTTATCGGTCCTTGTGTCCATCTATCTTCGAATGGACCGATAAGATGGCCTGCAAGATCTCCAGATTAAACACCGCTAGATATCTTCCTTCGGGGATATTTGAAAGATCGTGTATACCAGACTCCTCCTACTAATTTGGAAGATCTGAAAAACAAAATAAGGAATGCATGTAGTACGCTTAATGCTGAGGTGTTGAGAAGTGTTACTTCGCGTAAACTAGTCCACCGAGCTGTAAGATATGTAGAAGCAGATGTTCAACATTTCGAACATATGCTTTAGATGAATTATAGGTATTCTTTTGCTCCCTTTTTTTGTAATTTTTTGTTTCTTTTACTATCCATTCTTTGTTTAACGTTCAGTAAAATACATAGTTAATTTCAACTTGAGTAAGGTTTCTTTTATTGATGACTATTATTGAAGTCAAAATCAAGATTACACAAAATATGGTAGCCTTCTGCGAATCTTTCAATTTGAAATTTCAATTGAAGTAAACAATATTAAACAAGCCCTGTGGACAGGAGATTTCTGGCGCTCTAGTTCAAACAGACAAATTATATCTCCGAAAGTATTGGTTTCTCAAAGTTGGGAATTATATCAATGTATTCTTATGAAAGAACTGCATCATAAAGGAAATTCAATTCAAATAATAGTTTATTTATCAAGATTAAATGAGCAATCTGAGAATGACAACTGCACCATGGAAGTAATCAAATTAAAATAGCTGAAATGAATTTGACTCTCTCTCTTATACAACAGGATGACATGTACGAGTATGAACACAGAATATATAATAAATCATAGATATAATAAATATAGCATTATGTGAAAACATAGAAGTACGATTCATTATTGTAATTTCGAAAAATCATATCTCCGAAAGTATTAGCTTGTTGGAGTTGAAAATGATATCAATGGATTTTTATGGTGAAACTGCATCTTAAATAAAAATTTTATTTGAAATCTGTTACTTAACCTACTCTGAAAATTTCGACTGCCTAGCTCATTCCGTTCGAGAGTTATTGTAGAAATTTTTTTTTAAATTTGAAAAATTTTTTTTGACACTTTGCGGTAACCTGGTCAATACAAAACTTCACACGCGTATAAAGGTCATGATTCTACAATTTGATGCTAAATTTCAGATAGATCGAGTGATCGGTTCCGGAAATATTCATAAGAAATATTTTTACTAAAATCGGCCATAACTCCGAAACTGCGTTATGCATTTCGCCCATTAACGAACTTGTCCGAGATATTTACGCTCCAAACCCACCTTGCAAATTTCAATCCTCTAACTCCTTTCGTTCGAGAGTTATCGTGCCTACGGCCGGCCGGACTGGCCGGACAGAATCGATTTCGACCTCGGATTCTTGATCAGTGAGTCGAACCAAATCGTTTGAGACCATTTTCAGCCAAACATTCGAAAATTGCAGACATTTAGGCAAATTGATAAGCACTCTGTTCCCAGGAACTAGAGCGCCAAAAAGTTTGCTTCTAGAGCTTCTGGGCAGATTTCGCCCATTCATGAACTCAACCGGCGCATTTCGGCATGTATTTCAAGTCTTTCAGTTTCTTCTTTCAAAAGTTATCGTGTGCACGGACGGACAAAACAAACGGAACCCGATGGACGGATGGAAATAATAGAATTTGATTAAGGATTCTTAATCAGTCAAATGAAATAAAACACTACGAAGAAACCAGTGTAATCAAAATCCAGCATACACTTCCGAGTACAAAGTAGACAGCAGTGAAACCTGACGTTCAATCAACCAAGCTCCTCACTGCAGCTACTCAAAACCATAGATTCCTGCATATATTCTTTTTCCCATCGAGTTGATTCGCGAGTACTCCGTTCGGAGTCTCATGCAGTCCTCTACGCGGCAGCGAAAACCCTGAGGTTAATAACGTTTGCAAGTACCTAAATGGTTTGGGATTTTTCGATTAGTTTCATTATTTGTGTGTCGTTCTATAATATTTTCGGGGGAGATCTTTATCCTCTGGAGCTCGCTGGGTGTATCCATGAAATCGATATGAGGTGTAGAAGGTGACATTTAAAATAAGGGAGTTAATGTCAACTTGATTGTTTGGCATATGATAATATTCCAATAACATGGTTTCTATTGGGAAAAACCCATTGTGGAAATTTTAAACCTTCATTCGCACCCCTTCTCGAATATTTATTCTTGTCGTCCATTAAATTAATCTTAACCCTTTATTACATGTTGTGGTCAATACTGATGAAGATTTCAATGATGACTTGTTCCACTGAAGGAACTCGTAATATATTATAGGGGACAAGTCAAATGGATGTTGGAACACAGTTCTCGCTCATAATTGAATATCTTACAAAGATGGGTACTAAGGTATTGTGGAGAGTTATTCAAAATACATAGTTTGCTGTTCCCGAGGGCATATGTTTGAGCATATGTAAAGCTCGACTAGACAAGGGATATATGGTATGAGGCTTCGGCGAAATAATTTATCGATTGGTTATAGGAACCGATACATACTTGAACGTAGGTCGAGTCATGCTTACAGTACGTCTCTTATTGACAATGGCCATAATCAAGTCCAGGTGTTCTTTCTTAACAGAATATTCCAGACCGATGAGCTTTAGAGAAGTAATATCCGAAAATATACAGGCTGTATATGAATAATTGCGAAAAAATGTAGGGGTTGAATCCTCGTCAAAAAATAGGGTGGGTCTTTCATATAAACTTTTATTTTTTAAGCCTCCCCTGCTTATTCTCAGTCCCCTACAGATGGCGCCCGAAAAGCAGTTTTTAATTTTTTTCTTAGAAATAAAAAAAATGACAAGAATGAATTCTCACCGTGAAACAAAAACCAGCCTGGCACTCTAGGTTGGGGGTTGAGGCATTGGACTGGTTCTCCGAAACTCATAAAAATTTTATTTCATTTACCAAAAAGCCTAAACATAGCCTCGGAATGGACAGATTTTTCAGGTAATCGGACAAAGCAACGGATATTTTGCAATACAAAATTGGTTCGAGCCCTGTGGACAGGAGCTTTGGCGCTCTTGTTCAAACTTTGACACATCATATCTCCTTTCGCCTTCCAGTTCCAGAGTTCTGATGAACTCCAGTATCTGGGATGGCTTCGAGGAGGCTACGTCTTCGCTCCTGCAGATTTCTTGCACAAAGCATTCCTTGCGGTGGTTTGAGATGGCGAGGCATTCCGTTATCAGGTGATCAGGAGTTTCATCCTCCTCCCAACATAATCTGCACTCGTCAGTTTCTGCTAGCCCTAATCTCATCCTATGCTTCCAGAGACCGCAATACCCTGTGAGGAAGACAGTGAGGAGGTGCAGCGTGTTCTTACTGAGGTCCAAGTATTTCTTGGATCTCACAGTATCAAAGTTTCGGAGGAATTTCTTGGAGTGATACAGTCCGGGGAGAGATCTCCAGAAAATACCTCTCTTAGTTACTTCTTTTGTCCGGAATTCACTACTGTAGGTGTGTCTACCAACCCTACAGTAAGGTTCCGGGCCAATAAAGGGGGTTTGTGCTCCTTTCCTGGCAAGCGTGTTGGCCTCCCCATTTCCTATGATTCCCGCGTGACCAAGAACCCAGACCAAAGAGACCCTGTTGTTCTTGCCTACTCCATTGAGTTTTATTCAGCACTCCCATATTAGCCTTGATTCGATAACATGGGAGCTCAGAGCTCTAATAGCAGCTTGACTGTCAGAGTGGATTGCTATATCACATCTCTGATAGTTTCTTGCTAGGTTCATTTCTATTGCAAGTACTTCTACCTGAAAGATGTTCGGAAAGGAGGCTAGCGATAGTGAAAATTTGGTGGCTGGCCCATATACTTCAGCGCCAGCTACTGTAGTGGTTTTTGAACCGTCTGTGTACCATTCAATGGCATTTCTTGCTTGGGTGGTGGGTTCCTGGTCCCAGTCTTTTTCCTACCAAGCATCGTAGTGAAGTTCTTTTCGATGCTTACTTTCTTGATCATTTCGTCACTAGGAAGATTCGCAGATCAAATGTACCTAGTAAGAGAGGACCAGGCTTATTATGTCTTAAGATCAATTGTAGTTGATCCATGGGGAATGGTTTAAAACATCGAAGAGAATCATAGCGCTCTGGTACAAACGCGGAAAATAGCGAAAATCTGTGAATTTTGATGAGGAGAAATTTAACAATAATGTATTATTTGCAGCTTCCATAATTATACGAAAAGTTCATTTGTCGGGTGATTAGAGGATTCCAATATCATTGACTGAATAACATTTGTCTTTCTAGGATGGAACTCAACTAGAGGAGGTTCAAGTGATACCCAATCAACAAGAAATTCCACCGAAGAACCAGGAACCGCAAGAGGAACGAAAAAAGAAGAGCAGTTTTCGGAGGAATTCGAAGTTTATGTTCTCAAGATCATACTCTGTTGCTTAAGACTGATAACAATGTAATTTTTGGAGATCCAGAATTATTGACGTTTGGAGCCCCACGTTGGGAGCCAACTGATATGTTACGTACTACTCAAATTTTGTGATTTGTACTTAGATATTGGGTATATATTATATAATAGATTCATCTTTCATATAATTTAAAAATTAAATTTTTTTGTATATAATATCGTTAGTTGGATGTTTCTTTTTATATTTGTAGTGCATAGAAAAATTCGATCCAAAATATATAACGGTTCCTTGGATATGAATTTATTTGAACTGTGGTTGCATATTGTGCAGAATGTTCTATGATATCTCATTATAGATTATTAGATGGTTTCTTTCTGGGTTTTCACTCCCATACTCTGAAAATATCAATGAAATAAAAATAATTGGTTCAAGCACTGACGTGAAGCCAGGATTTTTTGCGCGTATGTTCTATTGTCCATTCTCTTGTATTTGACACTCTTAATCGAATTTACCATGGTCAATTCTATTGGAGAATGGACAATAGAACATACGCGCAAAAGCTCCCGACTTCACGTCAGTACTTAAACCAATTTTTTTTTCGTTATTTTTCAAAAATCTTCTAGGTATGGTCCTCAAAAAATTTCAGACACGTATTCATGTCGATATTCTTCAACTAGTTACCATGCTTCAATTCGATCGAGTCCATTCTTTTTGAGTTATCGAGGAAATTATATTCCAGCTGGGTATAACTCCAAAACCGTTTGACCGATTATGCTCAAAAACGAACATAACCCTCCTATTTGGCTGCGCATGCCTACCCTGAAATTTGCAAGTCCCTATCTCCTTCCGTTCGAAAGTTACCGGGGCAACGGTCACCCACCCAGCTACTGAACTCACACAAGGCTGCTCGGATATCCAAAAATATAGATCCGATTGTATTTAAACTTGGAACTTGGTAGTTGAGTTAGGCCCTGAAGGCTCTCGCAGAATTTCAGTCATGTAGGACGAATAGTTTCTGAGATATAGAATTTTTTTCAATGTTTTTTTAAAAATTTTGTAGTAATACGATCCTCACAAAATTTTTGCTTTGGAATTCTACAACTAATAACCTTGTTTGAATTGGATCGGTTCTGAATTTTTCGAGTTATTGAGGATATAACAACCAAATTTCAGATGGAACTCCAAAACCAAACTCAGATGTCAAATTCAGATGTACAACCTAACCTCAAAATTTGAAGTCACTATCTCTTTCCGTTCTCAGGTTATCGTGAATTAAATAATATTTTTTTTAAAATTTTCTAGTGATACGATTCTCACAAAATTTCACAAACATCTTTAGGTTTGTATTCTACAACTACTCACCAAGTTTAAATTCGATCAGATCAGTAATGGTTGAAAACAAAACACTTACTCGGAAACCGTTGGGCCAATTATTCCTATTAACGAACTTGTCCGTCGTATTGGGATGCGCCACTTACTCTGAAAATTTCAAGTCGCTATATCTTTCCGTTCTCAAGTTATCGTGGCAACGGAAGGCCGGCCGACCGGCTGGACAGAATCGAATTTGACCTCAAATACTTCATCAGTGTGTTGAACCTAGTCGTTTGCGACCATTCTCGGCAAGAAATTCGAAAATTACAGACATTTGGGAAAAATGATAACGCGATGTTCCCCAGAACATTACGCGCAAAAATAATATTTTGTGAATTGCTTCTGCGTTGCCTATCAAACAATAACGAAACAACATCAACGATCAAACAACTATTTCGTAACGTTTCGGAGACTATATCAGACTCCTTCGTCAGACACCAAACGTAAATCTTCAGAATTATTTCTTGTTGATTGACAGTCTTTGAAGATCATAGTAACATAGTTTCACTTTGCATAGACATTTCCAAGTGCCTACTCCTATTTACAAATTCAACCAAATAAGAATAATTCCAATTGAGCAATTTTCAAAATTGCATTCTCTGTTCAACAAAATACAAGTCAACTCCTCGAGTTTCCTATTAATGTACCTATTCAGACGCTGTCATCAGAATCTTTGTTTTAATCCAATCCGTCATGTGATCTCCATTTCTTAAGTTTTTCTTTTGTTACGACTTTCTTACTTCTTGTGGTCTCGATGTTTCTTCCAAAGTATCCTTTAATGATTACTTATTATAGATGTTTCAGACACTGACATATAGGAGGTGAAAAGTGTTGAGAAAACATTCCGAAATATCATTCAAATATGTGCATTGAGAACAGGAAATATTCCAGATTTGAACCTTACGCGCCACCTGATGTGACCTCCGCTGACAAAAAGGATTCACCTTCAATGACACCAGACTCCAATTTTGACTCACTTCAGCGCCCCAGACTCTCTAAAATCCTCCAGAGTAGAAATCAGAGTTTCAAGGTGTATCTAATCGAAGGCCATGTCTATGTGTAGCTTCTATCACGCCGCACATAAGGGCAGACAACGAATTTATACATTATTTAACCACGAGGCTCGTTGGTTATTTGATCAGTGAATGAAAATAGATCTACACCCCATCAGGGGAAGCTGCTCACCCCAATTTGATGCTACGCTCCTAAAACGAAATACACAAATTGAAATCCTAAATATATCTAATTCTTAATGATGAACAAATCGAATTGAATATGGAAGGGAAGATTTCCTTGTGGAAAAAGTTTCGGAGTTATAAATTTGATTTTCTCAATCACGAAAATATAAATCGAGTGGAAGAATTTGATTTGAATGTATTTATTGGAGGGGCACTGAAGCAATGAAGGATTATTTGCGCGTATGTTCTGGGGAACATCGCGTTATCATTTTGCCCAAATGTCTGTGGTCTCAAAC
Source organism: Halyzia sedecimguttata (assembly GCA_937662695.2). Classification (NCBI taxonomy): domain Eukaryota; kingdom Metazoa; phylum Arthropoda; class Insecta; order Coleoptera; family Coccinellidae; genus Halyzia; species Halyzia sedecimguttata. The sequence continues at coordinate 9,638,119 of OW569411.2, read as the reverse complement.
GATTTGGCTCGACTCCCCTCGACCATTTGGTTTGACTCGAGTTCAAATTTGAATCTGTCCGGCCGTTGCCACGATAACTTGAGAACGGAAAGAGCTAGCGACTTGAAATTTACAGGGTGGGTGACGCATCCCAATGCGACGGACAAGTTCGTTAATGGGCATAATCGGCCAAATGGTTTCCGAGTAATAATTTTGTTTTCAACCAATCTAAATCCGATCGAATTGAAACTTGATGAGTATATGAACCTAAGCACGTTCGTGAAATTTTGTGTGAATGGTACTGCTAGAAAATTATTAAAAAATTATTGAAAAATATTTTTGTTGTCACGATAACTTGAGAACGGAAAGAGGTACCGTCTTGAAGTTTTCAGGTTAGGATGTGCATCTGAACACGACATTTGAGTTTGTTTATAAGCATAATCGGCCAAATGGATTTAGAGTTATAGCCATCTGAAATTTGGTTGTTTTTTTCTCCTCATTAACTTGAAAAGTACTGAACCGCTTGAATTGAAACATGGTTATTAGTTGTACAATGCCAACGCGAAAATTCTGGCAAAATTTAGTGTTTTTTTAAAAAAAAAATCCTATACATCAGTAACTATCCGTCTGAAATTGCTGAAATTGTGCAAGAGCCTTTAGAACCCAACTCTACTGCCAAGTTTTAAGTTTTAACATGATCGGTTAAATATTGTTGGAGATTCGAGCGGCCTTGTGTGAGTTCAGTAGATGGGTGACCGTTGCCCCGATAACTTTCGAACAAAAGGAGATAAGGACTTGCAATTTTCAGGGTAGGTTGCGTATCCGAATGGGATAGTTATGTTCGTTTTTGGGCATAATCGGTTTAACGGTTTCCGAGGTGTACCCACCTGGAATATTATTTTCTCGATAACTCAAAAAATAAAGATTCGATCGAAATGAAGAATGGTAACTATTAATAGAAAATCAACATAAAGACGTGTTTAAATTTTTTTAAGAACCGTACCCCTAGAAAATTTGAAAAAAATTACGAAAAGAAGTTTTGTAAGAACCGTACCTCTAGAAAATTTCGAAAAAATTACTAAAAATGAAATTGGTAAGTAAGGGGCTTTTGCGCGTATGTTCTATTGTCCACTCTCCTGTATTGGACACCCTCAATCGAATTTACCATGGTAAATTATGTTGTCCATTCTCCTGTGTGCAATACAGGAGAATGGACAATAGAACATACCCGCAAAAGCCCCTGACTTCACATCAGTGCTTGAACCATTTTTTTTTATTGAATATTTGTGATATTTTTTGATGGATCAATAATGAAAACCATGTAAATTCTACTCGAATTTTTTTTCTCCCCAGAAAGTATCCATATATTCTTTAATTTCTGCCTTAATAATTCTGGAAAAAATAGCAAAATCAAGATAGTTTGCCCCAGAATTAGAGAAGAGGATTTTTATAGGAGATTCTACGTTAAAGAATATCGCAGAAAGTTTGAATTATCACTGCTCCCAAAATGCAACCTTAGGGAGAAAAAAGACCTTCCCAGGGGTGATATTTTACGACGATAATTTCGGAGCGTCTGAACTTGAACGAATTAATGTTTACAGCTTGCCAGTTTTTTTGGGGTCTATCGATTATTTTATTGAGATTTCAGAAAAAAAAATGAAGGGTGGGTTAGACTGGATGCGGATTGAAACAGTGGGAAAGCCCTGTGGACAGGAGGTTTGGTGCTCTTATCTCTTATATCTCCGAAAGTATTGATTTCTCAGAGTTGGGAATGATATTAATGGAATCTTATGATAGAACTGCATCATAAAATGAAATAAATTAAATAAGAATCTATTGATATCATTCCCAACTCGGAGGAACCAATACCAATAGAGTTATTGATTTGTCAAAGTTTGAATAAAAGCGCCAGAGCTCCTGTCCACAGGGCTTCCCCACAGTTTCAATTTGGCTCCTGTGTTGGATTTATATACATCAGGAAATTATAATAAGTGTAAATAATTATTGAAATTTTGAAAAATCATATATCCGTAAGTATTAGTTTGTTAAAGTTGAGAATGACATAAATGGATTCTTATGATGAAACTGCATCTAAAAAAACAATTTAAAATTTGTAATATAACATTTTTTTTTGTTACCCTGAAACCACCTGGCCGATTTTGCCCAATAACGAACTTAACCGAGAACCGTATGTTCTATTGTTCATTCTTCTGTATTGGACGGACACCCTAAATCGAATTTACCATGGTAAATTATGTTGTCCATTCTCCTGTATTGAACACTCTTAATTCGAATTTACCATAATAAATTCGAATTAAGTGTCCAATACAGGAGAATGGACAACATAATTTACCATGGTAAATTCGATTAAGGGTGTCGAATACAGAAGAGTGGACAATAGAACATACGCGCTGACTTCAGGTCAGTGCTTGAACCAATTTTTTTTTCGTGATTTTTTTGAAATTTTCTAGGTGTACGGTTCTTGCAAAATTTTAAACACGTCTTTATGTTGATTTTCTACTACTAGTTACCAAGCTTCAATTCGATCGAATATTTATTTTTTGAGTTATCAAGGAAATAATATTCCAGGTGGGTATAACTCGGAAACCGTTAGATTGATTATGCCCAAAAACGAACTCAACTCTCCCATTCAGATACGCAACCTACCCTGAAAATTGCAAGTCCCTATCTCCTTTGGTTCGAAAGTTATCGAGGTAACGGTCACCCATCTACTGAACTCACACAAGGCTGCTCGAATCTCCAACAATATTTAACCGATCGTGTTAAAACTTGAAACTTGGCAGTAGAGTTAGGTTCTAAAGGCTCTTGCAAATTCTCAGCAATTTCAGACGAATAGTTACTGATATATAGAATTTTATTTTTCCATTTTTCAATGATTTTTTTAAAATTTTCTACAAATACTATCCTCACGAAATTTTGCAAGAATTTTCGTGTTGGCATTCTACAACTAATAACCATGTTTGAATTCAATCGGTTTAGTATTTTTTGAGTTAATGAGGAACAAAAAACAACCAAATTTCAGATGGCTATAACTCTAAAACCGTTTGGCCGATTGTGCTCATAAACAAACTCAAATGTCGCATTCAGATGCACAACCTAACCTGAAATCTTCAAGCTGCTATCTCTTTCCGTTCTCAGGTTATCGTGACAACAAAAATATTTTATAATAATTTTCTAGCGATACGATTCTCACTAAATTTCACAAACGTGCTTAGGTTTATATTCTACAACTATTCACCAAGTGCAATTCGATCGGATCTATATTGGTTGAAAACAAAATTATTACCCGGAAACCATTGGGCGGATTATGCCCATTAACGAACTTGTCCGTCGTATTGAGATGCGCCACCTACCCTGAAATTTTCAAGTCGCTAGTTCTTTCCGTCTCAAGTTATCGTGGCAACGGCCGGACAGAATCAAATTTGACCTCGAATTTTTCATTGGGGAGTCGAACCAAATCGTTAGAGACCATTTTCGTCAAAAAATTCGAAAATAACAGACATTTGGACAAAATGATAAAGCGATGTTCCCCAGAACATGCGCGCAAAAAATACTGTTGTGCGTCCCTCATCACAGAATTCAAAATGAAAATGAAGAACTCATTAATTGTCTGTTCTTGACTGTGAATTATTCATTAAGTGAATTCAGTATTAACTTGAGGCTGTAATATAGCGCCAAGAGCGGTTAAAATTCAGTTGAGAAATTGCGTAAGTTTAACACTTATCAGTAAACTTGCCAAGTAAAGAAATAACGAATGACAGTGCTCCAGCATGGCAGCTGTAGCGCGTTCATCTGCATTTCCTCAATTTCGACTCTGATTGAACAAGTTCCACCCTAGTTTCCTGGGTTATACCGAAGCTCCTTTTTTCAAGAGTAAGGGTAGCAAGATATGGCAGAATCCCATGTTTCCTGATATTGGAAGGATTTGAGACCGTTGGCTGTCCCGCATCTCGAAACATGAATATGGCATTAGTTCCTTGGATTTTATTACGGAAAAATATTGAATTTATCCTCTGATACAGCACCAGATTTGCATATCTTGTGAACTTTTCTCTTCTACGGAAGGAGCAACAGCGATAGTTCGTGAAATTCTGAATTAATATGGGGCCTCATTGACTTTCATGAACTGGAAGTTTGGGAGGTATATTTGTTTATTCGATGTGTTCGACGATCGAGATTTGATGCACTTCTATGTATGTAAATATATAGACAGATTGGAGGAAGTCGGAGGGAAACGTAATACGGATTGAACGATGTTTCAAACCTGTAACTTTTTCGCGCAAGTTATAGAGAACAGCGTGTTAGCATTCTGCCAAAATGTCTGTAATTTTCGAACGGAAAGAGACCTCCTGAGGATCGTATCATTAGAATATACTGAAATAGTATATTCTAATACAAGTTGCAGAATGGGTTCCTATGCAAACACGAATGCGAAATTTGAAAACGAGCGACGAAGGAGCGAGTTTTCGACCGCATGAGTGTTGGAATTGTCTTCTGCAACGAGTATTAGACGATATTTTCTCTATTTCAGGCAAGTTTCGTGAAATACTGTTGAAATATAATGAAAAATTCGGATTATACATCCTAGTGACTTTTGTATTGTATCTTGGCAGTTGGTGTGACTGTTACGAAAGTTGACAGATTACGGAATTTGAATTTGAAACGTACGTATAGGGCATGGAGGTCAGATTTAAAACAGTGTCCTAATAGCATGAATGATTCAGAATTAGCAAGAAGGAAATCTATAGTACCATATTTTTTAATGAAAATAAAGCTTTTCCTCAACAATTATTTCACTATATCCAGATTATATTGTATTGTCAATAGACGTGTGTTGAAATTTGATAGGATCGAATGTCACTGCTGACTACCACAAAACGAAAAATATAACTAGAAACATTGCGGGAATGAGTTCATTCCAGCACTGTTTTCTGTGCTGGAATGCACCCATTACGATACTGAAATAAAGAAAAATTATTAAACATTGGTTCAAGCACCGACGTGAAGTCAGGAGCTTTTGCGCCCATATTCTATTGCCGATTCACCTCTGTTGGACACTCTTAATCAAACTTAGCATCGATATATATCATTTTCTCAGCGTTTATAAAATATGAATACGCTTCATACCATTTTAATGACAGACTTGAATAATGAGAGAATCGTCTATGATCACAGAATTTTTAATTCTGACATATGTATTCTATTGGAATTGAAATTTGTTGAATATGATAACGAACCCATTTTTTGGAATATTGAACCCATTTTTTGGAAATGCATATTGTGAAAATAAAATTTTGAACTGATCTACATCTTTTGTGATAACACCTCGTTGGCTGGCCAAAAATATAGATCCCATCAAATTAAAACTTGGGTTCAATGCAATATTTCGTGACGGAGTCCGAGGCGTGAATAGACCATAGAACATGCGCGCAAAACCCCATCAGTGCTTTTCTCCAATTATTTGTATTGATGTTGAAATATCGAAATTATTTAACGAGCCTATTCTCGATTTGAAGAGATTAATTTTCCCTAGCGATTTTGATATTTCAGATACAATATAAAAAGAAGTAAAAGTCATGAGGTGGAAACGAATGGAGCTATAAAAACGATATTTCTGAAATATCGCCCTCAAAGCTGGGCGAAATGTGATAGTAAATCCCATTTTAGAACCGAATGAGACGGAAACTCCTTTCAGGGCAAACCATATGCTTGCTTCACAAGATTGGAAAACTAGGGAAAAATATGACTACTTGTAGAAATGAATAGATGGTTTGTTAGTGGTTTAGTAATCAACACTGAGGCAAGGCCGTAGCCAGAAAACAATCTAGGAAAGATGTATGTCGATTTGAACTCCAGATAAAGTGGTTCAAGCACTGACGTATGTTCTATTGTTCCTTTCTCCACTGTATTGAACACTCATAATTGAATTCACCATAGTAAACTCGATTAAGAGTTTCTAATACATGGACAATAGAACATACGCGCAAAAGTTCTGGACCTCACGTCAGTGTTTGAACCAATTTAGCAATTTTTTTTTCGTAATTTTTTTTTGGAATTTTCTAGGGGTTCGGTTCTCACAAAATTTCACACACGTCTTTATGTCGATATTCTACAACTAGTTACCAAGCTTCAAATCCATCGAATCTATATTTTTTGAGTTATCGAGGAAATAATATTGAAGGTGGGTATAACTCCGAAACCGTTATACCCATTATGCTCAAAAATGAACGCAATCTACCCTGAAAATTGCATGTCCTTATCTCGTTTTGTTTGAAAGTTATCGAGGCAATGGTCACCCATCCAGCTACTGAAGTCACACAAGGCTGCTCGGATTTCCAACAATATAGATCCGATCATGTTCATACTTGGAACAAGGTAGTAGATTTAGGTTCTGAAGGCTATCGCAAAATTTCAGTGATGTCTTAAGAACAGTTTCTGATATATAGAATTTCAATGATTCTCAATCATTAGTAGTGATTGAAAACAAAATAATTACTCAGAAACCACGGGTCTGATCATGCCAATTAACGAATTTATCACTCGTATTGGGATGCGCTACCTACCCTGAAAACTTCAAGTCGCTATCTCTTTCCGTTTTCGCGGCAAGCCGAACAGAATCAAATTTGACCTCGAATTCTTCATCAGGGAGTCGAACCCAATTGTTTGAGACCGTTTTCGGCGAAAAATTCTAGACATTTGGGCAACATGATAACGTGATGTTCCCCAGAACATATGCGCAAAAATATTGGAGATCATGCTCGGATGATTACAGCAACTGAAATTCCGGCGTCTCCATGATCTGAATGGATACTGAGCCTCAATAGGTAGGCGACGGATGAACAACTCAATTCTTTTGCTTCCACTTCGGTCGCGTGAATCGTGCAGACTGGAGATGCTGGAATTATAATTGTAGTAATCGTCCGTGCATGGTTCCCGTGGAAACCAAGTGTAGGAAATGGACTCTATATGCCCGTGTGCGGACGCTCTAATTTTGTAATAATGTAATAAAATTTGTAATAAATTGTAAAATAGTATATACTCCATTCACTTTTATAAAGTCTCCCGGTTCGCCATGATTTAGGTCTATCACGTTTTTGTAACTAAAACTAGGGCAGGTTGGCAGTTCTGAAATATATCGTCAATGTCAAAAGAATCCTCTGAGACGTTGCCAATTTCTACACTCAACAATCAACATAATGTTCCATCTTCGACAAGATATTATCACAGATCGTTATCTTCGAATAATGAAGAACTCTTCGCTTTGAAAATGAAAATGCCAAAAGCAGTTTTGAAGAAGCAGAGACAACGTATCAGGAAGTGCTAAACAAAACCGAAATCTGCAAAAGGAAAACTTCTTTCTGTCTTAGGACATGTTGTTCTCTCGAATGAAATTACTGAGTTTCCTATCCTATCTCTATATTTTATTGAGGTTCAATAGTGACTCAGGTTTCGTAGTACTACTACATTTTGAAACTGGTGTATTTCAAGTTGTGCAACAAGGTATTTCAATGTCTTCTGTAGGCTTATTTCTTGAGAATTTCGAAAATTGGGGTATTCCATAGGTACGTCTGTTCGTTTAGAAGCTTTACGGCCGGGTTTTTCATGTACTTTTATTCTGTTTTCAAATGAACTATCACAAAGTAATGAACTACTGTATCCATTATTTTTCAATAATATTTCAACCCATAATTAACTGAATCTTCCAACCAGTTTATATACGTGAAATATTTCCATAGTAACAACAGAGGAAAAATTTTCTTCAACAGTCGCCAGGTCTTTGGAATTGTTAAATTCACATAATATCAACAATTTAAGAGCGTTCCTGCTAATCGGGTCCTTCATGAATGGCTTCGTATAATAAATATACTTATGCATATATTTCACAAATCAAATAGACCCCAGGGGGTTCATTGATCTGCCGAGAAAGCAAGAGCAGACGTGTTTCTGGCTTCTTGGCCTTCATCAGTACCCTGTAGCTTTCCCAACAAATCAACTAAACTGACCCGGGTTAAGTCTTTCAGAGCCGGCTTGGTCGATCATTATAATTGCCCACGCCACCTATGAAACGAAACACGGAAATCAGCCTCTCCCCACCAGTGAATATTTGAAGCGTGAAATCATATGCCACCATTCAGTCGATATTAAATCAAGAACGAGTCCCGCAGAGCTCAGACAGTATCTTCTCAATGGCCATGAACGCTGTTTAGCGTTTTCAAAAATAATAATGAAAAATGGCGATACCGTTGTTAAAATGTTGTTGATTTTTGGCGCTCTAGTTCCTCGGAACTGAGTGCTTATCAATTTGCCCAAATGTCTGTAATTTTGGAATATTTCGATGAAAATGGTCTTAAACGATTTGGTTCGACTCACTGATCAAGAATCCGTGGTCAAAATTCATTCTGTCCGGCCGGCCGGTCCGGCCGGCCGGCCGGCCGTAAGCACGATAACTCTCGAACGGAATGAGCTAGAGAGTTGAAATTTTCAGAGTAGGTTTGGGGGATGAATATCTCGGCTAAGTTTGTTATTGGGCAAAATCGGACAGATGGTTTCGGAGTAACAAAAAAAAAAAATTTTTTTTACGAAACAAATTCCAAATCAATTTTTTTTTAATAAGCAGTTTTATCATAAGAATCCATTCATATCATTTTCATTTCTAACAAGTTAATACTTTCGGAGATATGATTTTTTAAAATTTCAATGTAAATCGTATTTCACAGATTGATAAAATTATTATTCTATGTATGAATTCTCATAATGTCAACTTGACAGAAGGGAATATTGTAACTTCAAAAATATTGGGGTTGAAATACTCGTATTTTAGCGATGCAACGGGAACCTCACCCGAAAATGTTTGAAAATATTACGTAAATATTGAAAGCATAATTCTGTAGTTTGGTGAACGTAGATCAGGAAATTTTTGATCGATTACAAGGTAATTTATTATTACTTATCTAATAAACTATTATTTGAATTGAATTTCCTTTATGATGCAGTGATATCATATGAATACATTGATATAATTCCCAACTCTGAGAAACCAATACCAGATATAATTTGTCTGTTTGAACTAGAGCGCCAGAAAGCTCCTGTCCACAGGGCTTAAACCCATTTTTGGCGCTCTAGTTCCTCGGAACTGAGTGCTTATCAATTTGCCCAAATGTCTGTAATTTTGGAATATTTCGATGAAAATGGTCTTAAACGATTTGGTTCGACTCACTGATCAAGAATCCGTGGTCGAAATTCATTCTGTTTAACAACGGTATCGCCATTTTTCATTATCATTATCACATAATATCTTCTCGAATTCATTATTTTTCCAAAGATAATTCACATTTTGAAAAATACGTACCTAATTACTACGACTTCTATGTAGAGAGGACAACGTTGCGTAGTTATCTGACAGGAAAAGGAGCATAACCTAACATTCTCAAAATATACATGGTGAAATGTGTCAAAATTTCATGGCCAACCGGGAGACTTTATAAAAGTAAATATAGCATAGTTTGTATGTTCAACAGAATTTCGGGTGGGGTCCAGACCTCCTCGGACCCCTCTGGCTACTGCGCTATTGCACTGAGGTAAGCAATTTGAACACGATATGATTAAACAATGGAAAAATTGAATAAAAATTAAAAAATCCAATAAAATAATAATGGAAAATGTGAATGTCTGCAGAGGTTAGTGTAAAGGGGCACCATACAATTCGAAGTATGATAAAAGAGCTTAGAGAAAAACCTCAGCAAAAAAACTCTGTCTCCCGTGAGTGTTGTGATTTGTAAAAATTTAATTTGTTTACAAAAGTAGTGAAATTTAAAATATTGTTGTTTCTTTCTTCAATATGGATTCCTTGGTCAAAAAATTGGAGAGGTTTCTCCGAGGTACCCGAAACTCAACCTGAAAAATAAATAGACAAGAGGAGAAAAACGAACAAATTGAAAATAATACAATAACCTTTCAAAGTCACCTATACAAATATACTCCTCTGTAGCAGCATGGATCTCTGAAGAATAGCTTCTGCTAATTTTTAAAGATATTCACTCTTGTTCTTAGAAATCCCTTCAATATTTGAATTCAAAAAGAAAAATGGTGCTCGTAAGACCAGGAAGGACTCTTTCAAAACCAGGTCTGGCCAATCCAAGCGATGATTATTCAGAGCTTCAGATGTTCGAATACTGCTACAGGACCCAAATATAGGGCTATCATCTCCCATAGTTAATTATCGTTATTATAGTTTCCAAACCATAAGTTGCCACCGGTAATATAAAGTTCTCATACGTTTTGCGTTTTAAGTGTGAAGGAATATTTTCTGTTTCTAAAAATGATACTCAGTTTGCCGAATGCTGCTCATGTAAGGCTTGATCTTCTATCAATTTCCAATGTTTTCCTTTTCATTTTTAATTGAATGCCCTTAATGTTCCACCTTTTTTATGATAGTGTTTTTAATAATATGTGTCTTTACTAATATCTTCTTCGCTGTGGCTCATTATTTTTGATTTGTTAAGATTCATCTTTAACCCTATTTCATTTGATCTTTTATTCATCGTATATATTCCTAATAAGAGCAGAGTACCTAGAGTTAATTCTAGCAGCGTCTAAAGCTGCCAAAAAGGACCACGATTCGACACTGTCAAGGGCTTTATGGTAATCAACAAAGGCTAGGTGTAGCGGTTCGTTATACCGCCGTATTCACAAAGCATTCAATCTCCGTTAAGTCCTAACTGAGGTCCTCAGTCAAGGATAAATTTGAATCGGAACCTCAGTTAAAGTGAAAATCAACGTGAAACAGGCCAGTTTCACCACCGTTAAATACTTTAACTGAGGTTGCGATTCAAATTTATCCTTAACTGAGGACCTCTGTTAGGACTTAACGGAGATTGAATGCTTTGTGAATACGGCGGATAATCTATTGTTTTTTCAATTACTGTCCGGATTGTTTGTAGGTGTTCGATAGTGCTGAATCCCTTCCGGAAGCCTGCCTGTTCTACTGGCTCTATATTTGTACTGCCTCCTTTTTTGTAGAGCAGAACAACTTCAGCGTTCTTCCATAATTTCGGTATTTGTCGTTCCATCAGGCACTTATTCAGCAATATCCGAAGCGTTTATTCCAGAACGGTTCCTCCAAGTTGCAACATCTCCGTAGTTATTTTATCCACTCCTGGAGTTTTCTTGTTTTTCATTTATTTGAGAGCGGATTTAATCTCAAATGGCTTCATTTCAGGAAGATCCTCTAAGCCTACATGTAGGCCGGCCTTATACGGCCGGAATGTCTCTCTGAATTCATATTCTTAATTCATAATCTGAATTCGGGAAGCTTGCAAAATCTAGAAATTAATACTCTGAAAAAATCAGAATGTGTGAGGAGAATAGTAAATTAGTATGCAATTCTGTGTTTCCTGAATTTAAAATATGAATTAAGAGTTTGAATTCAGAGAGGAATTCCGGCTGTATAAGGCCGACTGGAATTAAGATTATGAAAATCTCATTGCACCGCATCAGGCCTATTCACTATCTATGTACATTTATCAATGTTGACTTGAAGTCAAGTTGATTTACCTCATTTTCATAACAACATTGACTTGATTTAATATTCACTAACTCATGTTGAAACCAAAGTCAACAATAAGTCAACATTGACAAGAAAACTCAATATATAAATCTGACAACAGCGTAGTAGTTCTTAAGTTTCATAATATTCTATGTTACATCAGTTGTACTCTTTGGTTTTACTGTGTTTTCTAACCTATAGTTTTCGAATTATTCAAATAATCTGAAGTTTTTAGAGTAGGGAGAAAGTACGGAAGGAACACTATTTTGACAAACGTTTAATTTGATATAAATATAGTACAGTTTGTACAAATAAATATTAGTTGATTAATAATATTAATTGGCAAATGGCCCCAACAGGAGAAAACCCAGTACTCAACAACTAAGAGCCCTCATCGCTTTTATTGAGAGCAATGAGGTGCTTAGATATGGAAAAGTTGAGCCTCTTATAGGATAAAGATATAGATTAAATTATCCATATATATATATATAGTGACAACACTAATTACTACTGTATTTATTTTGGTTCAAGTCAACAATTTATATATTGGCAAGTGCTTCGAAGGACTTGCCTGGAGTCAATTGACATTTGTCAACATATATCTACAAATCAACTTAAATTATGGATAGTGAATACCAAAACTACACATGTTGATATTTGTAGATTCTTGACTTCGTCTTGACTTGAAGTCAACAATTGATATGATTTCAACTGATACAGAATAGGAAAGGTTGACTTTAGGTTGATTCATATGAAATTTGACAATCTAATGTCAAATAATCAACGTTGACTTCCAAGTCAACCCTTAGCGAATAGGCCTGATTGCCACGGAATATATTAAAAATAACCTATAATCGGTTAATTATAAATATCTACCAATATTTCTACAGCTTATAAAAGCATACAAATCTCTAACCTCAAATATTCTCAAGCCTACAAATATTATTATCAATCTTGTTTTGTGCAGGAGTTTTCGGCTAAACTGATGAATATGGAAACTTTTGCTGTTGTGGATAAGGTGAGATTAATACCAGTACTTAGTTATTAAAACGAAGTGTAACAGAGCGTTATTGTTGTGTACCACAGGAAATTAAAGATTTGCTGTGATTCAGTATTTATTTTGTTTTAGGTGAACATTCGCAGAAACTTGAAGAAAAACCTTTGGTTGTTTTCAAAAACTGTGACATCTCCTGTGCCCACTGCAATTCTTCGTTCTAGAGAAGTATGCGACCATATTATTTTACCTGATGTCTCGCCTCGCAGAGTTACTGCCCTTTTCACTAAAAATGTCGACATGTTAAGAATTAAGGATATGGAATGAGAGCTGCTGATCTCAATAAAGGCAACGGAATTGACTGTTAATAGTCAAATGTAATTAATTTAGGTATTCATTAAATTATTGTCGAAATATCTGATAATTTAATGAAAATTATAAATATTTCATTCCTATTTTCTTCATTTTATTATTATATTATTTTCTTTATTCATTATTATTTTGAGTATTTTCTAACATTAGTAGGAAGCCTGATCTCGAAGTAGTGAGACTTTGTGATTCAATGTTACATATTATATGACATTTCATTTTGTTAGCAAAGTATTTTCCCGTTACAGAATATCAAGGTACTGAACAGGTATTTCAAATCATCTGCAGTTAGTTCTGTTTGTGTAGAAACACTTGGATAATTAGTTGGGGAACACCCTTCCATTGCGACATCTTCCAATATTCTTTCATCTTTCAAATTTGAGGTCATAAGACCTGCTAGGTGCTTGATTTAGAAGAAAACTGAATTATTTTAAATCTGTTGTACTGTATAATTTCACCTCCATAAGCAAAACTTGCCAATCAAATTAATAGAATAAAATAAATGTAGAACCCAAACTTGTGATCTTTCAACAGACTTCTCGTACTTAATCTTACCCTTAAGGCCTTAGGCCGGCCTTATACAGCCTCTGTCTCTCTGAACCCATACTCTTAATTCATATTTTTGTTGTTCTCCTTCATATTTGTATTGTTTCCTATAGTCGCTTATATCTGTTTCGTTCTGTATGCTCTTAGATCTTTTCTTATGTTTTTCTAATGCATTTAATGATTTGTACTCTTGATCTTTTACGATTTTTCTACGTTTCTCTATTATTTCAATTTTATGTTGTTTCAATTTAGATTCCTTTTGGTTCCTCAATCTACCACATTTTTTCTTTGTTACAGGTTTTATGTCCTCAGATATATCTTCAGCTAATTCATCTATATTTTTGTGTTCCAGTGAACTTGGTATAAGCTTCCATTTTAAATCCTCTTGATATTTTGCTTCATTTTGATTTAGAACTCCTGATGTTTGAAATATATTTTTTATTAATAGTTTTTCTCTTTTTAACATAGTATTTATACACATCCTGGCATGAATCGTGGTCATTGACAGTATTGAATCTATTAACTACACAGACATCTTTGCATATTGTCTTTAGAATTGGATAAGTAGGGTAATAGAATAAAATATCGCATCGGTTGCAGTTCTGAAGGGCTGGACTAAGCCTCACGACTCCGTTGTGGGGAGGTCTTGTTCACCTACCAAGGACATGAAATGAAAGAAAAAGAAGAAGATTCGAGTCGTCGATGAATATTATCGATGTCTACTGCCAGCTTAAGCGAACGGTCCTCCTTACATCTTGAGTAACTAATGAAACCTGTATCTCGGGTCGAGAGGACAGCGGGATCAAAAACGAATTGAACGTGGGAGTGAACTGAATCATCTTATGTAATAACCTGCTTATTGGGGTTATAGGTTCTCCGTCGGGACGCTCTCGGCGTACGCGGCCAATGGACGTGATGAGTCTATGGATTTCTTGTTTGTTGCTTATTACAATTTTCTGCATCCACACACCTTCGTCGAAGCGTTGCACCTATATATAGTCTGTTTAAGATATATTGACATCAAGGGTGCCTATGGAAAATCGAAATTCAGTTATATCACACCGGTCTAGTTATATCACAAGTCACATAATTTAGGTTGTTCGCATTGAACTGTCATTTATTATTTATTTCTAACAATTTCGATATAACCAAAATCGAACAATTTGGGATAGTTTTTACATGTGTGTTTATAATTAATCGTACCGAGTTTGAGTATTTCCGCATCCTTGTGCTATTAAAAATGTTTGAAATTGATTACGATACCTCTCGCTTAACAAAAAGGGAACTCGAAGCAGTATATAGATGTTACTGTGAATTCTTCAGGGAATCTGTAGATATTACCGCAAGCATTGCTCTAGTGTTCCAGGTAAACTGTTATTCAACCACTAAGAGTGTATTCTGATTATAACATTGGCCATAATATTTCAGATTTCTTCGAGTACTGTTCAAAGAATTCTTAGGAAAAAAGAAGAAGGCACATCATTAAAACCTGGCAGCAGTTGTGGAAGAACTCCTGTGATATACGAATATACATTTAAAGAGACAATAAATTAGAATTAAAGTTTTTGTAAATTTGAGAGAGCACTTCACTGAAGGTTTTCTTTGATTAGTTAGTTCCTTCATGAGATCTACGAACTAAGCGAATCAAAGTTGGAAATAGAATTTTAAATCGTTAAGTTTTTCAATATAAATTATAATACTAAAACGACAATCCATAGGAAAATGGCAAATAATCTTTTCTGTTCCTAGTTGCAATTGAAATCCATAAAACTCACAGCTTACGTAAACAAAATGTATGTAATAAAATTTTGGATCTCCTCGAACAGCTGGTTTGTTGTGAAATTTAAAAAATTTGCAAAAAACGACTACAATATCTAAGTAACAAAAAATGATTACATGAAAAAACCTTCACGATTTTTCTCCAAATTTCAATCATTTAGTCCTTGCTATACTATCTATGTTTTACTAAAAAAAAAAATTAAAAATTAAACAGCTCCTTCTGGGTATCGCAGATCTTTGTCAGTTAGTATATGTTTGCATGCTGGATTCTATCTTATGAGACTTGAAGTCGTTCTTCTACACCTAAATACCAAAGTTCAACTCTATCGGATCTGTTGTTTCAGAAATATTGAGAAAATCGAATATTACATAGGTATACCTATTTCTCGGTTTTTCCGTTCGTAAGAATTCGTTTGAGGTCTGTATATTTTAAAATTCAATCATTTATCGTTCTGCTACAGGATTAACGTCTTGAACTACCGGTCTCATGGGGCTTCCGTCTTTATGTAATTCGATAAGGGAATACTTCTCAAATGGATTTTCATCGTGTTCCCGCCAATTCAGTTCAAGAAATATTGTTTACTCCATTAAAAATGAGCTGCTGTGCCTCCGTTCTCCCTCGTGCCTAAATTCAAACAAACTTAAATTGGTCCTTTCTTCAGTTTTTCTTGTGCTCGCCATGTTAGTCCGCTTTTCAATGTACCACACTCTCTTCTTGGCGTTATTGTCCCTCGGAAAGAGTGCTTATAAATTTGCTCAAATTTCTGTAATTTCGAATTTTTGGCTGAAAATGGTTCCGAACATTTTCAAGTCGGCATGTCGGCATGTCGACATCACTGCCAGTAAAGCAAAAAAAGCTTCGATGGCGTGCAGGAATCTAGCCGGTAAGACTTGGGGCTGCAACCCTAAGATACTGCGATGGATGTACGTCATGATTGTGAGACCCATAATTACGTATGGGGCAGTAGTTTGGTCCTCAAAAACAAGCCAGAATTGTACGAGGAAAACCCTCGACAAAGTACAAAGGCTGGCCTGTGTGTGTATCACTGGAGCTATGGGAACCTGTCATACCAGGGCACTTGAGATTATAACAAATCTCACACCACTTCATCTGGTGATAGAGAAAATGGCCCATGAAGCCATTCTCAGAATATCTAGGAAAGGATCAAATAATGAGAGCTGTTATTTTATTAGGAGCTCTTCTATCTAACTTCATAATTGATGTATTTATGAATTGCCTTGGATATCTATTATCTTCGAGAAATTTGTTGATGAAATCAATTTCATTATTTCGAATTTCAAGAGTAGAACAAATTAGGTTAGCTTTATTGTGAAGTCTTTTAATAACACCACTTTTCACATTAAGTTGATCGATGAAATAGATAGAATTTCTGAATTCCTGAGTGAAGGAATATCTTGTGTTCCTTACGCGCAAGCAATTCACAAAATAATAGTTTTATTTTTTATTTTATAGATATTTTTCAGAGTTTGGGAGAGAAGACCCAGAAAGAAGCCATTTAATAATTAGCCTGCTACTTGATCCTTTCTTTCCCAGGGATTCCATTTGGCATCATAACACTTCAAATGCATATTTCAAATATAGTTTTCAATTAGAACTTTCCTTCTCAACTCCAATTAGTTCAATGAACTCATAAGTGTCGCTTAGAGTGTATACCATTCATTCGCTCGGAATCATTAAATGATTTACACTGAGAAGTTTACTAGTAGCTCGTGAATGTTAGTTTACCACTTTTTGTGATAATATAAACGGTAAGTTGTGATGAATTTTTCTGTGAAAAAAATGTTTCCATGTAACGATTACATTCAATTCGATATGGATTATTTATTGAAATTTCGCGAAATTATTTACTGCATGATGACCAGACCCTTTTCCATATTTGATTCCATTTGGAATCAGTGGGAAGAACAAGATATTTTTAATACTTATTTTCTGTTTTAGATGTTGCGTGTTGGACTTTCTGAAATAGAAGAAAACATTTGCTCCTCTTATTAGATGGAATAACGTCTGATATAGAATTACCGACGATGATCTCGATGAAGACGAAATTCCTCGGATGATTTCGGGAGAAAATTCAGCGTTTGTACTTCCTGCTAACGTAGAATTGACTGAAGTCATCCAGAGAACTCTGACCAACAAAGGAATCGTAATGTGTACATTCCTGGATATATATGGGGCCTTTGACAACACAACACATGTGTCTGTCAAAGATGCACTTGAAAGACGAGGAGTCAATAAAACCATTATAAAATGAATTTATGAGCAGTTGTCGACGAGGAAAGCCGAGGCAAAGGTTGGCAAAAATACCACTTCTGTCAAAGCCACTCGTGAAACACCTCAAGGGGGAGTAACGTCTTCCATTCTGTGGAGCCTAGTAGTGGACGAGCTCATACACAGGCTAACGGTGCTTGGCTTCGGGTGTATAGGCTATGCCGATGACATAGTCCTAATTGTCAGAGGTACATTTGAGGGCACCTTGTGTAACCTACTATAGGAGGGCCTAATAATTATCGAGCAGAGGTGGTTGTCTGTGGGGCTCAGCATAAATCCGAACAAGACCACAGTGATTCAGTTTACTCGGAGAAGGAAACTTCCAGCTGTGAGATCCCTCTTTTGAACGGAGATATTATAGAATGGAAGCCTGAAGTTAAATATCAAGGGGTAATACTAGATAGTAAACTTCTGTGGAATAGGCATGTTGACATCACTGCCAGTATAGCAATAGAGGCTTCAATGGCGTGCAGGAATCTAGCTGGTAAGACTTGGGGCTGCAACCCTAAGATACTGCGATGGATGTACGTCATGATTGTGAGACCCATAATTACGTATGGGGCAGTAGACTGGTACTCAAAAATAAGCCAGAATAGTACGAGGAAAACCCTCGACAAACTACCAAGGCTGGCCTGTGTGTGTCTGTGTATCACTGGTGCTATGGGAACCTGTCCTACCAGGGCAGTTGAGATTATTACAAATCTCACACCACTTCATCTAGTGATAGGAGAAAATGGCCTCTGAGGCCATTCTCAGAATATCTAGGAAACGAACAGGTAATGAGAGTATAAAAAATCAGAAAGCCTGGTCCTCTCTTGCCAGGTACATTTCATCAGCCAATTTTCCAAGTGACGAAATGATCGAGAAACTAAGCATCGAAAAGAACTTCACTGCGATGCTCGGTAGGAAAAAAGACTGGGGCAGGGAATCCACCTCCCTCAAGTTCTCAAAAGAAATGCCATTAAATAGTACACAGATGGTTCAAAAACCACCACAGGAGCTGGCGCTGGAGAATATGGGCCTGGTACCAAATGCTCACTATCACCAGGCTCCTATCCGAGCATCTTTCAGACAGAAGTACTTGCAATAGGAATATGCATGGAAATGAACCTATGAAAAAATTATCAGAGATGTGATATAGCAATCCACTCTGACAGTCAAGCTGCTATTAAAGCTCTGAGCTCCCATGTTATCGAGTGCGAGCTAATATGGGAGTGCCAAAGATAACTCAATGAAGTAGGCAAGGGTCTCCTTGGTCTGGGTTCCTGGTCACGCGGGAATCATAGGAAGTGAAGTGAGGAGACCAACACACTTGCCAAGAAAGGAGCACAAACCCCCTTTATTGGCCCGTAGCCCTACTGTGGGCTTGGTAGATACACCTACAAAAGTGAATTCCGGATGAAAGAAGAAAGTGAAAGAGGTATTTTCTGGAGATCTCCCCCCGGAATGTATCACTCCAAGAAATTCCTCCGGAACTTTGATACTGTCAGATCCAAGAAATACTCAGTAAGAACACGCTGCACTTCCTCACTGGTTTCCTCACAGGACACTGCGGCCTTAGGAAGCATATGATGAGATTAGGGCTAGCAAAAACTGAAGAGTGCGGATTCTGTTGGGAGGAGGATGAATCTCCTGATCATCTGATAACGGAATGCCTCGCCATCTCAAACCAACGCAAGGAATGCTTTGGGTGAGAAATCTGCAGGAGCGAGGACGTAGCCTCCTTGAAGCCATCCCAGATACTGCAGTTCATCAGAACTCTGGAACTGGAAGACGACCTGTAGATCCTCAAGGTCACAGTGCAACGTTACCACCTACAACAATAAACAATATATAACTTAGAAATAGTGTAATTCACGCACGATGATTTCGATGAATAAGATGATATTCAGTTTCAAGTTTGTTCCCAAAGCCAAAATGGAAAGAAAAAAAATCATGAGGAAGAGCTTGCATGGAGCAAATGCGAAGTAGCTTCTGTCTATACTAAATGCGACATAAGTTTCAGAAAACCCAATCGAGTCCGATTAGAACAGTTCAGGGATTTATAATACCTTTTTGTGTATTTAGAGCGCAAAATGATATATTGTCGATTGTCTTTCGTCGAACGGCAATCTCTTGAAATCAGAGATGTCGCAATTGTCAATACTACAGCCGCACAGCATGTGAAAAAAGTTCTACTTTGCCTTACAAAGGATAGGAACTTCTTAAAATATTTTACGGTATTTTAAGAATATCAAATGTGTTGCAATAACTGTATAAACCAGAAAGAATTATATTTTTTTGTGAAATATTTAATTTTCATTCCACAGAATTGTACCCAGTTTTTTCCTTGATTCCAAATGGAGTCATTGAATATAAAAAGCATTAGGGATCATTTTCAATAGAGACCAGAATTTCAGTGAAACATTAATTTAACTTGGAAAAGAAAGGGTTAAAATGAATCTTAGAATATCGTTAGCTTCTTTTTGATTAATTCAAGCCTTTAACAATAATGCTGTTAAAAGATTTTCGCAACAAAATAGCTGCTATTTTGGTCCTCATTTAACGTTTCGAACTAGGTCTACCCGAAAACTGATTGAAAACGAAATCATCAAATCAATTTCCGATAGCTCATAAGAGCACGAGAATAGAGAAATAGTCATACAAAGTTTGAGAAGATTAATAACGGAAATACTATTGAACAACAACTATCCCAGATACTACGTAAAAAAATGGGTTCAAGCCCTGTGGACAGGAGCTTTCTGGCGCTCTAGTTCAAACAGACAAATTATATCTGGTATTGTTTTCTCAGAGTTGGGAATTATATCAATGTATTAATATGATAGAACTGCATCAAAAAGGAAATTCAATTCAAATAATAGTTTATTTATGAAGATTAAATGAGCAATCATGAGAATGAGAACTGCACCACATTTTCAAATTTTTTTTTTGACACTTTGCGGTAATCTGGTCAATACAAAACTTCACATGCGTATAAAGGTCATGATTCTACTGTCTTCTACAGTCTGGTGCTAAATTTCAGATAGATCGAGTGATCGGTTTCGGAAATATTCATAAAAAATATTTTTACTAAAATCGGCCATAACTCCGAAACCCCTTGATGGTTAACGCCCATTAACGAACTTGTCCGAGATATTTACGCTCCAAAACCACCTTGCAATTTTCAATCCGCTAACTCCTTTCGTTCGGAGTTATCGTGCCTACGGCCGGTCGGCCGGCCGGACAGAATCGATTTCGCACTCGGATTCTTGATCAGTGAGTCGAACCAAATCATTTGAGACCATTTTCAGCCAAAAATTCCAAAATTACAGACACTTGGGCAAATTGATAAGCATTCTGTTCCGAGGAACTAGAGCGCCAAAAAAACAAGTTTCGTATGACAATTGCCCAAAACAGGTTTAAAGTACCTACAAATAGTAGGTATTCCATAAAACATGTATAAAATAATAAATTACCTTGTAATCGATCAAAAATTTCCTGATCTACGTTCACAAAATTTTCTCCTCTCTCGAACTTTGGAATTATGCTTTCAAATTTACGTAATATTTTCAAACATTTTCGGGTGAGGTCCCCGTTGCATCGCTAAAATACGAGTATTTCAACCCCAATATTCTTGAAGTTACAATATTCCCTTCTGTCAAGTTGACTTTATGGCAATTCATATACATAGAATATACATAGAATAATTATATCAACCTGTGAAATACGATTTACATTGAAATTTTGAAAAATCATATCTCCGAAAGTATTAGCTTGTTAGAGTTAAAAATGATATGAATGGATTTTTATGATAAAACTGCTTATTAAAAAAAATTTAATTTGGAATTTGTTCTGTAAAAAAAAAAATTTTTTTTTTAATACTCCGAAACCTTCTGTCCGATTTTACCCAGTAACGAACTTAGCCGAGATATTCATCCCCCAAACCTACTCTGAAAATTTCAACTCTCTAGCTCATTCCGTTCGAGAGTTATCGTGCCTACGGCCGGACGGCCGGCCGGCCGGACCGGCCGGACAGAATGAATTTCGACCACGGATTCTTGATCAGTGAGTCGAACCAAATCGTTTAAGACCATTTTCATCGAAATATTCGAAAATTACAGACATTTGGGCAAATTGATAAGCACTCAGTTCCGAGGAACTAGAGCGCCAAAAAGAGACCCCTTGAAGTGGTGAGGAAATTTATAGGTCTTCCCCGGAAACTTAAAGATTCTCGCGTACATCCTAGCTCCGGTAAGATAGCTTCTAGGATTTTACGACCAAGCGGTTGAATGTCTGAAAAACTCTTCGGGCGATGAACGTTCGCACATGTTGATGATGGGGATGGGGCGCACGCGTGGGCCCGGAGAGCATCCAGAGCGGTTCTGGAACAGTCAAAGATCTGCTGCCAACAGGTTGGCCTCAGTGCGGTTCACCCCTCAGTTCATGATTAACCTTAGCGTACGGCGATCACGTGAGACGTCCGTTTTCATAGGTAAGCATTGATGACGCCTTCTGTTTATCTTTGGTGTTACTTGACGTCAAAGTCTAGTAAAATGATGACAAAATTTTTCAAATGAACCTTTGGGATATATTCATAATAAATAGTATGAGTGATTCATCCCTCAATTGATACATCATCTGATAAGAGAAGGGGAAAAATGGGTCTACAATGTTATCTCGCGTCTGTCCTTCACTTTACAGAGATTGTTTCGAAGTTGTAAGAGAAAGCCGCAAATATTTTTCCGTCGCTGTTTACCGAAGACTGTAGGAGGTGCGATCAAAAAGAAGTGACAAGAATATAGAATTTACTTCAATATTTGTTATCAATTGGTTTCGTTTTGAGTTTTTGGCGCTCTAGTTCCTCGGAACTGAGTGCTTATCAATTTGCCCAAATGTCTGTAATTTTCGAATTTTTCGATGCAAATGGTCTTAAACGATTTGGTTCGACTCACTGATCAAGAATCCGTGGTCGAAATTCATTCTGTCCGACCGTCCGGTCCGGCCGGCCGGATAACTCTCGAACGGAATGAGCTACAGAGTTGATATTTTCAGAGTAGGTTTGGGGGATAAATATCTCGGCTAAGTTCGTTATTGGGCGCAAAATCGGACAGATGGTTTCGGAGTAACAAAAAAAAAATTTTTTTTTTACAAAACAAATTCCAAATTAAATTTTTTTTAATAAGCAGTTTTATCATAAGAATCCACTCATATCATTTTTAACTCTAACAAGCTAATACTTTTGGAGATATGATTTTTCAAAATTTCAATAATAAATCGTATTTCAACGTTGTCACAGAATGATATAATTCTATGTATGAATTGTCCTAATGTCAACTTATGTTCCTGTGACATGACATTATCTAATCAATCGAAGAATTGTGAGCGAAGTGAGAAAAATCTCAGTTGTTTGCTCCGAAATTAGTTTTTCTCAGAAAAGTCTTACATTTCGGAACGGAACATGAAGTTAGTAAGAGATCTGAGAGTAGTGAGACTGCTTTTATCCATAGACATAGATATAACTCTCGAACGGAATGAGGTAGGTAGTTGAAATTTTCAGAGTAGATTAGGGAGATGAATATCTCGGTTAAGTTCGTTATTGGGCAAAATTGGCCAGATTTAATTTGATTTCTTCCATGGTGCAGTTCTCATTCTCATGATTGCTCATTTAATCTTGATAAATAAACTATTATTTGAATTGAATTTCCTTTATGATGCGGTTATATCAAATGAATACATTGATATAATTTCCAACTCTGAGAAACAGATACTTTCGGAGATATAATTTGTCTGATTGAACTAGAGCGCCAGAAAGCTCCTGTCCACAGGGCTTGTTTAGAAATTGACATTGTGTTTTCCAGATGATATCATGAAAACTACGTAAAACACTTTCTGTGGCAATGTTAGTTTCTTTAGAACGCCTTCGCAAATTGTTTTGTGCAGATAAGTTGTAGTTTATAAATTGTCTAATTCGTGTTTGAATTTCATTAACTTCAATTTTGAATAATGGTTCTATTAACGGAAATGCACAAAATAACAATTTCACAAATGATTGGTTACGGAGATAACAACCGAACATAAAAAGAATTAAGTCATATTTTTCATGAGAAATATACGATTTTGCCGCTTATAACCCAAGAGACAATAAGTAAAATAGGGAAGCAGTTTCGGCATGTAAGGCAGATTAAAAAAAATGGTTCAAGCCCTGTGGACAGAAGCTTTCTGGCGCTCTTGTTCAAACAGACTAATTATATCTCCGAAAGTATTGGTTTCTAAGAGTTGGGAATCATATCAATGGATTCTTATGAAAGAACTCCATCTTAGCAGAAATTGATTTCGAACATCATAGAAGAATTTAAATTCAACAAGAGTGCCAAAAATTATCAATCCAAAACCAATAGACAAATTCTACCCAACAACGAACTCATCCGAGATATTCATTCCTCAATTCTATGATGAATGATAGTATATATTCTTTCCTCAAATCCACTCCAATACACCAATATTCCAGTTTTGTTTTTACTGGAGATATTCTGAACACGATATTATTAACTTACCATTACCATTCCCATCATCATATGGATTGACCATCGGCATGAACATATCAACCAATAAAAAGTATGATATCATATTATAATTCTCATAATTCTACGATTGCTGCAATGAATTAGGCAATGTCATGTCTCATGAAAATAAGTTGACATTATGACAATTCATACATACAATCATTATATCATTCTGTGAAAACGTAAAAATACGATTTATTATTGAAATTTTGAAAAATCATATCTCCGAAACTAATAGCTTGTTAGAGTTAAAAATGATATCAATGGATTCTCATGGTGAAACTGCTTATTGGAAAATAAATTAATATGGAATTTGTCATGTAAAAAAAATTTTTTTCTTGTTACTCCGAAACCATCTGTACGAATTTGCCCACTGAGGAACTTAGCCGAGATATTTATCTCCCAAACATACTCTGAAAATTGCAACTGTCTAGCTCATTCCGTTCGAGAGTTATCGTGCCTACGGCCGGCCGGACCGGCCGTACAGAATGAATTTCGACCACGGATTCTTGATCAGTGAGTTGAACCAAATCGTTTAAAACCCTTTTCATCGGAAAATTCGAAAATTACAGACATTTGGGCAAATTGATAAGCACTCTGTTCCGAGGAACAAGAGAGCCAAAAAGCAGCTGCAAATACCACTAGAAAATTTGAAAAAAATGACGAAAAAAAAAAATTTTAACAACCGCACCCCTAGAAAATTTACAAAAAATCACGAAAAAAAAATTGGTTCAAGCACTGACGTGAAGTCAGAAGCTTTTGCGCGTATGTTCTATTGTCCATTACAGTGTCCAATACAGGAGAATGGACAACATAATTTACCATGGTAAATTCGATTAAGAGTGTCCAATACAGGAGAATGGACAACATAATTTACCATGGTAAATTCGATTAAGGGTGTCCAATACAGAATAATGGACAATAGAACATACGCGCAAAAGCTTCTCACTTCACGTCAGTGCTTGAACCAATTTTTTTTTCACTTTTTACCATTTTCAAAGGTCCACCACTGGTTTAGTAAGGCTTCCGCCATAAGGTCACGTATCAAATCACTATTTCTGCTGGCTTTGAGACTGGAGTAATCCCAGCTAAGGAAGTATTAAAGCCATATTTCCCTCGAAAAGGGCCCGGTAAACTCGGAAAATCAGAGCATCAAAGGTTATTGGCATTTTTAAATTCGGCCCCCTTCAATGTCTTGAACAATGGGTCGAATTCATAAGACGGAGGAAATGATGACACTTGCAAATATGAAAGCATTGATTGGTTCGTCCAAAGTCCTTTCCTATGGGAAAGCATTTTTTCGCTGCGCTATTCCGAAGGTAAAGTGAGAATACAATAAACCACAATCGAAAATGGATTATACAGGGTGTTTCACGAATGATTGTACAGGCTTTCAGTGAAGATATGTAGGACATTTTCGGGGGTCTAAATCGATGTTCTAAATATGTCCTAACTATATTCGTTCAAGAGATACAGGATGTTTAATGTATTTTATCAAAATCTTTCAATCGGCATAACTCTTGAACTCCAGCATGGATCATAATGAAAATTTCAGGAATTGACTATAGGCCTATGTATAATATTTGCTCTTAATGACTTGTTGATAGCGCAGGTTCGGACTGAGAAAATTATTTCCTTTATTCCACATCTTGTAAAACACTCTGTACATAAAATTTTCCAGAAGTGAAAATTTTCTCTTAATCTACAATAAATAATCTTTCAAACAAGCCTTCGTGTATTTCCACATGAACCTTGAATACGATTAATCAGTTGCTTCCCATCCACGATTTCTTCGGAGTAAACATTGAAATAATCCAAGCATGTAAGATCTGGGGATCTTGCAGGCGACTCATAAGGTCCCTTTTATATTGAGTTAGAATGGAAATATTAATTTGTAACAGCTGTACACAGTTATCAGCTCCTAACAGCGAATAACTCACAGTTTTTTTAGATTACCTGTCATTTTTCAATAAAATTAATTTTCAAACTTAATATTTTTTTTGTTTCTATAAAATCTATGATTCAACTACCATCTGCTTCAATTATTCAAAACAAAGAGTTTTCGAAGTTAAATAATTCGAGAATGAGAATTTCTATCATTTGAACCATGTTTTTGAACATAGCATTATTTTTTTGAAAAACTCTTTTGGGTGATCTGAAGTCGAAACCCTGAATTTGTGTATTGGGTGAAATAAGATGCACCACAATCCTGAAGTCATGATACGTAGAAATTCAATTCATTCAATATGTATTAACGCGTTATTCAGAGGCACAAATTCCAGATATTCAATGGTTCATGAAATATTGATGCGAAGTGTGCCATTACTGCCAATAGGTTCATTTTAAAGAGTATTCATTTTAAAATCTTAAAAAATCACTTCTTCAAAATTTTATGTACAGGGTGTTTTACAAGATGTGGAATAACGAAAATAATTTTCTCAGTCCATACCTGCGCTGTCAACAAGTCATTATGAGCGAATATTAGGCATAGGCTTGTACTCATGCCCTGAAATTTTCATGCAGATCCATGCTGGCCTTCAAAAGATATGCCAATTGAAAATTTTTTGATAAAATACATCAAACATCCTGTATCTCTCAAACGAATACAGTAAGGGCATATTTCGAACACTGATTTAGACTCAACATGTCCTGCATGTGCACTGAAAGCCTGTACAATCATTCGTGAAACATCCTGTATTCTTAGAGGCAAAATCTTAAAATTTCGTTCGTAAATTGCGTATTGCTTTCAGATCATTCCTTCTCGATATATTCATACTGTTGGTTGAAATAGCTTTTGCGCGCTTGTTCTGTTGTCTATTCACTCCTCATACGAAGTTGATCGAGCTGAAATTCGCTTCTGAAATACAATTTTTCATTTCTGGAGATACGATATTCACGAAATTTCGCGAAAATTAGCGCGTGGGCATTCTACAAGTAATTACCAAGTTTCAATTGGATTGGATTCGTACATATTGAGTTATTGAGAAACAACAAAATTTAAGATGGGTATAACTCCGAAACCGTTTGGCCGATTATGCCCAACGTAACTTAACTGTTCCATATGGATGCACAACCTACCCTGAAAATTGCAAGCCGCTATCTCTTTCCGTTCGAAAGTTTTCAGCTGATTAACTTAACCAAGGCTGCTCGGATCTCCAACAATATAGATCTGATCCTGTTTAAATTTGGAAGTTGGCTGAAAAATTAGGTTTTGAAGGATCTCGCAAAATTTCAGCGATATCGGACAGATAGTTTGTGAGATGCAGAATGTTGTCTACGATTTCTTATAAATTTTCTAGTGATACGATCTTTGCGAAATTTAGCAAAAATTTGGGCGTTGGCATTCTACAACTAATAACCATGTTTAAATTGGATGGGATTCGTATTTTTTAGTTATTGAGGAAATAACAAATAATCTTCAAATGAGTATAACTCCAAAACAATTTGATTATACCTATTAACGAACTCTGATGTTGCATTCGAATGCGCAACATACCCTGAAAATTGCAAGTCGCTATCTCTTTCCGTTCTCAAGTTATCGTAACATACATGATATTTTTTAATAGTTTTTGAAAATTTTTTAGTGATACGATCATCACCTAATTTGACATTCGTCTTTGTGACATTCTACAATTAGTAGTTTGGTAGATTATGCTCATTAACGAATTTAATCTCTGCATTCGCATGCGTCACTTATCCTGTTAATTTCAAGTCGCTATCTCTTTCCGTTAGAAAATTATCGTTGAGATAAAGAATATTTTTTAATAATTTTTTTTTAATTTTCTGGTGACACGATCCTAACAAAATTTCACATACATACGTTTTTATGTCGGTATTCTATAACTAGCCTCCAAGTTTCAATTTGATTGGATCTGTATTGGTTGAAAACAAAATTTGTACTCGGAAACCGCAATTTCTTTCCGTTTTCAAGTTATCGTGGCAACGGACGGAAATCCGGCCGGACGGCCGGACAGAATCAAATTGGTCCTCAGATTTTTCATCAGGGAGTCAAACTCAATCGTTTGAGACCATTTTTGGTAAAAAAATCGGAAATTACAGACTTTAGGGCAAAATGATAACGAGATGTCCGCCAGAACATGCGCGCAAAAAGATTATTCCAGTTTTTCATTCCAATTTACAAAGATTCATAATCTGAAATGATAGCTATCCAAAATTTACGCATTCAAAATTTCCCTGTTTATAAATTTCTTAGTGCCGAATACTTTCTCTTTCGTTCTACAGTTAGTGCTTAGCGAGACATATACTGACTGACGAAGAAACTGCAACACCCAGAAGGAGCTGTGTACATTTTTTTTTTTTTTTGGTAAAACATAGATAGTATAGCAAGGCGTAAATGATTTAAATTTGAAGAGAAAAAACTAAAGGTTTACAATTTTTTTAATAAATTTGTTAATAATGTGTTTGTCCATCGCGATTATCTATACACTCCCCAACACGTCTTGGCATTGATGCAATGAGATGGTCTATTTCTTCTTGAGGGATACTATCCCAAGCTACCTATAGTTCATGTATCAGAGTCCGTTGTTGCTGGGGTAAATTTCCAAGCCTTCTACCCATGATGTACTAAACATGCTCTATTGACGAAAGATAGGAGAATCGAGATTCAACGGAAAAGACGACCTGATCCCATTACACATTCCAATGTTGACGTTCTCTGCACCACTGTAATCGTTGCGGGCGATGCTCAACAGTCAAAGGTAAAACAAGATGGGGTCGATAATGCAGCAGTCCAAAAGACTTTATCTGACGGTAAACCGTTCGGACAGTTACAGAATGGCCTTGTTCTCCTAACCACTCATCAGCCAAAGATCGAGTTGTCGCAAATCGGTCTCTAATAGCCATAAGTCTTAGACGTCGATCATGCACTTCATTTGTGCCCCTCCGACGTCCGGTGCCTACTCTTCTTCGATTTTGAGCATTATCAAACCACGCTTGACAACATCTCATAACAGTAGTTGGATTTCTGTTCGTACGGTTAGCGATTTATCGAAATGACAACCCCGCCTCCCGTAGACCAATAATTCGACCAAATTCACTTAGCTGCGATAAATTCCGTGCTCTAGGTATTTTAACAACAACTAAACATCGGCTTTGGATCTCCTGGAACAGCTGGTTTGTTGTAAAATTTAAAAAATTAGCAAAAAACGACTACAATATGTGAGTAACAAAAAATGTTTACATGAAAAAACATTCACGATTTTTTTCTCCAAATTTTAATCATTTACTCCTTGCTATACTATCTATGTTTTACCAAAAAGCATTGGAAAGCATTGAAAATTTTCCACCTGTGCATGAAGGACTACATAAAAAATTGGTTCAAGCCCTGTGGACTGGAGCTATCTGGCGCTCTTGTTCAAACAGACAAATTATATCTCCGAAAGTATTGGTTTCTCAGAGTTGAGAATTGTATCAATGTATTCTTATGACAGAACTGCATCATAAAGGAAATTCAATTCAAATAATAGTTTATTTGTCAAGATTAAATGAGCAATCTGAGAATGAGAACTGCACCATGGAAGAAATCAAATTGAAATACCTGAAATTAATTTGACTCTCTCTTATAGAACAGGATGACATATACGAGTATGAACACAGATCATATAATAAATCATAGATAGAATAATTATAGCATTCTGTGAAAAAGATTCATTATTGAAACTTCGAAAAATCATATCTCCGAAAGTATTAGCTTGTTGGAGTTGAAAATGATATCAATGGATTTTTAGGATGAAACTGCATCTTAAAAAAAAAAATTATTTTGAAATTTGTAATAAAAAAATAAATTTTTTTTCGTTGCTCCGAAACAATCTCGCCTATTTTGGCCAATAGCGAACTAATCTGAGATATTTATCTCCCTAACCTACTCTGAAAATTTAAACTGCCTAGCTTATTCCGTTCGAGAGTTATTGTTGAAACAAAATTTTAAAATTTTCATAAATTTTTTTTGACACTTTACGGTAACCCGATCAATACAAAACTTCACCTGCGTTTAAAAGTCATGATTTTTCAATTCAATGCTCAATTTCAGATAGATCGAGTGATCCTTTTCGGAAATATTCATAGAAAACGTTTTTAGTAAAAAACGGCCATAACTCTGAAACCGCTTGATGAATTTCGCCCATTAACGAACTTATCCGAGATATTTACGCTCCAAACCTACCCTGTAAATTTCAATCCTTCCGTTCGAGAGTTATCGTGTTAACGGACGGCCGGATGGCCGGACAGAATCGATTTCGACCACGGATTCTTGATCAGTGAGTCGAACCAAATCGTTTGATACCATTTTCAGCCAAGAATTCGAAAATTACAGACATTTGGGCAAATTGATAAGCACTCTGTTCCGAGGAACAAGAGCGCCAAAAACCGATGGTGACAGGAAGGGGGAGGGGGATGGCTCCAACTGCTTTGAAAATTTGCCAACATTGGGATATCCCAATGGGCCCCTTAGGGGCCCGACTCTGGTAATGGTTATTCCGTCCGTACAACTTTCCATTTGCAAGAAACCCAGAACAGAAAATCAAAACTTGTTTTCGGAAATTCAAACTTATCTATTTCTATTATTAAAAGGAAGGAGCAAAAGCTTTTTAAAATGCCGCTCGACAGTGAGAAACCGCCCAAATTGGTACCAGATGGTTCGTTTCATGACATACTCGCTTTGGGATAACCCAATATTATGATAAATATTATTTTTTTCCGGCTACACACATTGTGCCGAAAACTATTGAATATTGAATTTGCGGCAACAGGAATGTACAAGGGTACATGGTGTTATTCCATTTTATCCAATGTTTATCCGGTCAGGCAGTCTAATTCCTTCACATTTATAACAATTTTTTCGGAAATGTTCCAACTCCATCGAAATTTTTCCAACTGCTTCGAAATTTTTTCCAACACCTTGGAAATTTTTCCTACTATGTTGAAAATTTGACAACTCCGTTCAACATTGGGGGGGGGGGGAGGGATCATCCCCCCCTTAGGCCCGTGCCTGGTGGATTCTTCCAATCATCTTGTGAGTCAGTATTAATTGAAAATCGTCCTTTGCTTCATGATATTCAACATTATCGCCGTTCATAATAGATATACAGGTTGTGGCATAATAAATTCCTTCCTCAAAATCTGTATAAAACCCATTGGATGAATCAGAAAAGTTGATTTGTTTTTGCGCGCATTTTCTGGGGGACATCGCGTTATCATTTTGCCGATTGTCTCTAATTTTCGAATTTTTCACCGAAAATGGGTTCAAACGATTGGGTTCGACTCCCTGATGAAGAATTCGAGGTCGAATTTGATTAGGTCTGGCCGTTGCCACAATAACTTGTAAACGGAAAAAGAATACGATGGACACGTTAATGAGTATAATCGGCCCAACGGTTTCTGAGTAATAATTTTGTTTGCAACGAATACAGTTCCGATCGGATTGAAACTTGGCGAGTTGTTGTAAAATATATACCTAAAGACGTATGTGTAATTTTGTGAGAACCGTATAAATAGAAAATTTTTGACAAATTATTAAAAATATTATTTTTCTCACGATAACTTCAGAACCGAAAGAGATATCGGCTTACAATTTTCAGGACAGGTTGAGCATACGAATGCAATATTTGAGATCGTTAATGGGCATAATCGGCCAAACTGTTCTGGTGTTACACCTTTCTGAAATGTTGTTTTTATTTTCTCCTTAACTCAAAAAATATGAAACAAATCTAATTCAAGCATGGTAATTAGTTGTAGAATGCCGTTGATCAATCCGATCAGATATAGATTGAAACTCGATGAGTAGTTGTTGAATACCGACGCAAAGAAGTTTGTGAAAATTTGTAAGGATCGTACCTATCACTAGAAAATCCAAAAAAATTATCTCACGATCACTTGTGAACGAAAAGATATAGCGATTTGCAATTTTAAAGGTAGGTTATGCATCCCACTGCGACATTTAGGTTCGTTAAAGAGCTTAATCGGTCGAACAGTTTTGGAGTTATATCAAGCTGAAATTTGGTTGTTATTTCCTCAGTAACTCAAAAAATACATGCCGTTTCAATTCAAACATGGTAATTATTTCTAGAATGCCGACGCAAAAATTTTTACGAAATTTTGAGAAGATCGTATTACTAGAAAAGTAAAAAAAATCATTGAAAAAACATTTATATATCAGAAAGTAATCGTCCGACATCGCTGAAACCTTCGCGAGAACATTTAAAACATAACTCTACAACCAAGTTGCAAGTTTTAACACGGTCGGATCTCCATTGTTGGAGATCCGAGCAAACTGAGTGAGTTCCGATATTCTAAAAGCAATTTAAATCTAATACTCAGTTGGAGAAATACGGCAAGAGGATTTATGCAGTTTTTTCTATAATATTAAATATTTAATGAAGTCCAATTCCGATAGAATACATATCTCAGAACAAAAAAAAAATATCTGAGACTATTCTCTCATACTCAAGTCCTTAAAAAGGTACGAAGGATTAATATCTTATAAAGGCTGAGAAAACGGTCTATAACGATAGTAAATTCGATTAAAAGTGTCTAATGGAGAAGAATGGACAATAGAACATGCGTGCA
The DNA here is from genome assembly GCA_937662695.2 of Halyzia sedecimguttata. Lineage (NCBI taxonomy): Eukaryota > Metazoa > Arthropoda > Insecta > Coleoptera > Coccinellidae > Halyzia > Halyzia sedecimguttata. Next base: position 9,605,471 of record OW569411.2, on the reverse strand, counting down.
AACGCTAATGAATTCACGTCAGTGCATACACCAATTTTTTAAAACAAAGTTTTTCACAAAAATTTCTTTATTACAATTTAATTTGGCGCAACATTATTGTGTTATCGATCGGTTTTTATTTGACATGCTCTGTATTTGGCCTAAAGCCTTTCAGCGCTATCAGTTTTCCTGGAAAAATAGACCCTTCCTATATAATCTTAATAAGCAATCAATAGATATTTACGATATAAGTATCGTAAATATTAATATTACGATATGCTCCCCTCAATTATCGTACTACATATAATATTTTACCTGCATATGCATCCAGAGAATCCACAGTTAAGTTTTCCCACAAAATTTCGTCAAGGGAGCTTGCGAAGGGGAAAAACATGTATTCAGTTTTTTGATCATATCTCCTAAACTCTCAACTTTTTGGTTACTAACTACTATTGAATGAGGTGAACTGTGGCTAATTGCCAATAACTAAAACAAGACACACGGTTTAATATTTATTGACTTTAACTATCACCAAATATTCCGCGTTGCCAAGCTATTCACATCATCGCTCAGTGTTCCCCAAAGAGGAAAGTATCATTCAGGGGCAGACACAAACCCAGAGTTTCATGGTTATTACAAGTCATCAGTGTGACTTAGCCGAACACTGAATGAAAACTGATGAATTTCTAGGAAACTTGAATCCATCGGTCGAGAACTGGTAGGGAAATAATACCACCAGCGCTACCTTAGGAGATCCTTACGAACTCCGACCCTCTGCGATGAAGAAACCTTGAGCGATCTTCAGCGACGTTCATTCTTTTGCCGTAAGAGGGTCAAGGAATGGCAATGCCATCTACCTGTTAAGCGACCTTTACGGACTGAAAACGCCCGGTTCAGTGTGGTCAGATGAAAAAACCAGTGAACATTGAATGAGATGAATTGTGGCTAATTGCCAATAACTAAAACAAGACACACGGTGAAATATTTATTGATTTTAACCATCAAATATTCCGCGTAGTCAGGCTAGATCACATCATCGCTCAGTGTTCCCCAAAGAGGAAAGCATCATTCAGGGGCAGACATAAACCAAGGGTTTCATGGTTATTACCAATCATCAGTGTGACTTAGCCGAACACTGAATGAAAACTGACGGCGTCCTGGGAAACTTAAATCCATCGGTCGAAAACTGGTAGGGAAAGAATCCCACCTTACGAACTCTGACCCTCTGCGCTGGTGGGATTCTTTCCCTACCAGTTCTCAACCGATGGATTTAACTAGTTTCCGAATTTTTGGCTGAAAATGGTCTTAAACGATTTGGTTCGACTCACTGATCAAGAATCCGTGGTCGAAATTCATTCTGTCCGGCCGGTCCGGCTGGCCGGCCGGCGATAGGCACGATAACTCTCGAACGGAATGAGCTAGACAGTTGAAATCTTCAGAGTAGGTTTGGGAGATAAATATAACGGCTAAGTTCGTTATTTGTCAAAATCGGACAGATGGTTTTGGAGTAACAAAAAAAAATATTTTTTTTACAAAACAAATTCCAAATTAATTTTTTTTCAATAAGCACTTTTACCATAAGAATCCAATGATATCATTTTTAACTCTAACAAGCTAATACTTTCGGAGATAAGATTTATCACAATTTCAATAATAAATCGTATTTCACAGAATGATATAATTATTCTATATATGAATTGTCATAATGTCAACTCATTTTCCTGAGACATGACATTATCTAATCAATCGAAGAATTATGAGAATAAAGTGTTTTCCGAAATGTGAGCGAAGTGAGAAAAATCTCAGTTGTTTGCTCCGAAATTAGTTTTTCTCAGAAAAGTCTAACATTTCGGAACGGAACATGAAGTAAGAGATCTGAGAGTAGTGAGACTGCTTTTCATCTATAGACATAGAATGCTCAGTTCTCTCAGACGGGACTGACGGAAGGGAATATTATAACTTCGAAAATATTGGGGTTGAAATACTCGTATTTTAGCGATGCAACGGGGACCTCACCCAAAAATGTTTGAAAATATTACATAAATATTGAAAGCAATATTCTGTAGTTCGAGAGAGGAGAAAATTTGGTGAACGTAGATCAGGAAATTTTTGATCGATTACAAGGTAATTTTTCATTATTACTCTTCTTTCATACATGTTTTATGGAATATCTACTATTTGTAGGTACTTTAAACCTGTTTTGGGCAATTGTCATACGAAACTTGTTGGCGCTCTAGTTCCTCGGAACTGAGTGCTTATCAATTTGCCCAAATGTCTGTTATTTTCGAATTTTCGATGGAAATGGTCTTAAACTATTTGGTTCGACTCACTGATCAAGAATCCGAGGTCGAAATCGATTCTGTCCGGCCGGCCGGCCGTAGGCATGATAACTCTCGAACGAAAAGAGTAAGTGGATTGAAATTTGCAAGGTGAGTTTGGAGCGTAAATATCTCGGACGAGCTCGTTAATGGACGAAATCCATCAAGCGGTTTCGGAGTTATGGCCGATTTTAGTGAAAATATTTTATATGGATATTTCCGAAACCGATCACTCGATATATCTGAAATTTAGCATCAAATTGTAGCATCATGACCTTTATAAGCATGCGAAGTTTTGTACTGACCAGATTACCGCAAAGTGTCAAAAAAAAATTTGAAAATTTAAAAAAAGTTTTTCTACAATAACTCTCGAACAGAATGAGCTAGGCAGTTGAAATTTTCAGAGTAGGTTAGGGAGATGAGTATCTCGGTTAAGTTCGTTATTGGGCAAAGTTGGCCAGATTTAATTCGATTTCTTCCATGGTGCAGTTCTCATTCTCAGATTGCTCATTTAATCTTGATAAATGAACTATTATTTGAATTGAATTTCCTTTATGATGCAGTTCTATCATTAGAATACATTTATATAATTCCCAACTCTGAGAAACCAATACTTTCGGAGATATAATTTGTCTGTTTGAACAAGAGCGCCAGAAAGCTCCTGTCCACAGTTTTAATCCCATTCCTTCTGAATTCAAGTATCTATCTGCGCCTGTCGCGTATGCGATATCTTATTCGTGATACCTCATATGCGATATTCCGTCAGTATGAACAGCCCCTAAGATTCCTAGTGCTAGTTTCTAGCTAACTGATCCAGCTGCGGTCATCCTCATCGAACATTACCATACATCAAAGCCGATAAAAGGCTTTTAAATGGATGTCATTCCCTTTGTGTACAGAAGGTCAGCATTCATATTCACATCCGGAACAGAATGTCGATATCAAATCATGAATGTTCGCGCCGCGCACTTGATTGGCCATACGAACGTTCTGTAGCATCATAAGCCAGCCGCGAAAAGTTTCATTATCAACTAAAAGCGAGTGAGCGTGGCACTGATTGGCTTTATGACCGAGAGGCGATATGTCCAATAAACATCGTTTTATACGGTTGCAAAAACGGAGGAGCTTATTCTAACCCACGTGTAATGAGCAGCCATATAAACCGGAAGCGGGCTAAGCTGAGTGTCCAGGACTCCAGGACGATTTTGATGGTGAATATTCTCGAAATTGGATCGTTTCGATTGCGAAAGACTGAAATGTAGGGTCTGTGAAGGACGTGTGGATGCTGAGAGCACTTGTCTATAGAGTAGGTCTTTTTGTTGGATCGACCTAAAAAGGTTTATGGTTCGAATTCTGAACCCAGAAAGATTTCTAATGCTTGAATTAAACTCACAGATGGGTAATGCACGCATCCTAATATCTGGTCACCAAGATCTTTCATCACTCAAAAAATGAATTTAATATGGAAAAAATTGGTTCAAGCACTGACGTGAAGTCAGGAGGTTTTGCGACTTCACGTCAGTGCTTGAAATCCTTTTTTTTTTGTTAATTTTTTCTCAAATTTTCCAGGGATTTCATTTTCTACTACTAGTTACCAATCTTTAATTCGATCTAATCTTTATTTTCTGAGTTATCGAGGAAATAATATTCCAGGTGGGTATAACTCGGAAACCGTTAGACCGATTATGCCCAAAAACGAACTTAACTCTCCCGGATACGCAACCTACCCTGAAAATTGCAAGTCCCTATCTCCTTTCGTTCGAAAGTTATGGAGGCATCGATCACCCATCTACTGAACTCACACAAGGCTGCTCGAATCTCTAACAATATTTAACCGATCGTGTTAAAACTTAAAACGTGGCAGAAGAGTTACCTTCTAAAGGCTCTTGCAAAATTTCAGCAATTTCAGACGAATAGTTACTGATATAAAGTTTTTTTTTTTTAGTTTCAATGATTTCTTGAAAATTTTCTACAAATACTATCCTCACGAAATTTTGCAAGCATTTTCGCGTTCGCATTCTACAACTAATAACCATGTTTGAATTCAATCGGTTTTGTATTTTTCGAATTAGTGAGGAAAAAAAAACAATCAAAAGAACTCAACTCTATTCTCACAAAATTTCACAAACGTGCTTAGGTTTATATTCTACTACTATTCACCAAGTTTCAATTCGATCGGATTTATATTGGTTGAAAACAAAAGTATTACTCGGAATCCATTGGGCCGATTATGCCCATTAACGAACTTGTCCGTCGTATTGGCATGCGCCACCTACCCTGAAAATCTCAAGTTGCTAGCTCTTTCCGTTCTCAAGTTATCGTGGCAACGGCCGGCCGGACAGAATCAAATTTGACCTCGAATTCTTCATTGGGGACTCGAACCAAATCGTTTGGGACCATTTTCGTCAAATAATTCGAAAGTTACAGACATTTGGGCAAAATGATTACGCGATGTTCCCCAGAACATACGCGCAAAAAGTTGGAAAAGCACTGACAGGACGTCAGTCCGCTTCAGCGCGCTTGTTGAGATTTATTGTCCAAAACGTGTAACGCTGAACCCCTTTAGATGTGTGCTCGACTAGCTGGGAGGATCAGAAAATTCTGATCGCACAGAATTGAATCGATACATTCACGGTATCGACCAAAATTATACTGAATCGATTTCTATAAGATATTGAAATATTAAATGTGGAAAATCAATACGGATTCATAAGACAGCATTTCCAATCTAGACTGAAAATAAATTAATATTTCAAACCATAATGTGACCTGCAATTCACGTTTGATGCATCACGGGTTGCACAACTACTAAATCAGTCTTCAAAATATGTCCTGATTTCATACTTCAATAAGAGAATTAAAATTTCTCCAGAACTATAATTTCTCATAGGTGGATTAATTTACCATAATGGGTTAATTATAGCTCCTGTACCTATGTCAGTGCTCTATGAATTTTTTATTTTATATTTGAGTTCTGAAAAATATCGACCGATGATGAATCTGCCAAGTCTTGTATGTGGTTTGAGGTGTGTGCTTAGCACTCAGCATACCGCAGTATCTCGCTTTGCGTCTTTCTGCAAGCTTCACGCCATGTGCCAAAAACTTTACACCCTCAGGGTATTGAGGATCAATTATGCACTCCAATTTAAGGGACCCTGAAATGGGATGAAACAGTGCATAACGATGTAGTTTCAGGCTTCAGTTTGATATTTACGTATTACTTGTCTTTTATTGTCTTCGAGACAAATTTATACAATGTAAAAGCCAAATGGCATAAATTCATTATCTTGGTTACCTACTCTACATATTTATGGAATATCCCGAAACACGTCAAATTTAAATTTTAAATTGTCATTCGTCTCCTTTAAAATGCGAACCCTTCCTTCAACCCTCTTCGAAAGACGTACATGTACAACCCCCAATTTATCAAACACGAAGTATAGGCTTGTGATACATCGTTTGGAAGGTCTCGTTATTCTCTATTGGGAAATGTTATCACTTTCATGTTCATTGCAAAACTCAAAATGGAAAAAAAATTGAATCATGTGATTACCGAAATTCATTATAATATTCTATCGAATGTTCCCAAATCTTATTACAATAATAATAAACTCGTTTGCCTTCAAGATGTTATAGATCAAAAAAAAACAATACATTGCTTTTTTCAGGTGACCATGAAAGCTACGTAAAATACTTTCTGTGGCAATGTTAGTTTCTTTAGAACGCCTTCACAAATTGTTTTGTGTTGATAAGTTGTAGTTTATAAATTGTTTAATTTGTGTTTGAATTTCACTAATACAATTTGTAATAATGGTTCGATCAACGGAAATGCCTTTGATAGGGGAAGAGAGGGGATACCGCATGCTGTACTACACAGCGCTTTCGATCTGAAACCAAAACTTTGACAGTTTGGTGGACACCAAACGATGTGGTGGACGTTTGTTTCTTGTGTTTATCTGAGCGTTTACGGACTGTTTTGTTATAAAACTGTCATACACATAATGGAAGGATGTGCATCTTACGGAACTAAAAGCCATAGCAGGAAAAAGAAGCCTGGTCCTGTGGTAATGTGGTGGACATTTGGTTTCAATGTCAGGGAACACATTATCCGTCCCCTTTCTTCTATAGTCTAGGAAATGCACAAAATAACAATTTTACAAATGATTAGTTACAGAGGTAACACCAAAATAAGTAAGTCGCTTGATTCATGAGAAATTTCCGAATTTGCCGCCTATTACCCAAGGGACAATTAGTAAAATAGACAAGCAGTTTCGCGAGTTTGAGCATGTAAGGCAGTTTGAAAAAGCAGCTGCTAGTACACTGTGTGACAATTAGAAATTAGATGTGATGCTTCACTCCGAAGAAAATCTATATAAATCGAGTAGAGATGCCTCCACAACATTCAATGTCAGCCATACATCGATTCTAAACATATTGAAACAAAATAAAATGTATTCCTATAAAATGATACCCACCCAAAAACTTCTTGGAAGGCTATTTTGATAGGAGAACATATTTTTGTGAACAAATGATGGACTTGTTGGATAACAATAATATCCAATTAGTAGAAGTTTTGTTTTCAGATGGATGTACTTTTTCTCTCAGCGGCCATGCTAATCGTCAGAATTGCCGCTACTGGTCTACCGAAAATCTTTACTGGATGAGAGAGGAACACACGCAATGCCCTCAAAAGGTTAACGTTTGGGCAGGAAATGTTCGAAACCATATGATGGGCCCCTTTTCATTGAGGGCAATTTGAATGGCGATAATTATTTAGTAATACTTCAAAATGATGTCGTTCCAACTTTGGCAAATTTATATCCTGACCAAGGAAATCATCAAGTCCCACGGAATACGATATGGTTCCAACAGGCTGGAGCACCACCACATTACCAACGCAATGTCCGGCAATACCTCGATGCAATATTTCCGAATCGGTGGATAGTAACGCGAGGAACGATAGAATGGCCAGCGTGATCCCCTGATCTTATCCCATTTCTTTTTATGGGGATTGTGTACAAAACTAGACCCCTTGATTTGATGACCTAAAAGATCGAATAAGGCTTGCGATTAGGTCGATCGCTCCTGCGATGTTGAATAATATTGGAAGAAATTTTTATTTGAGGTTAGAATGCTGCCATGGCGTTCGCGGTGAACGTTTTGAATATCACAACCGTGTGTTCTCTAAGAGGAACTCTTTACCATAATCGGTGGTGGACTCTGTATCTGTGAATGCTTTTAAGAATCGCTATGATGCTTGGTTTCGTCGCGGGTGAGTGCCACTAGGGAAACTTCCGGTTCATTTTTTAAGTTTATATCTTGCCCTCAACTCTTTACCATTATATAATAATAATAATCTACTTCATTCATATTTTTTTTGCTACATTTTGTATTACATTATAGTTTTTGATATTGTACCAAATTTCGCTAATCACTTGAGTTTATTGGCTCTCTAGTTCCTCGGAACTGAGTGCTTATCAATTTGCCCAAATGTCTGTAATTTTCGAATTTTTGGCTGAAAATGGTCTCAAACGATTTGGTTCGACTCACTGATCAAGAAGCTGAGGTTGAAATCGATTCTGTCCGGCCGGTGGCTGGCCGGCTGTAGGCACGATAACTCTCGAACGAAAGGAGTTAGAGGATTGAAATTTGCAAGGTAAGTTTGGAGCGTAAATATCTCGGACAAGTTCGTTAATAGGCGAAATCCATCGAGCGGTTTCGGAGTTATAGCCGATTTCAGTAAAACACATTTTGTGTTGACCAGGTTACCGCAAAGTGTCAAAAAAAAATTTCAAAATTAAAAGAAAAATTTTCTACATTAACTCTCGAACGGAATGAGCTAGGAAGTTGAAATTTTCAGAGTAGGTTAGGGAAATTAATATCTCGGTTAAGTTCGTTATTGGGCAAAATAGGCCAGATGGTTTCGGAGTAACGAAAAAAAATAATTTTTTTTAAGCAAAAAATTTCAAATTTAATTTTTATTTAAGATGCAGTTTCACCATTAAAATCCATCGATATCATTTTCAACTCCAACAAGCTAATACTTTCGGAGATATGATTTTTCTAAATTTCAATAATGAATCGTACGTACTTCTATGTTTTCACAGAATGCTATAATTATTCTATCTAAGCTTTATTATATGATCTGTGTTCATACTCGTACATTTCCTCCTGTTCTATAAGAGAAAGTCAAATTCTTCAGCTATTTTAATTTGATTTCTTCCATGGTGCAGTTCTCATTCTCAGATTGCTAATCTTGATAAATAAACTATTATTTGAATTGAATTTCCTTGATGATGCAGTTCTATCATAAGAATACATTAGTATAATTCCCAACTCTGAGAAACCAATACTTTCGGAGATATAATTTGTCTGTTTGAACTAGAGCGCCAGAAAGCTCCTGTCCGCAGGGCTTGAACCCCTTTTTTTTTCTAATTTGATTTTTGCAATAAACATGAAAGTGATAACATTTCTGAATAGATAATGATGAGAACTTTCAACCGATGTAACACAAGCTCATACTTCCTATTTGAAATATTGGGGGTTGTACCTGTCTTTAGAAGGGGGTTGACGGTAGCGTTCATATTTTTACGAAGAACAATGACAATTTAAAATTTAAATTAGATGTATTTTCGGATTTTCCATAAAAATGTACAGTAACCGATTACCAAGATAACCAAGATAATAGATTTATTAAATTTGGCTTTTCCATACTGTATACTGCACATAAACTGACCCGACATTTATCACCAACAAAATCAACATTTCAAAGCTATCAGATAATGTAGGGTGCTTCTGAATGCCTGAATTTAATCTTCGTCAATAATGGAAGACGTGACAAATTGGGGATTCAATTAAACAGGTCCAAGTTCCCTGAGGGTATTAATGAATTATTTCAGACTGTTGCAAGGATTGATTAATTTCTACACTCCACTTAATTATTTACCTCGGTTGTCTACGCCCTGTTGATTAATCGTTACTAAAAGTTGTCTACGCGAAGGACAATTTTTCAAATGTCACAAGGAATTGATTTGCGACAGCGTACAAAACTCTGAAATTTATTGAAGTATGAGCTGACCTAACAGATGTTGTCCTGCTCGAACGCATGTTCCATTGTCTATTCACGCCTCATACACATGTCGATCGAGCTGAAATTCGGTCCTGTATTGTGAAATGGTCCTAATTTCAGCAGAATCTGACGATTAATATCTGAAATATGAAATATTTAAAGAAAATACATTTTTAATTTTTTTTCTAGATATACGATAATAGCATAATCTCGCAATAATTAGTGCGTCCGTATTCTACAAGTAATTACCAAGTTTTCAGTTGTATCGAATTTGTATATTTGAGGAGTAACATTCCAAAACGCATTTTGTCCAATTTGGGCGAAATTGAGTTTGAAGGGGATTCAGAAATGTTTTCGATGTAATCGAAAGGTTTTTTCTGGGTTTTCCCCCAAAACCTGAATCATATCTATAAAATAAAAATTAATTATTTTTTGATTTGCTTCTGCGTAAGAAACACAAGATATTTGTCAGAAGCAATCAATTGAGCAATGTTGCCTAACAAACAACAACGAAACAAACATTTATTTTGTGAAATTCTAAAATGCACCTAATAACAACTTCGTCAATAAAACGGTTATAGATTTATCTTCAAGAAGTTTGAATGAAAGTGAAAAAAGAATCTTATTAAAGGGACTAAATTTTGCAGTGACAACAAGAAATGCCCCCATTTGTGACAATTCTTGAATTTCACAAAATAACTATCAACAAAATAATTCTAACGGTTTTCATTAAGCGTCTGACGAAGAAGTCTGATATAGACTCCGAAACGTTACGATATACCTAGTTGTTTCTTCGTTGATGTTGTTTCGTTGTTGTTTGTTAGGCAACATTGTTCAATTGATTGCTTCTGACAAGCAAATCACAAAATAATTAATTTTTATTTTACAGATATTTTTCAGGTTTTGGGAGAGAAAACCCAGAAAAAACCTTTCAATAATGAGTATACCTCCCACAGTATCCTTTATCTAATGATTATGTTTTCGATGGCTCTATAGCCCTATGTACCTAAACAAAATCTTCCGCATCGAAACAAATTTAAATTTTGTAACATATTCGATATTTTAGAATAAATTATGTTTACGTTTGTATTTTTAAAACAAATGAAATATATCCAAAAAAATGTTTTATCGATTTGCTCAGGCCAACACTTACTGTGCAGACTGTTTTCTCTAAATTTAATAATTCGCAACAAACAGCATTATGTTCAATTTCAACCACAACAAAACGCATTATATTAATGGGATGAATCAAAACGCATTAGTTCCAAACGTTGTTTACATTTTCTGTGTATATCTGATCAATATTGATTTAAATGAGATTAGTTATTACCTTTAGATGTGAATTTCTATCAAACAAACTCGACGTACTCAAATTATAAGCCAAGGTGGAAGAAAAAAATCGTTTTTCGTTGATTTCCAATATAATGGTTTTTGGACTAAATGCGTATTGAAAAGTTGCTGCTCATTTGTAGTTATGGAGGAAATAACAACAAAATTTTAGATGGGTATAACTCCGAAACCGTTCGGTCGGCTATGCCCATTAACGAACTTAACTGCCACATTCGGATGCGCTGCCTACCCTGAAAATAGCAAGTCGGTATCTCTTGCTGTTCGAAAGTAACCGTGGCAACGGTCACCCATCCAGCTACTGAACTCACCCAAGGCTGCTCGGCTTCCAATATGTTTTCAATATCCCCAACAATAGCTCCAGAAAAGCGCTGTACTTAATAATAATAATAATACAGGGTTTTTATAAATGATTGTAACATAGCAGTTGGGTTTGGATTAATAATTGCCACTTGTCACTTCTTGTGTTCTGTTTTTTTTTTAATCCGCTCGAGAGGAATAACCTTTTAGGCCCGCCCTGAGAGGGTCCGCGAGTGTGAGACTCCAGTTATTGATTGGTTACTTACTAAAAAAACCTCTCGCACATTCCTTGGATTAGTTCATGCTGCCCATTTTGGGCATTTTTCGTTATGCGCATGAGCAGATGAGAAGTAATTTAACTGCTGTAGTTTTCGTCAGAGAGGATTGGGGTTTAGGGGTGGCGGATGCTATTACTCCATATAATCCCCTGGTGAGGGTCTGCGCATGTGTGGATTAAAGATGCGATATCTTCTGAACCACTAGTGTTGCAGAATCGGAGTTTTTTTTTAAGGTGTGTGATTTTGAGAGGACTTTCAGCCGTGAGTAGATTGCGCATGCGCAGAGGAGACGTTTGGATTGTATGGCTCATGTTAGGAGTGGTTTGAGTCTAGCGGTGATGGATTTGGTGCTGAGCCGTCATTTTAAAGTTTTAAGAGAAATTCCATGACTATTCTGTTCACGGACAAGTCAGTTCCGGGGAAATAGCGTTGTTTCCGAGTTGAAATGTCTGTATCGTGGCCTGAGGCGAATTTATAATTAACTATATTCGGTAGATCTATATCAAATTATGTTCAGATTTGGAGAAGATGTAATTGCGTTCCTAACGGAGTACCCATAACAGCATTTTTTTTCGATATAAGGTAGAACTAACAGCCAAACTGTATTGATAGCCATATTTGTTAAAAGAACTTGAAAAAATAAAAAAAAGCACTGACGTGAAGTCAGTACTCTTTGGCGCGCGTGTTCACGTTGGCTAATCTGAATTGAATGATGAGTACTTCAAGCTTAGTGGGTGGAGCGAGTCAGAGATCTACCCAAAGTATAGTGGACACCATTCACTGTCGGTTCAAAAATTACCAGTGCTGTATCTAAGCTGCCATAAGGATAGAGTAACAAAGTTGAAAAAGAACAAACTGACTCTCCTTAGTCGCACAAGCTCCTAGATGATTCTGAGGGATCTCCTTGGGCAAGACTTGGGAGGGTCAGTATAATCATAATCATGTTTATAGCACGCGCGCCAAATGCAGATTGACTTAACAATGAAAGAAAAAGTGTAAAAAAGTATTGACGTGGGGTCAATCTGCTTTGACGCGCGTGCTATAAACATGATTATGATTATACTGACCCTCCCAAGTATTTCCCAAGGAGATGCCTCAGAATCTTCTAGGAGCTTGTGCGACTAAGGAGAGTCAGTTGTGCTCTTTTTCAACTTTGTAACTCTATCCTTATTGCAGCTTAGATACAGCACTGTTAATTTTTGAACCGACAGTGAATGGTGTCAACTATCCTTTGGGTAGATCTATCCACTGAGCTTGAAGTACTCATCATTCAATTCAAATTAGCCACCGTGAACACGCGCGCCAAAGAGTACTGACTTCACATCAGTGCTTTTTTTTATTTTTTAATTGTTCAACTTGTTAACATTCATTTTAGTTCTGGCTTACGTAATTAGATTCGAAGAAAAATCGCCCATATGTTTTCCCCAGGTTCATAGACTCAAACTTTCCTAGTTAACAAGAGAAGACATGAGAAAAGCAGGTAGACTCTACGCTTCATCTCGATCGTTCCCTTCAGCTGTAGAGTTTTGTATTCTGCCTTACCCACGTTTCCATTCGACACAAGGGAAAAGTTCTGGAGTTTGATTCACTTCACCACACGGCTGAAGGTCATCAAAACGGTTTTGATCGAAGAAATTCCACTCTGAAATTCAACACGTGGGATATATTTCGGCTTTTCGAAGTTTTTTTTGCCCGCGGTGAGGCGAAGAATTCAGTTTATTGTTCTTTCGTCGTTGAACTGTGTGATTGAGTGTTCTCGTTGAAACCAATCTTTTTCTGATAACATTTATATTCCATTATGACTTGATCGTAACAGTTGTTTCATTATATCATCATTATATATTATATTATATTATTATCTCGAAAAATGTGGGAAAGCCTTGTGGACAGGCTTTGGCACTCTTGTTCAAACTTTGACAAATCATATCTCCGAAAGTATTGCTTTCTCAGAGTTGGGAATGGTATCAATGGATTCTTATGATAGAACTGCACCGTGAAGGAAATTCAATTCAAATAATAGTTTATTTATCAAGATTATATGAGCAATCTTCAATGCTTCCATGCTTTAAAAATTATCATTTAAAATAATTAGGAAAGTATCATCGAAATGTCTAGAGCAAGGCTGGAGACAATCATAGCAGACTGCCCATTTATTCCTGATATTTGAGTAGATAGAGGCTGACGAAGAAATTATTCTAATAGTTCAAAATATATTAATAAAATACAATCCTCTTTTCATAATTTAATAGTTCATACCACTAACACATTCATTCTGTATTATGAACCTTAACTCAAGAAAAATATTTGATGCACAAAGGTACATTATGAAAATACTGTATATAGGAACATGTCTTACTACTTAAGGAAGTAAAAGGTAATATTAACCTCAGTGGTCAACGAACAGTAATTTGTTTTGATGATTCCATTATGTTCTTCTTTTCTATTGCCTTCATGAACAATATCATTAAAATGATTCAATTCTAAATCTTCTGAAATATCATACCGAATTTATACGTAAATTATTCAATATGCAGCCAGTCAATTTTATTTTCGGTTTCAAAACAGTCTTGTATATATCCACAAATTCAAGAATCGGATACTTGTTTTCCAGCAGAAAATATTTTCAAACTACGAATTGACATGTCTCTAATAGCTAGATAAGATGACATTTATGAACAGTGAACACAGGCAGTTAGAATTCGCATTCTGTGAATACATAGAAGTACGATGTATTATTTAAATTGAAAAATCATATCTCCGAAAGTATTAGCTTGTTAGAGTTGAAAATAGTATCAATGGATTCTTAAGATAAAACTGCAAACTAAAAATTTAATTCAAAAGTTGTAATGTAGCAAAAATGTTATTTTTCTTTACTCCGAAACCATCAGGCCGATTTTGCTCAATAACGAACTTAACCGAGATATTTATCCCTCGAACCTACTCTGAAAATTTCAAATGTCTAGCTCATTCCGTTCGAGAGTTATCGTGTTAACGGCCGGACAGAAATGATTTTGACCATGGATTCTCGATCAGTGAGTCGAACCAAATCTTTTAAGACCATTTTCAGCCAAAAATTCGAAAATTACAGACATTTGGGCAAATTGATAAGCACTTTGTTCCGAGGAACAAAGGTATTTGAGCGAGGTATTTGAACGAGTATTTGAGAAAATATATTCAAAAGCGATTTTACAGGGTTTGGAGAATTATTCTTCAGATATAAAATCGATGAATTTAATTCCTTATGATGTTCCTAGAATACTTTGCGAAGTATTAGCTCTTTGCGCATTAAATTTCTCAAGTATAATTCGGTTTGCACCAAGATTGTGAGGCTTTCACTATAGAAATCATAATTTATGAGGAACATTAAATTAATATTAACTTTATTTGAATTGTGATGATGTCTCTTGCATTGGAATTACTTTCCGAATTATTTTTGAAATTTCTGCAAAGCCCACAGCAGCCACTTACGTGCTGTCATCAAAATATCAATATAAAAAAATTTCTGTATTTTCACTATGAAATTTGGCAGTTTGGTATCAAATGAAATTCTGAGCAACGTTTATTTCAGAAACTTTTTGATATTGTTCTGATTTCTACGTCCTTTGGAAATTTTTCTAAAAAAATGTCAATTTTGACAGGTTTGCAGAGTAACACGATCAATGACGTATATGTCAAAAATCATCGTTTCTTGAGCACCAACTTTCCCGAAAACCCAAATTTCAATAAACTGTACAGGCGAGAAAATTTTCTCTTGGTGCGTACTTTTTAAAATGCACTGTATAAGTTCAATAGCTAATATGATATCTCTTGAAAATGATTTAGGAGAATAGAATCCCAACTAATGAATAATTCACTCTAAATTACATCTGCTTAATATTTTCTGAAAGAATATCCTTGACACCTAGTAAAATTGATCATTCCTTCCATCAAATTACCCTGTTCTGGTCCTCACAAGGTGTGTTGTAAACCCAGAGGAGGAGTTAGGTTGAGTAATTATGCTATGTACCAAAAATAGCGCGTAATAAGTCCAAAAATTCATTTATTTGAAAATTTCACTTTCTAAGAACTTAATGCGAACTATTTAATCAATTTATTTTGTGTATTAAAATTTTTTGGTCCAAACTGGGACTGGAGAAAGAGTAATCTCCCAGTGACAATCATTTTGGATCTCACCTATATCATTGCCAATGTAAACAAAGGAGAATGTGAGGTTATGCGTTTATTATAATTTCTGTGGCATGAATTAGTGGAATTGCAAATGTGAAGAGCATTCAAATGAAGTGGCAAAATGAGAAGTTTTTTAGAACCGACTACGAAGTTACAATCATTTATGAAGACCCTGTATTTTTATATAGTTATATGGTGTCAGAAATATCGACAGTTTAAAGAATATCACTTTATAGAATAGAAGTAAATCCACCCGATTTAACTGAATTGAAAATTGGATAGAACACAGTTAATAAATAACACTTTAAAAGTAGGATTTTCCTCGACGCTATAAAATTGGAAATAAATGAAATAGCAGACAAATATCGAAAAGCTACGTGATAAAATACAGTATATGTTTGTCTGCGACCTGCTGAGTCAACGAGTCCATATAACTATGGACGGATAAAAAAGAGAAACAGAGGGGTCCAAATTGAAAGCTCAACGCTTCAATTTTCTCCACGTCAGCAAATATAAGTTACGGCGAATCCGATATAACGATCTCAAAATCCTATTTACAGAATGTTAGACCCAACCTGAGCGCCTTATGGCCAAGAAGTAGTTTATTACATGATATAAGTGATATAAAATTATTATTAGAATTGGGAGGTGCCAATATTTCGATATAAAATATGTTACTCAAGACGCACAGCAGCTTAGAAAATGAATTGGTTCAAGCCCTGTGGACAGGAGCTTTGGCGCTCTTGTTCAAACTTTGACAAATCATATCTCCGAAGTATTGTTTTCTCAGAGTTGGATTCTCATGATAGAACTGCATCATAAAGGAAATTCAATTCAAATAATAGTTTATTTATCAAGATTAAATGAGCAATCTTCAAGGCTTTAGCAATTCAAAAATTTCATCATCATTTGAAATAATAAGGAAAGTATAATCGAAATGTCTATAGCAAGGCTGGAGATAATCAAAGCAGATTGTCCATTCATTCCTGATATTGAGAAGGCAGAGGCTGACGAACAAATTATTATCTCTTCATAATTCAATATTTCATACAACTAACACATTCATTCTGTGTTATTAACCTTTAACTAAAAAAAAAATGATACACAAATGTAGATCCATATTTCAGCATTTTTTTGCTAGCAAAATTATGAAAATACTATATACAGGGTGTCCCAAAAATACCACGCGAAAGTGACACTGGAGATAGATTGGCATTAGGTCTATCAGATAGCATCAACATGACCTCAGTAAAAGTCCGCTGGTTTTCGAGATATCACCACTGTTGCGTCCCATGACTTCACATGTTGGAAAGCGCTCATTTGTATTTCTAAACAAAGCAGCTCGCTTGTAAAACTTAAATGTTTTGGGTTAACTGGTTTATTTTTGCATGGGTGGTCTCACCCTTGAAATTAATATTTTCCACGAAAAGATAATTGCAAGTAAAATATCTTGTAATACTTCAACCATTGTAGAAGTATTTATGACCTATTTCCTGTGAAATATTGATAAAATGCATACAACAACTAACACATTGCCAGAGCTGTGAGTCCTTTGTCTAGATTCTAACCCATACAAAAATCTAGAATTTTCCGATTAGATCGCCACGGCTTTGGCTATTCACTAAATCGAGGACGTAGATTCCGAATCTGTAATTAGTTTTTCCGTATCTCGATTAATTTTGGTAATATGGCGAAAAATCCGACTGATTAGTCCATTTTCCGGAGGTAGAGCCAGAAATTGCGACTTTCTTCGTCATTGCTCCGAAACTAAACGAGATACGGAAAATCTAATTACAGATTCGTGATCTGCGTACCCGATTTAGTGAATAACCAAAGCCGCGTCGACCTAATCGGAAAATTGTAGATTTTTGTATCTGTTGGATACTAGAGAAAACTTTTTGGCGTTTAACGGATTTACTCATTTCCTAATATTTTCCCAACGGATAGAGATACAGAGGAAATAGATACATAAATCTAAACGTCGTCCACCGACCAATCATCGGGGAAAATTTGGATATCGAGATGTGAAAATCATAGATTTCGGACGGGAAAGAAGAATTTTCCTTCGATTCCGGGTCAAAAATATTTTAAGTGCCGACCCAAAAAATTTTTTTCATGGTATATCGATACGGAGCTCGGGTCTTATTAAATCGAGGTCGCTGATCACGAATATGTAATTAGTTTTTCCCTAAGTGGCGTACTTTGGGAAAATTTTCACTTAAAGTGAAAAAATTGACGAAAATAGGTCAATTTTGGAACTTTCCACCGCCCAAAAAATTCGGAGTAGGGTGTTGCTGATTTTTTACGTCATATTTGGATCCTTTATCTATCGAATCATCCGAACAATAAATGTCCAGGTCGTACGCTTCGGAAATTATAATTTTTTTTCCCGAGGGTATATTTTTCGGAAAATTTTTTCCGCGATATTTCCTCCGAAAATTTTTGTAATAAATATCTGATGGTAGATTCGGAATCTACGGCCCCGAATCTATAAGAATAAGTACCCGTTTCATAGTTTCGCGTCAAAATATTTTTCTCGAAAAATGGGATTTTTTTAAGGCTAATGTATTAAAAAATTGCCAAAATTCGACCGGTCTCCGATTTCGATGCAAATTACGTCATTCACTAATTCGGGACCGTAGATTACGAATATATGATCGGATTTTTCATTAGAGAATTTTCCGCGGAAATACCGCGAAATGAATTTTCCGAAAAACAGACCCTTGGGAAAAAAATCATAATTTCCGAATAGTACGGCCTTGACATTTTCTGTTTGGATTATTCAGTAGATAAAGGATCCATATATGAGGGCAAAAATCAACAACACCTTACCCCGATTTTTTTGGGCGGTGTGAACTTCCAAAATTGACCTATTTTCGTCCATTTTTTCACTCTAAGTGAAAATTTTCCCAAAGTACGCCTCTTAGGGAAAAACTAATTGCATATTCGTGATCAGCGACCTCGATTTAACTAGACACGAGCTCCGTATCGATATACCATGAAAAAATTTTTTGGGTCAGCACTTAGAAATATTTTTGACCCGGAATCGAAGGAAAATTCTTCTTTCCCGTCCGAAATCTATGATTTTCACATCTCGATATTTGGTCGGTGGACGACGTTTAGATTTATGTATCTATTTCCTCTGTATCTCTATCCGTTCGGAAAATATTAGGAAATGAGTAAATCCGTCAAACGCCAAAAAGTTTTCTCTAGTATCTAACCCAGGGGTCACCAATTAGTTTCATTGGAGGTCCGTTCACAAAATCTGTATATCTCTCGCGGATCGTTGATAGCATTATGATGGCATAAGAATTTGACTAGCAGTTAATCTAAATCCAATATCTATAATTAGTAAATAAAACGAAAAGTTATCTGAATTTTTATAATCAAGAATACATGTTTTCTGGAAAAATGGTCCGCAAAAAAAAGGTTCGCGATCCGCATCCGGACCGCGGTCCGCCATTTGGTGACCCCTGGTCTAGACTATTCGAAGACCCCTAGTCTGTGAAAGTCGGACCGGTTTCCATGTTACAAAACAATGAATGTGGAAGCGAGATAGCCGATAAGGGTTTTGGTTTTTTTTAATAAGTAGCAATTCTGGTTCTGATTAAAAAAAATTGGTAGTGTTGTATCATTTTGAAAAGGGCATGAAATAGACCAGTTTTTGCGATTATTTGTCAATTCAGTCTGATATAATTTTTTTTTACAGCAGTCAGTCAAACTTAAGTTAATGTTTTAACTTCGGCATAAAATACAACAAGTTAGACATTTTTTGAAGGATTTTGTTCTAGTTGTCGGTGAAGTTATTACTTCATTGTTTAAAGCAACTATTCAGGATAGCCTAGGTAAAAAAAAACATGAGTTTGAAGTAATTTCTAGCAATGCTAGACGATAAAAGACCGAAAACTGGAGATTTTTAAAAAATACACAAAAGTGGTGATATCTCGAAAACCAGCGGACTTTTACTGAGGTCATGTTGATGCTATCTGATAGACCTAATGCCAATCTATCTCCAGTGTCACTTTCGCGTGGTATTTTTGGGACACCCTGTATAGGAACATGTCTCACTACTTAAGGAAGTGAAAGGTAATATTTACCTCAGTGATTGATGATTCCATTATGTTCTTCTTTCTTATTGTCTTCATAAACTACATCATTAAAATGATCCAATTCTAAATCTTCTGAAACATCAGAAATTATTCAATATGCAACCAGTCAATATTATTTTCGGTTTCAAAACAGTCTTGTATATATTCACAAATTCAAGAATCAGATACTTGTTTTTCAGCAGAAAGTATTTTCAAACTACGAATTGACATGTCTCTAATAGCTAGATGATATTTATGAACAGTGAACACAGACAGTTAGAATTCGCATTCTGTGAATACATAGAACTATGTATTTATGTATTATTGAAATTTTGAAAAGTCATATCTCCGAAAGTATTTGCTTGTTAGAGTGGAATATTATATCAAAGGATTCTCATGATGAAACTGCATCTTGAAAAATATTTAATTCAAAAGTTGCAATGAAATTTTTTTTCGTTACTCCGAAACCATTAAGCCGATTTTGCCCAACTTATCCGAGATATTTACGTCCCAAACATACTATGAAAATTTAAATTGTCTAGCCCATTCAGTTCGAGAGTTATCTTGTTAACGGCCGGCTGGTCATAATCGATTTCGACCACGGATTCTTGATCAGTGAATCGAACCAAATCGTTTAAGACCGTTTTCAGCCAAAAATTCGAAAATTACAGACATTTGGGCAAATTAATGAGCACTCTGTTCCTAGGAACAAGAGCGCCAAAAAGGAAATAGTTGATCTGTACTATACAGGATGTCAAGTCGAGGATTTTCGAACGGAAGATAAAACTCAACGTTAACGAAAAATTGTTTGGATAAAAATTAGAAAACAGATTTGCATATTTTGAGTTATAGAGAATATAACAATGAAATTTCAGATGAGTATAATTCAAAAACCCTTTGGCCGATTATGCCAATTAAAGAAGTCGCTGTCTTTCAGTTCTCAAGTTATCGTCAGATAAATGATATTTTTTCGTAATATTTGAAAAAATTTCTAGTGGTACGATTCTCATAATATTCCACAAACGTTTTTATGTCGATATTCTACAATTAGATACCAAGTTCGATTCAATCGGGTCTGTATTTTTTTGAGTTATCGGGAAAATAATATTCCAGATGCTGAAGGCTGTTATTTAGGAAATAACAACCAAATTTCAGATGCGTATAACACCAAAACCGTTTGGCCGATTCTGCCTATTAACAAAATCAAATTCGCATTCCGTTCTGAGGTTATTGTGCCATAAATAATATTTTTTAATAATTTTTTTTCAAATTTATACTGTTACGATTCTCACAAAATTTCACAATCGTTATACTATTAGTATTCTACAACTAGCTACCAAGTTTCACCTATCCTGAAAATTTCAATTTGTTATTTTTTTCCGTTCTCAATTTATCGTGGAAACGGCTGGCCGAACGGAATTAAATTTGACCTCGAATTCTTCATCAGTGAGTCGAACCCAATCATTTGGGACCATGTTCCGCAAAAAATTCGAACATTACAGACATTTGGGCGAAATGATAATACATTGTTCCCCAGAACATGCGGCTAAATAAATTATACTCTCCATTCATATTTTTTCACGTTACCGCTAGGGATTTTCTACATAGCTTTATTCATCAAATCTTCCGCAGGTAATATAAACAGGGTGACGAAGAGGAATATTATATAAGGAGATGATCGTGTAACGACCTAGACCGAGAAATGTATATTGAATCAATAAAATATTTATAGCTATCGGGTCTTACTGAACTTATATCTTTTTTTATGTTTCTGAGATGGGTAAACACATAAATAATTTATGAGTTTTCATTCGACTAAGAAAAAACTAGAAGCTCGTTTTCCTGTCAACGTTTGCAAGCATACCAATCTTGTTTGTGTTGCGATGATAAGTTTCTGTAGAGAAATTGAAAATTTTCAATGAAAACCTTGATATATTTCATTTATTGCTTTCTATACGGGGTGAGTCTTTAAGCTGTACACTAATTTTAACCATAGATTCATTTCATCCAATAAATCACTGTTTTCATCTATCATTTTTCCAAATTCTGCTCAGATCTATCTATCAGAAATTAGCGCAAAGAAAGCAGATAATGTTTATCTAAAGTCATCATAGGAATCTTCAATCATTCAAAAGAATTAAATTATTCGTCATCGTATTCGAGATATTGGAGATATAATGATATAAATTCTGATAAAAATTTCAGAAATTTAACTTTTATGAATCTGGCCCTGACCTAGAATAACAGATGATCTGGTCTAGAAGTGGAAAGTCCAGGAAGGAATGAAATAAAATCACAATATAACTTGAAGAGGTTAATCTACGAACGGTATCATTTATGTACCAAAGATTGGGGAAAATGAACCCTCTCTTTCCGAATATTATATCATTAAAAGTTGATACTCACCGGAACAGGTAAAATGGTTAACTCAATAGAAACTGAGAGAGGTATTGCCTGGAGATCTCTCCTCGGAATGTATCACTCCAAGAAATTCCCCCGAAACTTTGATACTGTCAGATCCAAGAAATACCTGGACCTCAGTAAGAACACGCTGCACCTCCTCACTGGCTTCCTCACAGGGCACTGCGGCCTCAGGAAGCATATGGTGAGATTAGGGCTAGCAGAAACTGACGAGTGCAGATTCTGTTGGGAGGAGGATGAAACTCCTGATCACCTGATAACGGAATGCCTCGCCATCTCAAACCAAGCCAAGGAATGCTTTGGGCAAGAAATCTGCAGAAGCGAAGACGCAGCGTCCTTGAAGCCATCCCAGACACTGGAGTTCATCAGAACTCTGGAACTGGAAGGCGAGCTGTAGATGGTAATCACATCGACAGCTCGGGGGCACAATAGACCTTAAGATCGCAGTGCAACGTTACCCCTACAACAATATTCAATATACAATACTTACGCGAATATTCCCGATTTCGGCAAATCCTCCAATATTGGATACTGCAATCTATCTGGATAAAATATACCTGTTCAATCATTGCAACTCGACTAACATTTTTCAACAGTGAAAAATTTTACCGGATTTGAATCACAAATATCCAAATTTTACTCATTTAGCAGGTGGATGGATGGAAAATTGTTTTCTGTAGAATTCACATGGGTATCGGAGGCACGTACATTTCTCACGAATTCCAGCTGTGGATCCCATCTATTCAAGCTGAACTTTTTGATTTATGTTTGCAACGAAAGGCAAATTTTCGTTTCGCGAATACTGCAGATGAAAAACTGTTTTATCTCACGTGAGATGAAATTTAATAGATTATGGCCTGGTAGCATTTCGAGAGTTCTTGCGATTTGAATAAGGATTAGATAAGTTCCTCCGTGATAAATTTGGCCTTTTGACGTATGAATTAATTCTATCATGGCTAACATATAATCCTCTTCTCTTTTATGTCTTGTGGAATCAGAGTTGACGTACCACGAGCCACATTTAAATTAATATCGTGAAACTTCTTTACCTCTTGATCTATTTAATGATCAGATGAACTACCTCTGTAAGGCTGAGCACAAATAGGATCAAGGGACAGGAGCTTTGGCACTCTTGTTCAAACTTTGACAAATCATATCTCCGAAATGATTGGTTTCTGGGAATGATATAAATGGATTCTTATGATAGATCTGCATCATGAAAGAAATAAAATTCAAACAGACCAATTCTCCCCAATAACGAAGTTATCCGACATATTAATTCCTCTAATCTACTCTGAAAATTATATTATATCAATTAAAACATAGAAAATATTGCAGTTCTGTTTTTACTGGAGATATAATACAGCATTTTTCGAAAACAGAGAAGTACGATTCCTTATTGAAATTTCGAAAAATTTAACGTTAACGTGAAAATTAACTTGAAACAGGCCTGTTTTACCACCGTTAGATACGTGAACTGAGGTTGCGGTTCATATTTATCTTTAACTGAGGACCTCAGTTAAGACTTAACGGAGATTGAATGCTTAGTGAATATGGCGGATAGACTCAAGGATTCATAAAACAGAAAGAAATTAGCATAAAGAAAGCAGATAAAGTTTTTCTCGAGCCCTTTCAAGAATGTTCAATTAGTTTAAATCATTGAATGATTCCTCATCATTTCACCTTAAACGCATCGTTTTCGAGATATTCTTCATTTAAAGTTACAAAACGGAAAACTCCAGAAATTTTACCACATTTTATGGATCCGCCCCCGAGCGTTGGAATCCCAAATCAAGCTGTAAACCACGTTACCGCATCATTTTCTCGTCCACCATTAATGTCAAAGATAACTTATATGCAGGGTTGAATTAGCACATTGTGAAATATTTGAACGCTTATAACTTTAGAGCTGAGCTGAATTTGGAAAAATTGTAAATGAAAAAAGTGTTTTATTTTGATGGGAGGAATATATGGTTAAAATTAATGTATAACTTTAAAACTCACCCTTTATATCAATTTTCAGTTCATTTTTGATGCCACCACCGAATTAAAGACAATTAAAATAATCGAAACTTCATCAAACCCTCTATAATTTTAGTTAATTATCGATCTCAAAGATACACCAAAATGCACGTAACCTCTTTATAAAATTGTTTACCTGCCCTCCTGACCTTCGTTTTCTTTGTGAACCATAGAGTGCTGACAGTGCTCTAATGCAATTAATCACCCTATGCAATAACGAACAAGTCATTGACCATTTTTTTTTGCTTCTGTGTTCAATCAACGAAACAGCTCACGTAGACATAGTGAAGGTGAACAACATTGTATATAGAAGAGAAAGCAGGAGCAATCGAAGTAGACTTCAGCACAACATGGGGCATGCCGTGAATATACATTTACTTAACGATTCCATGTGGGGAGAACAAGGGTAATTTAGACGAGAAAACCTCGTAGGAGCGAAAGGAAAGACTTGTTTTGCACCGTGGTTTTTCTTGTACATTTACATTTTTTATAATTTGGCTGAATATTCTACCTGTACGTTATGCAAATCGTGTTCCGTATATTGTGCTCAGGGGGTGAATGAGAGGCGGGAACGTTGATAAATACGTAGATTCACTGAAATTTTCTTTCTTCGCTTCTGATATCTATCGTGCATTCCTAAATAAACGGGACTTCTTCAGAATCGTACTAAATATTGATATTTTCGGCTGAACTAGCTTATACAATTTAGTCCTATAATATGTTCTCCGAAATTTCATGCACCCTTATTGAGATATTGAATTTTGAAGGTTTTTTTTTTAATCCATCATTTTTTGTCTTTTTTAACGATTTTTTCTAGAACTAGAGCTCCTAGCGTCAGTTTTTTTATGTATCTAGTTAGAGGGGATATCAATCAATGAAAATGATCAACAAAAACTGAGCCTACTACTAACAGCTTAAAAAGGCTGCTTGACAAAATTTAGAATTGAAGAATTTTCACTGAATGTTATTAACTTTGCAGCGCTTCTCTTTAAAAAAAATGGGTTCAAGCCCTGTGGACAGGAGCTTTCTGGCGCTCTAGTTCAAACAGACAAATTATATCTCCGAAAGTATTGGTTTCTCAGAGTTGGGAATTAAATCAATGTGTTCTTATTAAAGAACTGCATCATAAAGGAAATCAAATTCAAATAATAGTTTATTTATCAAGATTAAATGAGCAATCTGAGAATGAGAACTGCACCATGGAAGAAATCAAATTAAAATAGCTGAAATGAATTTGACTCTTTCTTATAAAACAGGATGAAATGTACGAGTATGAACACAGATCATATAATGAAGCTTAGATAGAATAATTATAGCATTCTTTGAAAACATAGAAGTACGTACGATTCATTATTGAAATTTAGAAAAATCATATCTCCGAAAGTATTAGCTTGTTGGAGTTGAAAATTATTTCGATGGATTTTAATGGTGAAACTGCATCTTAAATAAAAATTACAAACATTTGGGCAAATTGATAAGCACTCAGTTCCGAGGAACTAGAGCGCCAAAAAGTGTAATTCCCTTTCCGGGATTTGAGCCCGCCTTCTCTCGTTCCGAACCGAAAACCCGACTGACTAGACGAAACGGCTATCGGGCTCCTCGTACGATCTTGTTGATCGCCTCATGGCGGTTTATTTGACGGTTTTTTACCCTTGTCTCTCTAAGTCGATTTTGACGTGTCTCGAACCAACTACTAGCAAGGAATTAGACAATGTCATGTCTCAGGAAAATAAGTTGACATTATGGCTATTCATACATAGAATAATTATATAATTCTGTGAAAACATAGAAATACGATTTTTTATTGAAATTTTGAAAAATCATATCTCCGAAAGTATTAGCTTCTTAGAGTTAAAAATGATATCATTGGATTCTTATGGTAAAACTGCTTATTGAAAAAAATTTAATTTGGAATTTGTTATGTAAAAAAAAAAATTTTTTTTGTTACTCCCAAACCATCTGTCTGATTTTGCCCAATAACGAACTCAGCCGAGATATTTATCTCCCAAACCTACTCTGAAAATTTCATTTCTCTAGCTCATTCCGTTCGAGAGTTATCGTGCCTACGGCCGGCCGGACAGAATGAATTTCCACCACGGATTCTTGATCAGTGAGTCGAACCAATTCGTTTAGGACCATTTTCATCGAAAAATTCGAAAATTACATACATTTGGGCAAA
Organism: Halyzia sedecimguttata; assembly: GCA_937662695.2. Taxonomy (NCBI): domain Eukaryota; kingdom Metazoa; phylum Arthropoda; class Insecta; order Coleoptera; family Coccinellidae; genus Halyzia; species Halyzia sedecimguttata. The sequence continues at coordinate 9,579,303 of OW569411.2, read as the reverse complement.
TTGATAAGCACTCAGTTCCGAGGAAGTAGAGCGCCAAAAAAAGTTTGCCACAATCGAACAACAATTAAAAAAGTTACAGTGATATCAAAATGCTTCAAATTATTCTTGACCGGACTTTATTGTCGGGGAGTATACTTGTATATCCACTATAATCATTTTTGAGCACAATAAGTTTAATTATTAATTAATTAATTAATATGTCCCAAATGAGAACATCCAATTATAATCCACGCGGACCGCAAACTCCTTTCGCGTCCGATATCTGAATTCCTAACATAGATCCGATGCAAGGAAAATGGCCCGGAAAAACGGAATCTCCGGAAACTCCAGAACCCGTTCAGAGATTCGAAATACCTCGGAACGTTCGCCAGATTCAATTTACGATCTAGATGAGTAGGCGTACAGAAATTCCAATACTTCCATCCCGGGCACTTCGATAAGAACGAGGGACAATAATGATGTATTGTCATCACAAAATTTCTGAATTTATTTTGTTTTATTGTTCCGACGAAATGCGGGAATCGGACGGGGCGAATCAATTTGGGTATTTTATTGTGATCCTACAGGTCATCTGTTGAAGGGTCTGTTTATTGTCAACACTCGAGATGGTTGTTTTGGCTTTGACTACTGAGACAACGTGAATTCTAACCTAGAATACTGCCTCGCACCTCGTGTTATATTAAGAACACACATGAGAATACTGAGGACTTGGCAAATACATATAACATAACATATAACAATATAACAGACATAACAGCTATTTATTGAACATCATTCCAAACTTGCAAACAAATAAGTTGCAGCAACGGGTACCTTGTAACATCCCGAGGTACCCGCCATCACTTTTGTTGACTCCAGTAAAAGCGAAAGAGATAAAACAATTCAGTCAGAAATTGAAAAATAAGTACACGAGCAGTGATGATGAAATAACAACTAACCTCATCAAAACTTTTATAGACGAAACTTCTTAGGTACTCAGCCACATCTTGAGCAATTCCCCAAACAACTTAAGCTAGCTACTATTGTTCCGGTATAAAGGATGTCTCAGCTAGGGCTTCACGCGAGAGCGAGATTTTTCTCGTCTCGTCTCGTTCTCGTCTCGGAAAAGCGAGACGAGACGAGATGAGACGTTTTCAAAGGTATTATAGGTGAAACCGAGACCACATACAGCGCAACACGAGAGTCTCGTTTTAGGTCTCGTTAAATTTTTTGTATGAAGTTTTTTATACGACTCGACTTCTGTCCATATTATACATCGATCATTCTAGAAATACACGATTTTTTAGAAGATTATTAATTCGTTATGACCTTGCG